>CACRXP010000217.1:180255-197320 GCA_902702965.1 Spirometra erinaceieuropaei
TTGATCTTCATCCTCTGTGTTAAAGACAGTTGCCCGACGACTTTATACATCTTTCCATAGAGTGCGTGGCTTGAACTGCACACTTCCGTGCGACGACTTTTTCCAAGTTGCCACTCCATCTAACCATCGCGTACATCTCTTCAAGCTTCGTCTACCCCAATGAAAATTGAATGTGGTAAAGTATTTCTTTCCCAACCGTGTCCTCGAAGCGTGGAATAACCTGCTCCAGACGACTGTTTTATCTACAACTGTAGAAACATTTAAATGTCGGCTTGACAGAAATATGCTGCAGTAACGCGCGGAAAATGTGACTTCTTGGCCATCAGACCACTGACCTATGTGAGTCAATGTCCGCATTCACCTAATTATTTCATTTCTCCACATGTTGCTTATTTTATCGATTTTTATGTACTAATAGATCGTTCAAAGTCGTAAACGTTTTCATCTCAGGTACGCATGAAATGTCCGATTTTTTTAAGCGGACGTTGTGGTTCCTTCCCTGCCCTTTCAGAAATCGTGGTCAAGTGGACGCGAGCTGACGCCTGCCGCCACACCTACTGCCAGGTCCCCCTTTGTGTTGTTTGCATTTCCGGAACTGATTACCTGCTACACTTACCCATTAACCTGGACGTCCCTTAAACGCCGATTACATTTTTTAATTTCACAAGGTCGGTTCGTACTTCCGTTATCGTTTTACTATCTCTTGTTTACACCTGCTTCTATCGCAAGAGTAGACAAACCCGAGTTTATTTTTCTCTCCATTTCAGTTGCCTTTCGATAATATTTGGGAGTGCCCACACTCCCAAAAACAAGAGCCAGCCAATCGCGGGAGGCCGTGTGCGTTTTCTCTACTGCGCTGCCATCTTAATCGTGGCGCCTCTCCATTGGCTTTTCCTCTTGGGCCTGATCGATGTGCATATTCGAATTATCGACCGGCTCGTCAGGAATGTTCTTCCTGAAGTGCATTGGGCCGAATGCCGACGAAGCACCGCAGGGCGTTAAAATATGCGCTACTTCCAGTTAATTTGGACTTGCGATTTCCTAATACACATTTTCGTAGCCGGTCGCGTTCTCTTTCTCTGCCGCGTTGGTATTGGGGACAAGGGTCGAGCGCGTATGCGCTCCATGGGATTTCAAGTACCAGGCGGGTGATAACAATAATAAACCATTTATAGCCAATCCGCTTACTTACTACTATGCAAACCCACGTTTGTCATTCGCTAGTTTGTATGATGGTGTAACTCAACTTTAGGTATATCTTTAACTTCTCGCCAGAAGGAACCCAAGCCACTGCGCCCGGTGACAGACTCATGCGACCCTCCACACGCACAATCCTACGCGGCCGATACACACTGACTGACTGACAGAGAAAGCCACGCCAATCAAATGATCCGGTTAAGTTTTTTATCTCGTATTTATCGACGCGATCCTAATTTATTAAGTCTAAATTGTGTTGATCTTTTTTGAATAGGCAAGCATTTGGCAACAATGAATTTATGTGTTGTCACTATCAAAAATGTCCTGTTTGAGACAATATCGTTAATAAAGTTTAAATCTCAAACGTGATTTTCTCTTATTGGAGGGCACAAAAGTTGAGACCAGTTAAAAAATCTTGATTATTTTGGAAAGCCTCGAATCCAGGTAAACTGAGTTTTTTCAGGAAGAAGACTATTTGAACAACGAATGTAGCTTCCGAAATTAATTGAAAAAAATCAACAGAGTTGTGACTCATCATTGGATGAGGCGTTTTGGGGCTGTAGATACAGCCAATAATTGACTTACTTTGCGGCACTCACTAAGCCGCTATGTTAGTTGATCTGCTTTACATGTCTCATCAGTTCCTTTTTATTACTTTCTCCATTAATTTTTGAGAAAGGCGCGCAACTCAATTTCAAAGTGAAGCTTTGCATTTACTTGGATATTCTTAAGCAACTTATGCATGTTTTTTTACCTAAGTCCATTTTAAAAGTCGCCTTTCAATATAAGGTATAATTTTTTCCTGTCTTGTTTGACAGTCTGGCAAAATAGTCGTATTTTGTAAAAAAAACCTATGAAGTGACTCGAGACTTTCTAGTTTTCGTAGTAAAATAACAGTAGTACTTATATTCAGTGCGTTTTTCTGTACGTTAGCAACGTTTTGCTCCTTTTACTGTAACAAAAAACTTATCTTGTCTGTAATGCCCCGCAGAGCACGTGCAAAAAGACGAAAGCTTGCTGCCTCCCCACGTTCTCCGGGTGCTAGAATAGCCACCGAAGACATAGTAGTTACCAGCATATGTTCTTCGCCTTCTGCAGAAAAGGGTAACTCACAAATCCCTTTAGTACATGTAGAACCTCTTGACCCTTCAGTCGTCCAAAAATACGACTCTTCTAGTCGTAGCAAGCCATCAGCCGACGAAATACTTCATCAGTTGATATATGGCGACATAAACAGTACTTCTGAAAACGGAATGGGGATAATACGTTCTGAAACTGAGGAGAAAATTAAACGCAAGCATAATTTTGTACTGCAAAACATTCTGAGCCACTTATCTGCTTTGGAGGGAGCGCATTTGTTCCTACAAAGTTGTGGCCTGAGTTTCAGTGTCGCACAAGCTAAACGACTGCGCTCGCTTAGCCGTAATGCGCCGATCCTAGTTACCCTTTTCTCCATGATAGAAGTCCAATTTATCTTTTCAGGGAGAGAGATAACTAGAGAATTCTGCCGTAAATGGCACTGTTCCGTTTCGCTAGAACTCACACCGCTGCAGCGAAGACCGAATAAATTAAAATCGGCAAAAATCAACACTAGGATAATGACACCTACTGTCAGTTTGAATAAGTCCTTTACAACACTATCTGCGGCCTCTGCACGTCACGATATAGTCAATACCGTAGGGAATCCGACTACTATTGATGCTGAGATCTTTAGAAGCAACAGCACGTATAGTATACAAACGCTCCTAATGACTCCTACAGCAACCCCTAGTAAGCTTAAGCAAGTTCCTAAGTTAAAGGCAAATCCAGTTGCTGTCTCAGCCACTCGGACACCCGATAAATCCAGCACCATTATAAAATCTTTTCCTCCACAATCGGCTAACATTGCCCCAAATACCACGACTCAAAACGTAGCGTGTTCCCAAATGCCCCCAGCCCTCATATCGAGGCAGTTAGACCGAATAGGCCGATTTTCTTGCCGTTTAATAAAACTCTTGCTCCAATGGAAGCAATGCGTCCCCTACCCTATAACTTGTATTCATGCTAGTGTCCATACTGGATCAGTTAACTCATCCGATCTTCAGTTTCGTTCCGGCGGAAATGTGTTGCAGTATCTGGCCCGCGGATTTCCAACTGAAAATGAGTAAGCTATCAATGGTTAGCAGTCTACCTGTCCGTCACTCCCTTCCCCAAATCCTACCCCTTTTTATCCACGTCAGAATTTTTTGATGCCACAATTTTTTTTTGCAGAACCGGATAGTTACATCCGGACCGTTTGCTCCGTGGGCAGACCAGCACTGGACGATGTAGCTCACCTCTCTCAGAAACATACAGCCTTTCACCTCAAACTTTTTTGTTTTAACTGCCAGATCCCCGCTTAATAAGATGCCTTTGCTTCAGACATTGGTGTTCGTCCATTGTCCGGACATTGTCTTAGTAACTGAGACATGGGCATCAGCCTCCGTAGCTGACTCCGAACTCTCTCTGCTAGGCTATAATTGCATTCGAAATGATCGCCAAGATAGCCGTGGTGGGAGTAGTTGCGTCTTCGTTAAGCAAACGCTTACATTTTTGCAGCTTGAACTCCCGCATTTTTCCGCAGTAGAATGCAGCAGCTGGCTCCAGGTTGCTCTAAAAAAATAAGTTATCCTTACTTGTTGGCTGTGTTTATCGCCCTCCCAACGCCAACGAAAATTTTGATCGCTTACTCTCACAGGCATTTCATACTGCGGCCGATTTAAGCTTTAAGTATCAATTGGTTTCGGGCGACTTTAATCTCCCTGAAGGTCGCTGGTTTCCGCCTTCAGGCCCCAGAAAGTTGGAATACTTTCTTGTGGTCGTGGATGTTGGAATGTGGACTCAGGTTGTCGATTTTCCCACACGAGGATCAAGCATACTTGACCTAATTTTTTGTAGAGGCTGCATGCAATCGTCAGTGTCATCTCTAGGCCCACTCGGGAGCTCAGACCATGACATAGTTGTCTCAACTTTGGAATTTGAGGCTGACAAAACGTTGTCCACAAAGTATAACTTTTTCCGCGATTTCCAATCAACTCGCTCAACCGTGTCCACAAAGTATAACTTTTTCCGCGATTTCCAATCAACTCGCTCAACCGAATTATTAACACACCTCAATTCCTACGACTGGACTGATTTTTTCCTTAGTTCGGATGTAAATGTTTGCAATGCAAAACTGTACGAAATTTTGGATCCGCATATTTCACGTTGTGTCCCCCCTAAGAAAATATTTAATTTTGGGGATGACGTTTTCCTACCCCTACCCTTATCGTCGCAAATTGCTCAGACTTTATCGTCGATTCCATCTTCAGAATGATGTTTCTGTTCTGCCCTTGATTTGTGATATTTTTGAGCGAGCTAAGAGATTGTCTGCAGAAGAAGAGCTAGCCGAGGCGATCCAGTTTACCGAAAACCATTCCTTAAATGTCTCGAAACCTTTATCTACAAAAATACGAACTCACCGAAAGACGCAGCATCCCATCCTCCGAGACGCTCTCAGAAATCCCATAGTTAATGCCCAGTTAACCGCTGATAGCTTCAATGATTTCCTGTGCAAAACGTTCATTGAAGCCTCGACCACTCCGATTCCGACCATCCAGGCACTGACTGGGACAGTCCTAGAAACTATAACTTTCACTCTGAGGGATGTGACTGTTGCCATTCGGCGTTTACGTCAATCTTATAGTCCAGGACATGATGGTGTCGCAGTAAGCATCTTAAAAGCCGATGCAAATACGATTTTCCCAGCCCTCTTATGCAAGATATTTAATCTCGCTCTTGAAAGTCAAACTTACCCTACTATGTAGAAGGAATCAAACATTTTGCGCATTCCTAAGCACGCCAAATCTACATCATTTGATGACTTTCGGCCAATAACCACCCTCCGTGCAGTTTCGAAGATCTTAGAGACATTGAGCAGAGATCAGATGATGTTCACTTAACAGAGAATAACCTACTGAGTGCGGCTTAGCATGGATTCCTCAAAACTCGACCTTGTGACACCTGTCAACTCTCTTTGTTTGACTATGTTCCCCTATCTAGGGACAATGGTTTTGCACTCTACACAGCATATTTCGATTTCACTTAGGCTTTTGACCGTGTTGACCATGCTCTTCTCCTCTTGAAATTGTCCTCTTTCGGAATAGGTGGCAAACTTTTGAATTTTATATCCTCTTATTTGGGCACTCGCACACAACGAGTTAAGATTTCCAATACCATCTCCAACCCCACATCTGTGAGGAGTAGAATGCGTCTTTACAACATGTACGTTAGACCTGGTCTGGAATACTGTTCGTTTTTATTTAGCCTCATGTGTGCTACTGAGCGGAAAAAAATAGAATCCGTTCAACATTTTTACCAAGAGAGTTTTAACCTCGGAACACCGACATTTGTATTACCAAGAACGTTGCCGGCTTACAAGCCTTGATCCTTTATGGTTCCGTAGATTACAAACGGAACTATTTTTGCTATTTAACCTCTTATCTTATCATACATTTAACCCACTCACCTCTTTAAAACACCATGTCCACCCACGACGTAACAGTCACCGTGAGGTATTTTTATTTCTTCCTCTGGCACGTACTGTTAAATATCGTCGATACTTTTCTGTAAATACAATTGCTGTTTGGAATAAACTACCCATGAGTGTAAAAAATCTGCAAAATTATCCTTTATTTAAGAGAACTATTACTCGATTTTGGCATTCAGAAAAGCTCCCAAAAATTCTGGGTGCTGAATCCACTGATAGACTCTACAGTAGAGATTGCGTTTGTGGGCTCTGAACACTATGGTCTGTCTCATCATGGACAATTTCATTGATCAACAGCGACAGCTGTTCCTCAACGCCTCTGCTTTGACTATCCCCAACGTCATGAAAGGACTTGACGTCCGATAATTTCCGGTACCGTGCAACCCCCCCCCCCTTCTTGACGGCCGATTGTATACCGCCAGCAGTTTTTTCCCCTGAACCCTCTAAACCATAAAAACCACCATCAACTATATTTCATTCCTTTACCTCAGGAGTTTTTTTTCACTGCTGGTCGGATTTTTGTTTAACTCTTCCGTTGGCAATGCCTGTAAACTGGCATTAAATAAAATTATCAACTAATGCTCTCGAGCCTCATCAGTCTTAAACTATTTGGCGAGTTTATTTCTTCCTCTTTTCATATGGGTGCTTATGTTTCCTCGCTTACGGTCAGAAAGCAGAGCTAGAGTCTCCACTGAAGTGTAAAAGAACTTTGACGGCAGAGAACCTGGTAGATCTGTGAGTTCATTCAGAACTTTTGCGGAGATGCAATCCCACCCCGGCGATTTAGTGGGTCGTAGTTGTTCCGGAGTTGGAACATATGTAGTTCGACAGAATGTCACTGGAGGTTATTTGCTATGGCGCGTTGGAAACTGTTATCGCATCGAAGGGTGCAGTGCAAGCCACGCACGATGTGGAAAGCTTGAACTTAGTCTCCGCACAACAGCTTGTAACTCAGAGTGTCGACATAAAGGCAAATTAAGCGGATTTCTTATGGCACTGACGTTGACCTCTAAGGAGTTTTGGGGCTCGACTCTGCATCCTTTTGTGTGTATTGTAATCAATTGTGACCCGGAAGGAAGGTAGGACAGGAAGAGAGCCGGTTCGGAGGACAAGCACCTTATTGGAAATTGGGGACAGGAGGGGGTTACAACTTGTAAGAAAGATGTGCTATTTATATTGGCTCCTGTGCGTTCTGGAATATTCCGTCCAATGACCTGCCAGCCGTTGAGGGCGTTCTAGAATGTTCCTGCCCCGAGCGTGCTGGTCACTGATTGGCCACCGCGGGCGCGACAGCCCCCCCCCCCCGCGGAAACGTCTGGAATGTTCGGCCATCCATTGATTGGGCCGCACACGTGAGCAAAGCCACCACGCGTGCTCGGCGCTGCTGTGCGCGCCAGGTGGTCGTCTAACTTCACGGGAGACTGACGTCGCCGGCTTGGTCCCCTGCTGAGCGCCTTCGGCCGTAGCTCTACGCCGCTTTCACTCTCCATAACACCTCCCGATTTTGAAAGTTGGACCTGGCACCTCTTCTTCTTTGGATCCAAGACCAGTTTTCTTGGCGGTTGCGTTCTTCTGCTACTTCTACGAACGACGGGTCATGCTGTCTGACTGTCTACCCTGGGGGTTGGAACCTCAAAGGTATTACACAGCAGGTCGAGGGCCATTTGACTGTCTCTGGGGTGTCTAGTCCTGAGCTGATTTGCATGCCTCTTTATTTTTCCAACTGCTGTCTCCACCTCAAACACAACACCTCTGGATTATCTTATTATACCTTCTATCCAGGGCTTCTATCCGGCCTTGTATTTGCGAGCAAACACCTACTCTCCCTCGCGAAAGTAATGTTTTGTTTTTTGTGGAACTCGAGCTTCCGGTTGTAGTTACTGTAATCGCGTATCCGGCTGTCGTCCCGAAAACTGTTCGGCTGCTGTCTGGCTCCCAAGATCACCTTTTGGAGTTGTTCGATAGGCAAAGAGGAATGTGTTCAGATACTGCAGTTTAACACCACTGTTACACATTTTTTCATCGTTCTCTTGAACGTGTCGACGAAACGTTCTGCCTGGCCATTCGATTGTGGATTAAATGGTGGTGACGTCACAGGTCGAATTCCCCATTTCTGACGTCCGTTGGAAAATTGATGACGTGAACTGAGTGCCGCTATCCGTCACAGTCTCCGTGGGGATGCCGTATTTCGTTATTAGTATTTCCGGCTTCCTTGCCTTTATCTCAGCAGTAGCTGCGAGATGTCGAAAACTTCTAGCAACTTGGGCCATGTATCGACAAATATTAGAAACATTCGGTTGAAAAACTAACCCGCAAAGTCCATATGGACTCTACTCCAAGGTCTCGTTACCTCTGGCCATGGCATGGACGGTACTTTTGGTGGGTTCTTAGCTTCACGTCCACACATGCCGCAGCTTTAAACAAAAAATTCCACGTCGTTCTCAATTCCCGGCCATATATTTACTTGCGCACGCCGCCGGTCGTCTAACTTCGCGGGAGACTCACGTCGCTGGCCTGGTCCCCTGTTTAGCGCCTTCGGCCGTGGCTCTACGCCGCTTTCACTCTCCATAACATAATCCTTCTCCTTCCAGACCTGGATCGTATATTCGAAATGCGATCTCACAGACGTGCTGTAGGCTTTGAAGAAGAATTCTTCGTCGACAGCAGCGAATGGCAGCCCAATGTTGTAATGCGATATGATGGCGGTGTTTTCTGTATCGCAAAGTTTTTAAAAAAAGTAATATGTTCTCTGGAATCGAAACTCCGAAATAGTTGTGCTTCTACTTCTCTGAGTGGCATTCCTTTTAGGTAGCAATTCCGCGGACAATGAATCTGATTTCGATTTGTGTATGGTAGTAATGTACGTTTGTTCAAACTTAGGGCAACACGACAAAAATGTACTTGGAACTTAGTCTCGTCGGCAGCATTATGGATGACGACCCAGACTATTATGTCATCTGCAAACATGGCATTATCACAGTGCAACCCATATACACAATCATTAATGATCAAGAGAAAGAGGGTTGGTCCGAGCACCAAGCATTGTAGGACTCTAATCTCTATGAATATATGACTTGATTGCTGTTGTTTTACGCAGACAATTTTGAAACAGCCGATGAGGAAATTGTTGATCGATTTGAGAGGTTTGCCGCCGATGCTCATGACTCTTAACTTGTAGGAGAGACGCTCGTGCGGAATATTGTCGAACGCCTTACGGAAATCAATATAGGCCACAGGAACATGTGTTTTGCGTACGGCGCTGTTGTCCAACTTTGCATGGTATATGGCAGGTTCGTTACAAATGATCTTCCCCTAGGTAAACCGTATTGTGCATTGCTGGTTTCCAATTAAGTCATCAACTCGCTTTTGATGGTTTTATCCATTACGTTGCAGCAGCTTGATGCCAGACTGACGGGTCTGTAGTTCCTCGCAAGAGCACGACTGCCGTTGTTGTAAAGAAGTGTAATATGGGCCGTCTTCCAGTCTGTGAGAAGCATTCCAGCGTCAAACGATTTATGGTGCAGAAAAGATAGTTGTTTGGCCAGCTATCGGACGAGCTCAAAGAGCAGCTTTGCTGGGATCTCGTGCGAACCGGGAGATTTACATTCCTTCAAACTTTCTCGTTCGTCCGAAATGGCTTCTTTCGAAACACAATATTTACAATAGTGGCGTAGTCAATGGTCTTGGGAGTAGAGGGAATAAAGTCATCCTTACTTGTAAAAACAGATTTGAAAATCTGAGAAAAATGCTCAGTTTTGCTTGTATTGTCTAATATCTCCAAACTGCCATCATTCCTCATGACAGGAATTGAATTTCTGTTAGAGACACCACAGTGATGCAACAATTCTTTTCGACGTTATGTTCAATTTTAGCAAGGAAATAATAGATTATGTGTCGCATGCATACTTCAAGTTCGATTTTGCGGATTCACTTGCTCCTCAGATTATAAGCAACAGAATAAAAAAGTTGAGGTGGCAGCCGCGCAACCTTTCTACTAGTTCGTTATCTGTTTATCTAAGAACCACGAACATTTTCATAATGCCCTCAAGGATGCGCAACGTGCGCGGCAAGCAAAGGGAATAACATGCTCTAGGTGATCCGAGGCCTTGCAAATTCGTCGCTAACATCTTCCGTCATCGCTCCTCCTCCAAGTGTATTCACGAAATTCCACATATGCCAAACGATACCAAAATCTTCCTCATCAATAAAACTGAGAAGGTGGAGTTGTTTAGTACTTTCCATGCTTTCATCTCTATTATCCTCTCCTCGTCTGGACTGGATGTGGACTGTGACCAACTGCGTCTGGGTTCCTCTGGTCTACTCACTTTGGCGCACAAAGCCTCATCCGGTATTTGAATTCTGCATTGACGATGTCCGCATAGAATCCCTTAAGCACAACCACACGTAGACCAGTTCTGATTTCCCCATGTACTTACCCTAATCATAAGTGCGGTTTTTCTGCCCTGACCTTGTCCGTTTAGAATCCGTTATCCTCTGCCAATAGCAGGCCGGTCCTGCTCGCACTCCTATCCTTTCATGAGCACCCGATGTATTTCCTTTTAAATAGATCCAATCACACTCATTTCGCCTATTGTCTAAAGGATTTTATCGTACTGTTCGCTAATCATTTTCTGACTTAACTGCTTAGTGAAAAACATGAACTGAATAGTGTGGAGATTCTGTCTTCCTGTCCGAAGATCCATATAAAAAAATTATTGTTACTTGTTATGATTGGATCTGGAGGATATGATATAATAAAATGCCTTAAATGTTTGCTGAGTGTAATGTTTTTACGAGGCTTAGTTAGATCAACATCTATTGTTATATGCCGCATTTCTGTGCGGTATGGAAGACAGACAGGATACCAGAGATCAACTTTACTGTACCAGTCACCCGGTGTACATCAACTCTAAATACTTCCGTCCGTGCCTCTGTATTTAAGGACACAGTCTTGGTCTGGTTCCTGCGTTCCTACTGGGCCAGTTTTGAGCGTTCGCATGGGTAAACCCTGGCCCAAAGGTCGTGCGTCACTCTTCGGCATGCTAATATCTAGCTCATTCGCGGGTCTGCAAGGCGATACTTCCCTGCGTGTTTGCGTTTCTCTGTCAGGCGTGGCCTCTGGGCGACAGGAACGGTGCGCCATGTTCTGGGCCGTTCAATCATCTATCCAACGTCTTCCATCATTGATTAGATTTGCGATGCATTCTGATAGGCAGAGAGTGAGACAAGCGTAGATAGGTTCGCTTTAAGTTTTCCTTTCTGCATTCTAGGTTAACCGACATAGCTGAATTTAATTTCATTTTATTCGGTAAGTATGTTAGGCAAGGCCTTTGAACACCCTTTTTATTACATATCAGTTCGTTAGATAAAACTGTACACGAAGAATGAAAATATTCGCTTTAGTAGAATTGTTTCACATAAAAAAGATGCTGGGGATCACAAGGTATTTAGCTCAGGTTCAGACTGTTGAGGGAAATAAGGGCAAATAAATAATCATTCAAGCGTTTCTTGAAGGATTGAAGGAACGTCGCTCCCACAACTTGCTGACGGAGATCATTCTATTTATCTACTACTTTTTGCGTGAAAAATTCAGAACGAAGTTTCAGGCTGGACAATTTATTCAATGGCTTAATCGAGTGACCACGAAGATTGAGTAAAAGGTGCCACTAAATATGTCCACAAATGTAAGTCCATGCTCTTGGCCATGTACTATTTTGTAGACCAGGATCGGATCACCAGTTTTGCCGCACGACGTTGTACTCTTTCAAGGCATGTTTTATTCTGTGCGCGCCATGTATGCCATGTTTGTATGCCATATTCGGATTGGTGCTGAGAATAGTTGCTTTTAACTCTTCGTAGTTGTATACTATTTCACCAATTTTCCCCGTTATATATTGATTTTTCGGCTGCTTGTCTGTGTTATGTGCAAGTGTGTACACATTTCTACAACTTGCCGCTCAGTTTTAAAGAAAATAAATTTCACGCATTTCGGAATGCAAGTGGTCGCTGATTGCCCACTGTATCCACAGTTTCAGATTGCGTCCAACTTATTGCATTTCTCGAACATCCGCAATCTCTCTGTTTTATTATCATTTTCATTTGCGTCAAATGAGGAGGGGTTTGTCGATAAATTGAAATATTACTCGAAAGTAAATCATTTTTAACCCCTTTTCCATCTCTTGTACACTTAACCTCTTCGATTGGCAATCTGCTGCATGCCAATATACGGACTAGAATATTGACAAAAAAACAGTATATATTCGTTTATACCAGGAATAATTATTTCGTGTCTTTATATGACTTTGACTTTACCTAGTTAGCTTCTGCCAGGAAAGGTGCATTTTTGCAAAGCCGCAAAAGTTGATACCGTGGAATTGAAACGGAACAACACTTTTTGCAGAATAAAATGTCGATCGCTCTGCTTCTATGCCTCCACGTTAACGGAACTAATTCAGTAAAGACGGCCTTTATTTAAACCAACTACTATTAGTCCATGACTGGATGCATGAACAAATACCTGTGTTCGTTATTTAGTAACCATATAAACCAATGCGTCTATATCGCTAAAATGAAATTATTGTCTCCTGGCGGCCTTTTTGCCATTCCTTAATGATTCTTTTCATGGCCTGATTGTGTGACGTCCGCCACCTTGGCTGCGTTTGGTATAACTTTCAGAGAGACAAAGTTTTGTTTAATGGACAAAAAGTGGTGACGGGTGGTGCGGGGAGTAAAATTTGGTGGAACGATCTAGTATGCCTATAAACAACATGATTTTAGGGAGATTTAGTGTGGGGACATAGACGTCAGTGAGTGTTAGGACGGCCCAGAACATGACGCACCGTTCCTGTCATCCGGAGGTCACGCCTGACAAAGAACCGTAAACCTGCAGAACAGTCTCGCTTAGGAAGCCCACATGCGAGCCAGACATGCGCACGCCGCTGAGTCACGCGCGACCTCCGGGGGTCAATAACGCGCGAGGGCCTGCCCATGCGGGCGATCATGGCTGGACCAGTAGGAACACGCAAACCAGACGAAGGCTGAACCCTTAAATACGAAGCCGCGGACGGAAGGAGGGAGGGTTGATGTACACAGGGTGACTGACGCAGTAAAGCTGTTCTCTGGTATCATGTCTGTCTCCTATTCTGCACAGAACTGGCGTCAAACTATTGGACGGGCTTATAGAAACGAGGGTAGAAGTCGATACCTCAAACATAACGAAAGACTGGAAACGCTTGACCTAAAGCTCCAAGGCTGGTTTATATGCATCGTATTAAGAATGATCAAAGGCAAATTACTTACCTCATCTTCGTCATTATTTCAGCGCTACAGATGTGTTTTTCGATTGATTATGATATAATTTTGATACGGCAAATTATACAGACCTTCATGGAGTTTGCTAGACGAGGTGACTCAATTTGAAGCCACAGGATAAACGCGTGTGATGTAATTGGTTTCGAATATATATCTGTTAACTCCACCTCTGCGACGAAATCCTTTGCAGATTGCTCGTGATGTGAGAGTAACCAATAACTACAGTCAGATTATTCTTGGTAAATATCTTGGATCCACACAAGCGTTGGACAGCATAAATAAAGTTCATTGATAAATATATTATACTATGTGCGCGTATGTGTTGGTCAGTCTTATAAAAACTTCCATTGGTAGGACTTAGATATTTTGTCAAAGCAAATGTGAGCAAACAGTTGATATGAGATTGAAAAAAACTGATTGTCTAGGGTAAAGAACCACGAAAAGTATTTCCTAGTTTTATACCGAAAACAGTGCACGTGCTAGAACTGAAGATGAGTGAAATAGCATCATTGGTTTGCCGATCCGGTCAGACATAATGGTCTCATTGAAAACGCCTTTTTACTTCATCGGTAGTCCTATTTTAACCTAAGGGGTCGGCACATTACCTGTTATGCATGAATAAATCCGAAAAGAATTTAACAAGGACCCCGCGGCGAGTCTAGCTGCGAGATATTCTCTAGTTTTTCATGCTCACATTTGTATCCCATACACTTCTACAATTGCCTTGTTAGTCTACCTTGGCTTTAAGCAGCCGCTATCGTAGACGTCAAAACATTCTTTTTTGAACTCACAAATGCCCACCTAGTTCGTAAATCATCGAGTAGAGACTGACTTTGGTGTTTTGGCGACTGATGTTTATGTGTGAGCCTATGGACAGAGAATACTTCGTCTGCGCCTTCCGCCTTGTACTTCAGCGCTTGGTATGGATTTCCAGACTTACAGGACACTTTATTCTAACTTTATGCTGCAATAAATCGTGAATGAAATTTTTTGATAAATTGAAATATCTGACCAATTATGTGAACTGATTTTTACTTACTAACTGACAGTGTCCTTTACCTTGAACATTGTGTAGAGACTTAAAAAGGTGGTTATGTTAGCGCGCCGGCTGTTTCGCTGCAGCGCGTCAAGTTTTTCCGGCGTCCTCCGTAAATACTCACGTTTCTCGGTCAATTCTTTTGCATCTAATGGAATAATTCCTCCATCCTACGTCTTAGAGGGCCAGGAGAGTGTCCCATCGGTTCCGGAGGTACGTATTGGCTTTGGGAAGGCGAGCCGGAATGAACCATGACATATTTGGCGAAATGGGGTTCGCTGGAAGGTTACAAGGGATAAAATAGGACAGATACCGGGGAAAATCTGTCTAGGAAAAGGGTGATCAGGATTATAACGCGAGTAATTAGACGTTAATGGGTCGGTATTACGGTCAGACAGTCTAATATGGCCGTGGGTGGGGGCAAAAAAACGATAACTATAAGGCGTCCCCCTGCGCATTTTTTTTGCCGATGAGGGGGCCAGAGGGGGCCACATCCGGGATTTGCCCCGCCATAGCCCCCTCTCCAGCCCCCTCATAGCCCCCTCTGGCCCCGCCATGGCCCCCTCATGAGGCGGGGCCATGAGGGGGCCAGAGGGGGCTGGTGCTGGCAGGGACATGGGCCGCGCAAAATCGCTCAGATGCGTTCTATTGGCAAGCGGGTTAGAACGCTTCTGGATTCTCTCGCATCAATAATTTTACCTGGAACAAGTACAGCGGAAATTGAAAGTTTCGTTGTTGATTTCTGTCTAAAGCACTCCTTGTACCCCTCCCCCTTAGGTTATATGGGTTTCCCTAGGTTAATTCTCATCTTGAGCTCAGGCGAGTTTTTTTGCCTACAAATTTACACAATTCTCATCTCTGCGAGCATCTCATGCACTCCTGAAGATTTGAATTCTGATGACCGACCAGTTTTATCTACCGATCTATTGAAATGTAAATTTAATTTTGGAGAATCGTTTTTGGCGATTTAGTTCGCTCTTCCCACCTTTTTGCTACCTGTCAGTTGTTAAGTTTTAAAATTCAACGCTAATTGAGTAATTATGAAATTTTAAATGAGTACATAGCCTCTTACTACAGGTGGTAACGTTTAGATCGAAGTCTCCAACGTTTACGGGGATTTCGTGGGAATATGATGGAAGCGTAAGCACAGCTCCCACGCCCAATTAGGAGAAAACAAAAGGAAGGAGAGGAGGAAATCCTCATCGACTAGTGAACAAATTTTGCTCTTTAAGCGCTCTATTACGTCGGTGCCGAACAAATCTGCATGCATTTACTCTCCTGAGCCTGCTTCGTCAGGCGCAAGACCTTGCTTATTACCATGCAGTTATTAGCAGAGGTCCCTTCTTTCGTCCGCCATCTGTGGACGCTTAATTGATTAGGCTCGGGGATAGCACACAGATCTGGTCATCTTGGCTTCCCACATTTCCCTCCGAGATAATTAAGACCTTTCTTCTTCGGGTAATGCTGTTGCTTTAGCTGACGGGCCTCACCTTGAAATTAAAAAGCCAACACCTTTCGTTGTCACCGGTTGATAAAACCTTGATGGGTCACCGTCTCATATGTTTCGATTGCACAGTCCGTTGGTTAAAAGGCGGCCTCGTTCGAGATGCTACATCTCTTTTCTGTGCTGACTGTCTAAAGTTGAACAGATGTAATTACGTCTGACCCGCCAAGAGTACTAGATTTCGGCGGTTTTCGTCAAGAAATGGACATTTTGAGGGCCTAGCTGTTGGTGGCAGAGCATGGGCTGCCCCTGTCCGTGGTGTCGTAAACCCTGAAGTCAGCAAGGCTAACAGTGCCGAAACAAGCTCAGACACTGTACTTAACTGAGGACCAGGTCGATAGCACAAGGAGTCTGGTTTGCCGTTTCAGGTCACACAAACCCATTTTAAGCTGTACAGTAAACCTTTTAAGAGTTTGACGGAAGCACCAAATATGCTTACCCTTTGTTGCTTCGTCGGATATACATGGTCATTAAATTCACCTTATATCCACAGGTTGATTCCTGCCGAAGATTTGCTGCGAGGCCTTAACCGTTTTCAGTGCCTAGGGTCTGTCACGCAACTTGGTTGGAATAACGATAATTGTTTGCAGGTGTACGTTGCCTTTAAGGCATTCATCTTTCATAGCGTTTTGTCAGGCGTTTAGCAAAGTGAAGGCTCCTTTCACATTTTCTCTATGCGATCCTTTCTCAGTTATGGCTGAAATATAGTCATTATGGTTCTGTTATACTAAGTCCCAAGAGTTCTTTTGGAGATGTATTCCCCGTTTGACTACCGTAACATGTCGACTTCAGAGCCTCCACATTCCATACACAAATGTCTTCCTAACTCAGTAGGACGCGTTCTTGTCACTGATGTCCGTTACGCACATTACACTGTTCTAAAATATAAACTCGCATTATGCAACACAAACACTACCTGAATCCTCTTTTCCAAACTCTTTCAGTAGAATTCAATTTCGTTGAGTCCCTGTAGGCAAATAAGGCTAGCTAGCGCCATCAGGAAACTACGTAGAAGGTAGTAACTACACCATCCGTTAGCAGTGGACATCCACAGTAACTTCCTGGTTGCAGAATCTGCGAATTTGAAATGACTATTAACCATACCACCTACAGACAGTTACTGTCTTTATGCTCAATATTGGGTACAAAATTTTCATTCGAGAACGCTGTTTTCAAAATCGTTTGTTAAGGTAATTTCTCATATTTAACGGATGATATCTACGCTGCTGCACGTTTTGATACTCCCTGTTCAGGTATTTATTTGTAGAGCTTGGACTCTTACCATTCATTTATCTTCACGTCTCCCTCTTGCTTATTGTAGCACGGTACGCACTTCCGTGAACGAAGTAGCCATTCACGGTCTACCTTCAAAAGATTGTATTTTACGTGCAGATGACTTGATTTCGGTGGATGTCTCTCTTTACGATGGTCAGGTTCATGGCGACGCTTGCGTCACGCTCCTTGTTCCGAG
>CACRXP010000217.1:220106-245922 GCA_902702965.1 Spirometra erinaceieuropaei
GATTTTCCGAAGAGCCTTCTCCTTTTCATATGACAAATCAAAATGGAAATAGTACTATGTATATGATGATCAAAGTCCTTTCTACTGTGGCAGCAACAACGGCGATGGGGGAACCAGTATATGATTGCCGAACCGAGCACAAAAAAGTTGAAGTATTCGCGGCTTCAGTTAGTGGCTCTGACCACGACACTCGGAGAGGTTGTCGCTTTTTAATATCCTGAGAAATTATCTACGAAGTTAGAGCAGATCAGTTTATGCAAGGTATATGGGCACAGACGGAGAATTTTATACATGAATATTTGAGTCAAAGTCCATCAGCCACAGCGGCTAACCACGTAATATTCATTGACTGCCCACAGGCACCTAGTAGTATAGTTTAGGGTAAGGTGATACCATACTAACAGCACAGGGACTATCCAAAAGCCCATACTCGCGTGTTTCGCCGAGGTTTTGCCGCTGCATGGTGCAGCTGCGAGGGGTTCGGCTGGTCATTAGGTCCCCCAGCATTCCCCAAGTGTTTTCATGTAGATAATCCAATTTAGAATTTGTCGCTTTTCAATTTCCAGAAAATTTTTATTCAAAATGGGAGTAGATAAGTTTATTCAAGTAAGAGAGGTGTTTATTATTAATACCTAAGACTGTAGCCGTGCATGCGTAAATAGGCCTGGAGAACGGTAGCTGTCTTTTGACCCTGAACCTAGTCTTTGTTACTTTGTCGCTCGACGTCAGTTTAATCGCAACAACCGTTCTGAAATGACAACCCATCTAGAAAATGGGTTTGTGCGAACAAATGTCCACACAGTGTAGCTTATAGATTAAAAAATAACTAAACTGCCAATAGAATATTAAGTTGGAACTACAAATGGACAACAAGGGAGGCGACTTCAGTAATAATGACAGCGATATTGACTGGATTCTAGATTCTCATTTTATATACATTTGAGGAGCGACGAACGTCAAGATAAAACTTCAGGGTAATCTAGAGATTAGTATTCGTCTGCAAACGAGGTGGCGAACGCATACAATTACAGTAGATGGGCTAACTCATGAAATGTCAACCAAAATTTCGAAATTCGTTCTCCTTTCGAAAAGATAAATTAAGTAGTGTTGTAAAACTAATCATGATTCAGTAAAAATATATGATGATCCAGTTACTGCAGCGTGTCGGCTTTCGAAGGAACTCATGTTCAGCTGCATGCCAAATCTATACTCTGCAAAAATGACTACATATATAATATGCAATTTACTCATTGACTTTCGATGTCCTTGAAAATACAATTATATTTAACGTAAAACAGGCATAAAATATGCATTCTTTTACTTATTTGGTAGGAAATCACGTGCTAATTACAAGTTCATTCTCAAATAAAGAGTATCATTTGGTTTTCAAAAAGTTTTTAATTGTGAGATTTTCTAATACCTCTAAGTGACTGTTCATGAAACGTCATGCATCAGCATTTACGAATGTGGCTTGTAAAGTTCACAATATTGCTTAAATCCACTGCCTACTTTTAGGAACCTCATATAGTCTTCTCTTAACGCCATAGAGAAATGCATGGTTTTCTGTGCACGGAAAGTATACAGCTTGTAGTTTTGAAACCCTAAATGCAAGTGTAACAGCAGGTCGTGTTCAAAATTATTCGGGAATTAGAAATGTTTATTAAAACCAAATTATAATCTGCTTTTGAGTATAAAATTGGAAGAAAACGTTAGTTTATACCGAAAAAGTAACAGATTGTATATTTTTATGCATGTTTTACGGAAATATAATTGCATTTTCAAGGACATCGAAAATCAATGGGAAAATTGCACATTACATAAGTAGTCATTGTTTGCAGAGTATAGATCTTGCATGCAGCCAAAAAAGGTTCTTTCGAAAGCCGACACCCTGAGGTAACTGGATCATTACAGATTTAAGTTGCATCATGATTAGTTTTATAACACTACTTAATTTATCTTTTCGAAAGGAGAACGCATTTCGAAATTTTGGTTGACACTTCATGAGTTAGCCCATCTACTGTACAATCCACCAGATAATGCTCAATGCAGAATGGCATTACCGACAAGGATAAGGGAGACCAGAGTGGCAATTTCAGGCTTATTAGCCGTCCTCAGCCAGCCATACTCAACGCCCAAGTGTGAAACACCCGAGGCTCGAACTCACGACCTGTTATTCAGAAGTTCACGCCTGTAACCACTGAGCCACGAGCCCATTGCCCTGTTGGTTTCGATCGGTAATAAACAATGGTAGGGGGCGCTTACTGATCGTCCTTTCTCGTTCCGTTGTGCCTTATCAACTCTTTCTCGAGCCCAACCAGTAGCCGCACAACGGCGCATGACACAGCAGAATGGCCATGCCGACAAAGACAAAGGAGACTGGAATGGCCATTGCTGGCTTATTAGCCGTCTTCCACCAGACATACCCAACCCCAAAGTGTGAAACACACGAGGCTCGAACTCGAGGCTTGTAAGCCTCGGCTTATGTGCATGAATTTGCGCTCGTATTATTTGGGCCAATTTAAAACCCATGTCCTAGATTGATATTACAGTCAAATATTGACCTTGTTGCGTCACTGCTGAGTCAGATCCGCATCTTAAAAGCAAGGAGTTATAAGTTAATATACATTAGTCCATCGGAAACGAGATAAAATAAACACTTGTTAAATTTTTCACAGAGACATGACGCTGATTTGTTACGCCTAAATATACACAAACTGAAATGATTTTATTCACGCAGTAGAAGAGTTGAAATTATTCTATGCGGAATCATCAACGGTGTTCATAAAATGACCTCCAGTTCTGTGATGCCATTGCGATTTTGGATACGTGCTGTACTTTTTCTTTGAGAAGCGCGATCTGAGATGCCGCATAGTAATTCCACTTTTATTGTTCTTAATTTAAATCCTGTATATTCCCTAGTGCATCTGAACTATGTACCTTTGTAAGTTGGCACGTCATTGTCTTTGAAGCTTTTATACTATACGTAAGTCAGATCTTTGAAATAAAACCCTATTTGAGGACACAAGTTGGCTAACACGTACAAAGCCAGAACGTTGGTTAAATAAAATAATTAAATTTCTTGCGCAAATAGACATGATGTTAAGGTAATTGATAAAACTAAGTTGAGTTGCAATACAGCGTGAGGTAGTGTGGGATTTATCTTATGGTAAGCGCCATTTTTTCGGTTGAGTAATTCTTCTGGCATTTAAAAAAGGCCGCTTATAATGGGCGAGAGAATGTTACTATTAATGTGTCCTGCCAGACAAAATTTAAGCTTTCATGGAGCAAAAGGTGTGTGCCAACCAGTATAGTGTCCGAAATTCCTACATTATCGATATCGTTTTTAAAAGAATATTTAATTAGTTATCCCAAAAAATTTTATTTAACAACTATTTTCTATAATGTTAACCCATTGCTAAAAGGTTCCTTAATGTGTGTCAATAATAGGGGTCAAATTCCATTTGTCAACACTTTAAAATTCCAAGTTCAAGACGCATGAAAGCTGCCTCGCAAACTTAATTACATCGTGATAATAATTAAGACTGGGAGGTTTAAACTTGAGAAATTCAGCCAACTGCATAGTGTTACACACAAGCAAATTGAGACGTCGAGAAAGAATGCTAGCCTATGAAAGTTTACACGACAATAATCAGGTTGCCTGCTTTTATACCAATAACAACCCGCAGACTAAACATAAGGAAAAACGAGATCGAGATAATTAATGCATCCGCTAGTATAAGTGTACAATAAGCTTCACAAAGCAGTTATGAAAGACATCGAATTGTATAAAACAAAGGATGTCACTATAACTTAAACGTCCATAAAATCCGCCAAATCTTGTTTGGCTGTCAATTTTTTAATGATCTGATATTGATAGGAGTTTCCATACGTATTTTGACTTAACGCGTTTGACTTCCTTGCAGATGTTCACAAATTCAAAGGTGTTTTTTGTTAATAAGAGAGCTTCGTTAATCGAGGAAATCCCAGCAAACTACCTAGGCCGCTCGCACATGGACTTAATGACTAAAGTACCGACATTACGTCCGAATGGCTTTTTCGTGACCTGGCTCTAATGGCATTTTCATAAAGGCCAGATAACAGCCACTTCCCATAAAAAATGTGGAAATTGTTGACTGTTGTATTCATTTACGCCTCGTAAAGGCGGATTCGGATTTTAGGATAAGTGCGCCACTGCTCACAGGCAGGGGAAAAGTGTCACAAATTTTATTTCGAAAACAGTATCCTAGGTTGGTCGTGAGTGCTTTCGGGTTTCAAAAACGCTTCCGAAGCTGTTGAGCGCTTTCTTGCATCATTTTGGGAGTGGAATAGAACACATGCCGGAGGCCACCATCAGACCCTAGGCAAATAAATCAAAAGACAGGCTACCACGGCAAGAAACGTTTCGAGTCGTTAATCGGATCTGGTGAAATTGTGGATGAAGATACTACGTCGGAGAAACCGAAAGATACCTCCGAACGCGAGAAACCGGACATACTGCAGCAGTGCGGATAAATGACGCCAGCTCTCATGTTACGGCTTATTCGACGAGATCCGGTCAAACATGCAAATTCGACGAGGTCAAAACTCTAACAGGAGGTGACAACCGCGCAAGCTGTTTTAGTCATATTTAGCTAGTCCCATTTCATTAACATGTGCCCTGATCTTACACTTCCATACCCGCTACTGTGTCTTTGCTTTGGTGAAGTTATTAGCCATGCGGGTAGTCCACAGGTTAGGAATGTTCCCAACGCCAAGGCAAGTGGTTTAGATGGTTGAAAAGTCCTCAGACTAACACCCAACACGCGTGATGAAATAGCTGCAAATAAATACACGAGCGTTGGCATCATGCAGTCATCAAACGAAGTGGAAGGATTCCTGATGACAGCCTGTAACTGCGAATAATCATAGGTATGTAGAAGCATAACAACCGCGTCCTTTTAATAATCTGGTCCCCTTTTTGATCGAGCAGTAGCGAATATTGTCTCGGATGATGTGTCCAAGGTGGAAAAGGAAACTTAAGGCCAACAAAACTTTTGTTCCAGCAATTGTGCCTTCTTCTTCTTCATAAATGTGTCCGTAACAGGCTCCTTTCTTCTGAACCTACGCAATCTGGATTTTAAGTATCCAAGGCAGGCCATAAGTGGATGCTCATTTCTTTCTTCTGTGATCAAGCTGCCTTTAATTGCCGGAAATGATCTAAAGTGAGCAAGCAGCTTAATTACACAATGACCGTTTGACTGTCTAAGGCAGAATTCAGTCTGGTCAACATTTCGATGACATGTAAGAGAGATGGCGTAAAACTGGATTGTCTATCACATGAACCATGAAGGCAAGTGTCCTTTTGAGACAGATAAGCCCTTAAAATTCTTACTAAACTCACCAAGAGGCCATTGGGAAAATTTTAGACGAGTTGGCTTAAATTGATATTAGCAGGGCTTTTAGAGATGCATAAGTGAGTGGCTTTCTGAGTTGACGTGGATGTCGGTCGGCTTGTCTGACAGGTCAGCGTGGACTGCTACGGTACAGCTTTGACACACCATCGTCATTTAAGACGAATTATTGCCACTCCAAATAAGTAAACGATCACAAGCTCCTGAGTAGGTGATTAAGAATGTGACTCACAGGAGGCGCGGGTTTGAAGTGGATCTAAACCATAACTGTTCTCCAATTCATAGTAGGATTATTTATCCTACCACAACGACTAAGCCTTTAAGCTTATAAATACACTTGCTCTGAGAACATCGGAGGAATTTGGGCCGTGCTTGTTCAGATTACTTTTGGCAGAACAAAATGTCGAATGTTTCCATGTATCATCAAGTTGACCTGTCGATACAATCTCACGTCACTTGCAGACATGTTGCGACTGCTCTGTCTTAGTTTTCGTGCTCATAACATGCTGATTACGGTGGCAAGGATTCTGGTTCACCACTTACGTTTTTGACTACCTATGTCTCCTCTCCATATTGTAGCGTTATTTGAACTGATGTTGTCCGCATGATCAGAATAGCGTTAGGCTGCAGCTCATAGCAACTCCGGAAGGAAGCTTGCAGCCAGCTCAAAACTGTGGCGGATTCGTAGATCTGGGACGCGAATCTACCACTGATATCCTGCCCTGACATTAATTTTAACGTCGTCCTATAAATGCATTATTAAAATATTACAGAAACAAATGTCGTTTTTGAGCGCACACGATTTAAAAGTTGATCTTTGATACAGGTAAGAGATTGGGTTCTTGTGCATTAAAGATGACTAAATGACCGACAGGCTTTTGGACAGGGAGTGGAGTGCTTCTTGTTTCGTCTCTTTGTTACCTGGAAAATATTACAGCCACGGTTCCCGGTGACGACAATTCTTCCCTCATTAGCTATGACGACAACATACTGGCTGTACAAAGGTCACGTTGCAGTCCCCTACAGGACCATCTGCATTGCAAAACATATGGCATTCTCATATTGGTACGAGTGCTGCGAAACTAAGTTTTTGATTAATCATTGTGTGGTTACTTGTTAATGCAGATCGATACACTGTCTAATGCAACACATAATCTCGCTATCGTAAAAACAGCGCATGGCATATGGCATCCCTATCTCGCTATCATACAAAAAGAGCCCGGATGGCGTTAGACGATATTTTCCACAAAGGTTTTCTCTTTGTGTATGAAAACGTATCAATGTATGCCGTACACTGGTTTTTGTAAAACAATTGGCAATAGAAAGACATTGTCAAGGATCTTTAATTGCTTAAACACTATATTTCTTAAGGGCCGAACACTTGGGGATTCTGAACCCTCCGGACATAAATTTCGTTGTGTTTGGTTTTGACAGCGATGTGATTACATGGCTTGGAACTTCATCTTGCGTCTCGTCTCATTGAGAATATAGTCAAGCATTCTGTCTATGACCTCACCTGCGTTTAGTTGTTTATTTTTAGCCCATTTAAAAGCGATTGAACTAATATAGGACTGCTGTGCTCAGGAATAGCCTGTCCTTCTCAGAACCGCGGGTAATCGCCGCGCAGCATTTATAAACCCCTCAGAACGACAAATGGAAGCAGGATTATCTTTTGTTAAAAGAAACATAGCTAAATGTATGCCGGCATATTTCCCGATGCCCAATGGAAAAGCGAACTCAACATACGTCTTCCGTCGGAACAAACAAACTAGCTTTGTTTGATTATAATTCGGGGAGTGTTTGAGAGGAACATGCAAGACGCGTACACAATCGGCCGAAAGGCTTTAAAACGTATTGTACATTGTTGGGGACATTACATCTATTATTGACTCTTTTGCTTGAATTTAAACTTTCGTGTAGATCCTGTCTTAGTAACTTAAAAGGTGTCACTGCAATGCAATTTTGCCAATTGTCAGGTGGCATCCTCTAAACTCGACCCAATTCGACACTGTTTCCTCGCTAACATTAATAAAGGCATTTAGACAATATTTATACTTACGAAAACACACTCTAATACTGACGGCAGTCAAGATACCTAAATAGAATGAACAACCATTCACTCAGTAACGCAGAATAAAGACTACAGACGATAATGACAATGCGTTTACAAAGGCTGTGGTTGCAAAGACGTAGATAATAATTGTCATTCTCGTTGCTGCAAGCAATATGGTTGACGAAGACATAACCAGATGCTAGGCTTTTAAAGATGTCCTCTGTTACTGCCTTACTATGTAAAGCGCGTTATTGGTGATAACGAAAATGTTCTTTAAAAAAAAGAGGAGTCCACGACTGCAATATTAGAAACTTTAACTCCTAGCCGCAGCGTGGTTGAATGTATCAATTCAATGACTCTGATGAAAAAAGGTTAGAGCCTTCTCTTAATACTAAGCGTCCAATTAGACAAATGAGAAAGTTTATCACGTTAGCAGGGAATGAAAAGGATGTCCCTTATGCCGTTTTTCGCGTAAGGATTATAGCTTCTTCATCCGTTCGAGAACCGCCTAACGCAGAAAAGCAGATGTCTGCCTCATAGAGGACGTTAACGATATTGGACTTTATTTCCCTCTTCAGTTAAAAAAGCAACGGAGAACTGTTGATGCAATTGGAGTAAAGTCTTGTCTGCACATAAAACTACAGTCTGACGCCAGGTTAATCTCTGGACTATCTTACAGATAAACTGTGCCTTTTTACACACCTGAACAGATAGTATACTTAGCGGTTTTTTGCTGCAAAAGCTAACATTTTCGCATTATCAAAGCGAGAGTTTTCTTAAAAACACCTAAGTTCCTGGCTCGTTGCTACAAGATTTCCTATCCGACAGCCTTTACATAAGGAATTAGTTGTTTTAAATAACTAGCGTTTTGTAGATATTCCAGCTTGCTCAATTTTTTGAGAGGTAGGTTGGCGATATTGCAACGTCGCTAAGCACGAACAGGGAGAGTCTGCAGCATTTGCGGAAATGCCACCGTCTTCATACAGGGAACAGAAAAAGGGACATACGGATTCGTTGCTTAAGTTGACTTTACGACAGGGACATCCAGAAACGTCCTAGAAAGGACTCAGCATTTTTAGTAAAATAATAACATTGCGTGATACTTTCTTCTGAGGAGAAAAAATAAAGTCGGACATCAGACCTACGAAATTAGTAAAATCGATATTGCCTTATTCTAATAAGACAACTAGGCCCCCAAGGCTTTCCTTGGAAAAGGACGCATGTCTGGCTTATTGAATCTTGGTGGGCTTATCTCTTTGAAATAGCAAGTTGAGACAGTATTATCATCAAGAAGTCACTTTCCGATCATCATCGTCCAGAAATGCAGACATTTCTGGTAATAAACATTTTTAAAATATTGACACATCAACAACTACTTAATGGTGGCCTTTAAGAAATGGCTGGAATGCATACAACATTGTGGACAAAAATTTTAAAATTAAAATGCTTCCGGAAATAGCACTTTCCGTGGGCTTTTGTCTCCCGTGTTCCTGTGAGGTCGAAAATGAGCATATAAGGTGAGGTGGACATTTCACCTTATTTAAAAACTGAAAATGTCCATAGGCTTCTGTCAGCTGCCATTTTCGAAGACGTCTGTGCCTAAGAAAGAAAATGATTACGACATTAACATGTAAAGAATCAGTGTAAAATGCTTGGTGGAAGAACATATTTCCGGGAGGTACAGAATGGGGCAGAGCTTTTACGCGCCCAACGCGCATGCACTTCCGCAAAACAAAGGTCTTTTTATGTCGCATCGAGGTAGTGGCCTTTTCCTAGACAAAAACATTTTATAGACCATAAACCTACAAAGCAGATTGAACTAAATTGGTTCTCAATTTATCTCAACGCAAAAGATTTACATAAAGATAAACAATGACAGAAAACCGATCTACTGCATTTTTCGTTGTCGAAATCCTGTTAGTATAATATCATAAACATTGGCAAAACTAATCTCATTTAAAGGTAAGGCCCGTCATGACTATTAGTATTTACAATTAATTACTGTATCTCTGTAGTGCCATCACTTGAGGTGGTCGTTGGCTACGGTAGAGGGAGCGCTTGTATCCACGTTTTGTGACATCATAGCACTCGATTCGCTAACTGTGTAGCCACTGCCTCAGCCGTTGCTAACATTTTTAGAAGCTCGCTGACGTCTGGTTGACAATCTAATATGGTTCCTTGGCATTGACGCGCTGTCTCGCATCGACTTAATGTGCGTAAATGAAACTCGCAGTCGATTAGATCTCACCTCCGTCTAGGCAAATAGGTATGTGTTAACGTACCCTCTTTACCACGCGTCTTGGTGTACGGCCACTGTTTCCCGCTCTAGAGTAGCGAGTGAATGAGTAAATGTTCACTAATCTGGCCTCCAACGGTAGTCTATCTTTACCTCCCAAACTTAGAAGGGGAGATTTTGTGATGCACACGCGTAAATTTGCCGAAAAGAGTTGTTGTTAACCATCGGTTGAATAGTGCGATTGCTTATTCCCCAGCAAAAAGGCATTCTCATGAACACAACATTCTTTTCTGCAGTCAATTTGCTGTGCGTTTTCCAATACTTCAGTGGATAAATCTATCAGGGCAACCGTCCCCACAAAATGTGCTTCGCAGTTGTTAGCATTCTGGTTTAATTGTTTCAGGTGAGCTGATGAGTCTTCCCATAGTCGCCAATCCCTGGACTAAATTTTCTTCGATGTAACGAGGAACAAAACTGTGTAAATAAGCGTATTGTTTCATCCAGATTTTTTTTCGGAACACTCTGAGCTTGATAGACAAACACTCTTAACTGTGCAAGAGGGCATCAAGAAAATCATTGTCTCTATCTGCCTCAGACTCTGCAGGGAACACGAACAAGCACTGCTGCGTGCTAAATGTTAAAACAAGATCTTTGTTATCGGTGTTAACAACCGTCAATCGAAGATATCGACCGCGTAACAATCGGTATTATATTACGATCCTGTTTCCTCAAATTTGGCTATAAAAACCTTTGCCATGAGTGATCAAATCGGCGAGTCCATTGTGACATTATCCTTCTGACTGCATAGTTGGCAATCGCACAGAAACTGGATATTTGTGTGCAACGTGTCAGTCGTTTCTTGTTGTTTTCACTACAACGAATAAATAAGGGTTCGTACCATAACGAACATTAAAAACATAGTTTATTTTTTCTGGCAGGGGTGCGTTGGTAAGCAGCCACATAAAATTCAGTTAAAACATCTTCTTTCCGCCAACGTTCATATTCTTGATGACCTAGAAGTACTCAAATGAATTTTCGGAACTTCGAGAATACGAACAAATTTGCAATGAATTTAGACTTTTAGCAAGGCATTTGAATGGGGCGACTTCATAAAATCCAAAATTGTACGTAAGGACAAAGACACACATTTACGAACTCATTAAAAATCTCAAACAAGTGTGTTTGACACTACATATACGTGTGTATACTGCAAATAGTTTGAGCTTATGCATTTCCAAAAATGTGAGAGAAAAGTTCAATAGGGAAATAAAATATCAACCAACAAAACATATTTGCTTTTTGACTTCCTATTGATGTGAATGTAATCTCCTTCAAATTTATTGTTGTTCGACTGCCTATCTCGAATGCCTAAATCCCTGATTCACATTGTCGGACATGTAATATATATATATATATATATATATATATATATTATGACAGATGCGCGCTCACCGATCAGGTTACAGAACATGCTCGTTCTGTTGTGCCTTTGGGCTCATTCTTAAACCCTCGCAGGCAGTCGCACAGCGATTAGTAGTAGACATAGATGAAATAGAGCCGACAAAGACAAGGGAGGCCGGAATGGCCATTTCTGGCTTATTAGCCGTCATCAGCCAGTCATACCCAACCCCAAGTGTGGATCACTTGAGATTCGAACCCGGGATCTTTGGTCATGGAGGTTAACGCTCTACCATTGAGCCACGGGCCCGTTGTCCTGTCGGTCGTGATCGGGAATATCAATTATGACAGATGCGCGCTCACCGATCAGGTTAGGGAACGTGCTCGTTCTGTTGTGCCTTGGGGCAAATACGTAAACCCTCGCAGGCAGTCGCACAGCGATTAGTAGTAGACATAGATGAGAGGGAGCCGACAAAGACAAGGGAGACCGAAATGACCATTTCTGGCTTATTAGCCGTCATCAGCCATTCGTACCCAACCCCAAGTGTTGATCACTTGAGATTCGAACCCAAGATATTTGGTCATGGAGTTTAACGCTCTACCATGGAGCCACATGCAAAGAGATAGTGTAACTATGCTGGCAAACGTTTGAGCATACAGATCGCATATTTCAATGGCCAAATACGCCACAAAGATTTGATTATCACTATGGATTTCAGTTATTTTGCGAAAAAAATACTTGCAGTGCATGTTCGAAGGATGCAACATGACATTATATGTTCACGTAGAACACTCAATTAAAACCTACGCAAATAGATTGTAACAGAGGACCCTTAGTTTGGTAAAATATCAAACACTGTAGAACGGTGGATTTTATTGCCTTGAAAAAACGCGGTTTTAATTTTAACGGCAGAAACTGCACGAGTATATTTTATACAATTTTTTAAAATTAACTGTGCTTATTTATTAGACAAATTGAATGGCTAGGGGACTGTCTAAAAAGCCTTTCTCTATGCGTAAACAGGCGGGTAGTTTTAAGAAAAAGGTGCATTCGACGAATGCCACGCAAATGTTTGAGTAGAATGACCAGACATGCACGGTTCATTTGCGCACACAAGGTTGGAAATATGTAATTAAGCATTCTTCGTGATCAATGTGCCAGCTTGGGTTTTACGTCCTTGTTTTTCAAAGTACATTATTTTATCTTTCATAAATATTTTCTTGAAGGACGATGAACATGCTCGTATATCTGGCTTTGTCGTGACCGGCTCAGGTACGTGCAGTTTGCCTGTCATTGTACATTCTCATCAACATCTCGAAAAAACTAACTGTGCTACTATGCTTGAGAGCCGCAGTCATATTTGTTGTCATCAAATGGTGGAATTTAAGATACGGAGGAGCAAAATTCTATAAGCTGGCTTCTTGTGTCCGGCACACCTGTCAACACAACCGTCAAGTCGCATGACCAATGATACTACGACAGTTTTGCTGCTCGCCTCGTTGGTTTCTTAGTCTGCAGTAGTATATCAATTGAAAAATCACGTTGATGTGACAAAGGAATGAAACCTCTGATAATGCTTTCCATTTTGTTTTATTGCACGGAAGCCTGTTTTTTTATAAACAGTAATTCGTATTAAACATCCACAATTGCAGCATTCTATGAAATATATAGCACATAATACTTGGAGCAATATATGCATAGGTGTATTTCGATAACAATACTATGTACCCAATAAAAGATCAAGTTTATAGCGTGCAAGCAGCAGCCAAAAACTAAAAAAAAACAATTTTACTTATCTTTTTGATAATTTCTCAAACCCTTCTATTCCCAGGTGTATCCGAATGTCCGAGGAATGGTTACGATATCATCTTAAATGACGTCGCAGAGTATTTGGTACTCCAGGCTTATCATGCACAGTTTGAAAAAAAAATTTTCCTTCAGGCATATTCGCGTTTGAGATTAAAATTTCTCACAGACTGCACATCCCTTCATTTTAAATGTATATTTCTTCGAGACGTAGCGCCCGCCAACTATTTCCAGTACACATGCCGATCATCATTTCTCAAAGCCAAATTACATATTGAAAAACAAGTAAGATAATAAGTACGGAGGTTTTTTTTCACTTTATATCCTCTCAAATGAACTTGGTAAAACACACACACATTATGATCATTTACGTGTTTTATATATTAGGAATACGTGACGCAAACGTTTAATAACTTGTGGACAACAGTCGGATATTTGTTCTTCGATCTACCTAATTTGACATTGGAGGTGACTCTCGATTTCACTTACTGGGGAAAGGAAATCAACATGCCAAATAAGATTCGACTATCTTCCATTCAATTTTTCAATTCACCAACAAGTGCTACTGTACGTCCTTATAGAGGCGTAGACCCCTTTTTATTAGGATTAGTTAAGATGCAGTCTTCTGACTTTAACAAGTTTTTGAAAAGGAGTCTGTTGGATGCTAATTACAAAGAATGTCTTCAATAACGTCAAGCGAAGTGAAACAGTTCAAAGTGATGCCGACTCTTTTGAAATAAAGATATTCGAAGACATCGTGCATTTTAACACTTGAATTCTGTATTTTTCGTGCTTGAGGCAGATATTTCATATGAATTACGTCTTATCCGTTAGCAGGTTGGTCGCTCGACCGCTATTGACATTACTTGCTCTTTATGCGTTAGTCATTGGGCCATTTAAAGAAGAACTTCTCAAAACTTACTGACTGGGTCTCTTGGAACGTTAGCCACTGAAAAGCGGACGCGCTGTAGAGGTATCAGAGTTTTAGAACTCATCGCGGAGAAAATTCGTCATAGGAAGCCAAATGCAGCATTGAAGACAAAGGCTAAGATATTATATAATATTTAGTGTAAATAATCTGACGTTTCCACAGATCTCTAATTCGACTCGGCCCGACATTAAACGCTTCTAATATGTGGACTACTAGAAGTAATGAAATACTAAGCTCTTATTATGTAGCTTCATGAACTATGCTAGATTAACACAATGGGATTTCGGTTTATGCTCTTAATATGTCGAAGCATGTCTTTCCATCCGATCACTTCTGTAAAACGAATATGTTGTGCTTACAATCTTCCTGTTGCGGCAGACGTCCTTCTAGAATCTGACAAAACCAAACTTTATTAAAGCGAGATAAAAAAAGGAAAAGAATGTCGGCATACATTGACATCAGGGGAATTCTTTTTTGGTTGTTAACTGATCGAGAAAAATCTATTGAGAAGTTTCGTGAATGTCAGCAGTTGATCCTGTTAGATGAAGACTAAGGTACCATTCACACGCCGACCAAATATTTGGTCCACAGTGTTGAAAGACCAACAAATTTAATCTTTGCAGGCCCGCCTCGGTGATATTTGCCCACATCGACGAACCCAGTCTTGCGACCTCATCTGTTCGCAGAATGTCCCATCGAACATGAAGTTCGTCCTGAGACCGAACTTCAGGTGTTGAAAGACTTTCACCTTTGAGTTTCTCTAGGATTTGTGCTGACAAACAGACCGCGGCGTCTGACTCAGCAGCCAGGAACGTGCATAACAAAAACCTAGTTGACGAACTAAACTGCCAGATATTGTCAGTATACCAAGCTTTGTTTAATCCGATGTACTCGTTAGCATGCAAAGGTTGGCTGCGTGAAGAATATATTCTTTTTGCGAAAGAAATTGAGTTTTACTATTTTTTTGTTAATTGGTGTTCTTATCCTTCAGGGAAACAGGCGGAATTTGACTATTTTCCCTCAGTTTAACAACAACATATCTTACAGAAACCTTTAAGCTAAGCGATGAAATTTCCCTTGTCTAAGTGGTTTTAAATTGACTGAAGTGTTCAGGTTAACATCAACATTTCGATTAGCACCAAAATTATAAAGATGTTCATCGCGGTAGCTTCAACCCATCAAAATGATCCGTCATTAAGCATTTGTAGTTATCATAGAGGGTGACTTCTAGGCAACGCTAGTGACAGATAATATACTAGCTCGTACACATACAGGCGGACCCTTTCTATGAGCGAAACGTACCCTGTGTCAAATGGAAGGTTGAAAACGGCATATAATGTAATTCTTCTTTTTTGATCAGTAGCACTCAATATAATGAAAAAAGTGGTAATGCCGCGAAAATTTTTATTTCTGGTGAAATAAATATACAATTTTATCTCACCTACCACAAAGGCCTAGGACATTATTTGACAACTGATATCTAATTGCCAGTTAGCCTTTTTTCAGGGCAGTAACAGGGACAATTGTGTAAGTTAATCGACCCCCTGATGTCTAACCCACAAAGCAGTTCGACTGAAAAATGAAATGTTGAAAGCAGTTATTGTAAAAAGTACCGATCATTGATCCACTTCAAGACCGATGTTTGCAGAGAGAGGTTAGCATGCCAACTGCCAGCACTCGTCTGTCAGCTCCTCTTCTGAAGATGTAAACGGCACTGACAACTGCCGAGACGCCGTAGTTGCAACATGCTTGCATTCGTATAATTCGTCTCAGTGGTGCAGAGCACAGTTTGCAATAAACAAATCTCTGCTGAAAAGAACTGGTCGAAACTAACCCTCACGAAGTCAATCAAATAAGCATGTAGCGCTAAATATGTGGAGATTACATGATAAATACTCTAACATACAGATGCTGCCAGAATCTTTCAGTCGCTTTAACAAAGTCTCAGTTCGTACGGATACGACTGATGGTTTACGCAACTTGATTGTCAAGGGATTTATTGGCACAAAATGCACCTGAATATCTTAGCCGAGTTGAAAAAGCCTAAATTCGTACGCGTGGGAATAATGTCTTGTCGAATCGGATATCAACAGGTGCTCCTATCCGGCTGATACACCAAATGAGAACATTCAGTCTTCAGCAATGACGTCAGTGGTTGACATTTCGTTGAAAACTTTAAAAATTATCTTCTCACCGCAAACCTACGCAGCTTATGAATATTCTATTAAAGTAATCTGATACCGTTGACATCAGTGTCTCTCAAAACTGACAGAACTCTTTTGCCTAGGACACCTCCTCACACAGCTGATTGTCAAAAGGTTGCGAAATAGAAAGAGCAGCTTTAGTTTTAAGGCTTCTGCGATCGCCAAAACCAGGTGCGTCCAGTGCTTACTATCTGTCTTAGACAGCCACCAAGTTAAAGCGTCTTTCGACCAAACCAGCAGGCATTAACGTTTGCCAATGAATCTTAAAACCAAGTGCTCAGCAAAGTGCTGGCTTTTGTCTTAGTAAATAGACCGATCGACAGAAGGCAGTAGGCAGTCATGAGGTGAACCGAATTCATTTTTTGAAATAATGCACATTAACCAGCTCAGCTCACATTCGTTTTATTTTAAACAAAGTGCACAATAAGAATAACCTTTTTGCATTTTTATGATATTGTTTAATTTTTTGTAAAGTTTCCTCAAAGTTTTCCTTCGCAGCAAGCAGCGAATATACTCCGTCATCAGGATTGTTCCTCCAACTGAACACCCTGATTGATTTTATTTTTAGACGAGACCAGGAGTTTTGATATCATAAGGATCGTCGTACAAGTTTTTTTTCTTTGACATTTATTTTCTATTTTCAAGGATATTTGCGCAGTTTATTTTTTTGTTAATGCAAAGGGATCCGGAGGTCTAACTAAATGTTAACCATTGCTAAAGGTTCCTTAATGTGTGTCAATAAAAGGGGTCAAATGCCATTTGTCAGCACTTCAAAATGCCTAGTTCAAGACGCATGACGACTACAAATAGCGGACTCGTAAGCTAACTTACATCGTGATAATAATAAAGACTGGGAGGTTTAAACTTTAGTAGTTCAGCCGACTGCGTATTCTTACTCACATATGAAAAGTGAAACGTCGAAAAACAAAGTTAGGCTATGAATATCTATACTAAAATAATCCGGTTGCCTGCTTTTATATCAAAAAACAACCCACAAACTGAATATGAGTAAAATCGAGATTGAGATGATTAATGCTAGGCTGGGCGTAAAAGCCTTCTGACGTTAAAAACGCTTCGGAAGTAGACGAGCGCTTTCTTGCACCATTTCGGGAGTGAAATAGCACACAGACCGGAGGAAACCATCTGGCCCTAGGGAAAAAAACCGAAAGGCGCGCTGTCACGGCAAGAAACGGTTCGAGTCGCTTATCGGATCTGATGCAGTTGAGGATACAGAAAATACGTCGGGGAACCCGAAAGACAGCTCCACACGCAATTAGTCGAACACACAGCAGCAGTGCGGATACATGACGCCAGTCCTCAAGTTACGGCTCATTCGACGAGATCCGAACAAACATTCAAATTTTAAGAGGTCAAAAATCTAGCAAGAGCTGACAACCGCGTATGCTGTTTGAGTTATAGTTAACAAATTTCCCACTATATTTGCATGTACCCTGATTTTGCACATACATACTTGGTACCGTGACTTTGCTCTGACGATATTATTAGCCACGCAAGGGGCCTACAGGTAAAGAATGTTCGCACCGCCAGGGTGAGTGGATCAAATGGTTGAGAAGTCGTCAAATTAGCACCCAACACGCGTGATGAAATCGCTGCAAATAACTTTGCAAATGTTGGCATCATACAGTCGTCACGCCAAGTGGAACGATCCCTGAGGAGCGCCGGTAACCGAGAATATTCCTAGGTTTGTAGTAGCATAACAACCGCATCCTTTAAATAAACTTGTCCCTTGTTTTTGAACAAGTAGTAATGGCTATTGTCTCTGATGATGTGTCAAAGGGGGAAAAGCAAACTTAAGGCCAATAAGGCTTTTGTTCCAGCGATTGTGGCTTCTTCGTCATAAATGTGTCCATAGCAGGCTCCTTTATTTGAGCCTCCGTAATCCAAAACAGGCTATATTTCAACGCTCATTTCTTTCTTCTATGATCAAATTACCTTTAATTGCCGGAAAGGATCTAAAGTGGATAAGCAGCTTAATTACACAATGAGCAGTTGACCGTGTAAGACAGAATTCAGTCTGGTCAACACTTCAATGACATGCAGAGGAGATGGTGTAAGACTGGATTGTCTATCACATGAACCATGAAGGCGAGTGCCCTTTTGTGACAGATACATAAGCCCTTGAAATTCTTACTGCACTCACCCAGAGGCCATCGGGAAAATTTGAGACGAGTTTGCCTAAATTAATAATAGCAGGGCTTTTAGAGACGCATAAGTGACTGGTTTTCTGAGTTGACGTGGATGTCGGTCGGCTTGTCTGACAGGTCAGCGTGGATTGCTACGGTACTGCTTTGAACCACCATCGTCATTTAACACGAATAATTGCCATTCCAAACTAGTAAACGATCTCAAGCTCCTGAGTAGGTTAGTGAGAAAGTGATTAACAGACGGTGCGGGTTTTACTTAGTGTCGGACCTATTTATGAAGTGGACCTAGAGCAGAACTGTTCTTCAATGCAAGTTAAAATGATTTTTTTCCGGTGATTTCATTCTACAAGGTGCATGCGTCCTGCGTAAAGAAAATCACGTATATTTTTAGCCGCATGAAAGATATCATACATAGTTCATGTAATTTAGCAATGAATGTGGTCTATGTTGTACATTTCATGAGAAGCCGTGGTAAAAGGCCCAGTAAGATGCTAGTTGAGTGGACAATGCGCGGTCTTAAAAATCTTATATTTGGAAACTTTTTAAAGCCTGATTATACTCATTTCGTGAGTACGACATATAAAGAAAACAAAGTTCTCAATTGATTAAACTGAAAAAGCATATTTTATTCATGTTTTAAAAAGATATATTTAGATTTGCAAAGCCACCAAAAAATCAATGGAAAGAATACATGCTACATAAGACGCTATTTCTTAACGAGTACGGTTGCTATAGGAGATTGAACAGCAGTGTACTCAAAAACGGACATCCTGCCGAGTCTAAAATGGTAGAATATTGTGCCGCAAGATAATCATTATTACAACTGCGGCCAATTAATCCTTTCTAATGGAAGGCGCATTTCCAAATTCCAGCGGACATTTTAGGAGAACGGTCACTCACTGTACATGAATCGTGGACAAGCTCTCCAGTCTTTATTGAGGGTATAATATCTAGTAGGGATATAAAACTTTTACGATAAATGAAAACAAGTCGTACTATTTGCGCTTGATAAGAGGAAATAATGTCTCTTGCTGACATTGACGGAATGACTAAAATGGGTGCTAATAGAAACAACCAAACGAGCTCGTAAATCAAGAAAGTTTCGGAGGCTGCCTGCCTCTCTGTCGCATCATTTGGGTCGCAGTTGCACACAGAACGGATGTAACCGTCAGGCCTCAGGTAATGATAGCGAAATAAACACTATCACAGCAAGAAACGTCTGGGATCAGGTAGCCTGCGAATTTGGGCAAAAAAACTACGTGGAAGAAACCGGAAGACTGCTTCGAATGAGACTGGCCGAAAATGCAGCAGCATTGCAGAGGAATGATGCCAGATTTCAAGTTGCGGCTCAATTGACGCGATCCGGCTACATATTCAAATTGTTAGAGGTGGGAATTTTCATACGTATGCGGTGGCATGGCGGCTCCTACTGTCTCATATGATGGGTTCGATCAAGAATTTAGAACGTCAGGCAAATAAAACTGTTGTCCCCGCGATCGTATTTTTTTATTCGCGAAAGGGACCCTGTTCCATACCTGGAGCCATAGTACCCAGTTGCTGTTAAATACCGAGGCTACTTGACTGAATGCAGACAATTTATAGCACGCTGCCCAAGGCCAAGCACATCCCTAAACGACATATTTTAAGTCCTTCTATTTAGTCTTACCATCAAAACCTCAGCGACTTGAAGAGGTCAAAGTTTTGTCTTGATTTAAAACTTACCTCAGACATTTAATGCTTCAGTTGGTCGTCCTTGTAGTCAGAACATTTGCAAGTAACTTTAATTTCATAGGTGCATTTTCTATTTGTTCGTTCAAATCAACCTGTAAAAAAGAACAGTTTATCGAACCATATCGTTGTCTTCTCAATCTCCAGCGGTCTAAAACATTGACAGTTATTATTGCCTTCATGTAGGAATGAAATTTCTGGCGGCAATTTCTTACTTGCTTTACTGTACAGAATGCTGCTTAATTGTGAGAGGTAAATTTCCTGGACAATTTTAATTTCGTGCTTATTTTCCTTTGTCTTACAAAGCACATATACATCTCGTATGAAAAGCCTGACGTCGTTGGTATTAGCAAACTGCTGGCGTACAAATAGCTAATCTTTAAAAATTATTTTTATTATATCAGAAGAGCGCTTTTTGACGATTGAATTCGATAGAATCACCTATTTGATAAATTTTAATAAGCCAACCTAACAAAATAATGTTATTACACCGCACAATTATGTGAGCGCTGGAGACAGAACAAATCATTGTTTTCCAATTTTCATGTCAAAGTGTTCTGAAAAAGCCGTTCGAAAGCTGCGTTAATTGTGCAGCTATTAAAATAATGGAAATGTCCCGAATCATGTGGGTTTCCTGAAAAAGGTTACATTGTTTACCCACATATCTTAAGTTATATGTCGTTTGCAGCGGACGACTTAGGCTTTAGACAAAAAGCCCATACCCGGCCTTATTCTGAATCCAAACGAGGACCATCAACTGAAAACTTGTGTTGTTCAAACAGGATTAGCGTGCTATGTTCGTACATTATATATTGTAAAGGCTATATATTAGCTTAAATATTGACGAGATTATTGATACTTCCAGATAAGACGCGATGCCCGCATTCTAGCTTTGGCGTAGGTCTCAGTGAAGTGGTTACCAACTTGGCTCGACAAGCTGACTACCGCTTTATTGAGAAAATACTAGAAAATACATCCTGGCGTTACTACATCATAATTAAAATTCAGAAGGAAGACTTATCTTTTGACTGCAAATTTTTACGGGACAAATGGACAGAGAGATACTGGCAATACTCATGCATGGCTCCGATCTCTAAAGCCGAAGTACATGTGGCAAGACAGGTAAGATAACGATGGAAGTAAACTTGACGATAAGTGAGCAGAAAGCTAGTCATGCCATTTTTTACTTATTTATTTTTCTCCATGAACAATTTAAACAACAAACAGAGCCTTCGATCTAAAAAGCGAAAAATTCCACGCTTTGGTTTCGGATATTCCACGTTCATATTAGGCAGTTTAGCTCTGAAGGCAACTGTGGATTTTACTTACGGAAGGGTGAAAAGAATTCCGCCAAATATGATTCGACTGTCCTCTCTAAAGCTGTGCAATGCATGCACGAACGTTTCGGACAGCTCATATGGACCCATCAACACATTTTTATTAAAAATGCTAAGCATGCGTGCCAGTGACTTCAACGCCTTTTTGCAACACGACATTTTAGAAGGCCAATCCATAAAGTGCCAGCAGTAACTTCCAGCAATTCAAAACTCTGCAGCCCACAGCACTGAAAACTTTGCAACTTATGCGAAAAAACGCTTTCTTTACGGGAACAGTAAACTCCTGTATGCGCAGATTTTCTTGTGTGAATAAAATGCTTTTCTTGGTTTTTGTGAAGGGAAATACTAATTAGCCGGTTTTTATCATTAAAGACTGATGGGAAAAGGGATTTAAGTAAATGAGTAAATTGGATATGTCGACCTACCACCTTATGTCCTATTATATATACTTGATCAGGTTATGTTTATGTTAACTGAGGCAATGTGAGTTGAGGAATGCTAGAGAGTCTAAGTCAAAATGAAGGTGTCTTATCATTCCCTTTTTTGGATCCCACGCATTTCAGTCCAGACTATTACTGTAGCGCCAAAGAAGACAGTTGCAATTTGTTTTATACGCGCCAAGGCAAAAGTTGATGGCTAATGATTCTAAATCAGGAAAATGTACCTGACAGGAACTTAGGGCCTGCTTCGAAAAAGCAAATCGATTTTTAACTATATGCGCTTTTTCAAATCTGGACCGTAGGATTTCTGTGCTGCAAACTGCGATTGAACCAAAAAAGCACGAATCTGCAAATTGGGCATGAATAGCCTTTCCACATTTTACACAGGACTCATGACTTTGGTGTATGCTCATAAGAAATCATATGCCTTGCTTATACGGAGATGGGGCTTGGACTTGAACTCAAAGAACCATGCGTTAGACATGAGACCAAGGCTGAATACGATGAGCTTTACACAAACTTGAACCAGCATTTGGCTAAGGTTATAAACGAATTCTGCATTTAATGCTATGACAGCTACGGCTAAGTTAAGGTTTTGGTGCTACAACGATGATCCTAGATAAAGCCTTGACATTAAAAATCAATTGTGTTTTGGATTTCTTGTAAACGGGGCATGTGAATAGAGTGGGTTGGATGGAAGGAGAAGAGGCAGGCAGTTACAATGGGGATTAGGATGAGCCGTGTCACAGAGGGAACGGGAGGGTACACGAGGGCGCGGAGACATGAATGCAGTTAATCATCCTGGCCCGTTCTAGACGCGGTGCCTGTTATGCTGCATTGACGGTTCATGACGGCGCCTATGCGTAAGACTACGAGAATATCTGCCGTCATGGCTGAGGAAGGTTCATGTGAATAACATAGATATCTCCACCCGCGTGGATGCCAACTAAGCCTTCTGTGTAATTTACATGGTCCCTCTTAATTTAAAACAGAAGAAGGGGCTGCCATCAGGCTACACGGGCCGCTGAAGAACCTCCCGCACGCTCAGCCTCTATTGTGGCTAAAGGTCGATTAAGTGCAGGCTTGTTTCCGCGTCCCGTTCACCCCTCCTCTACCCCCGTGACAGGGTCAGCCTAACTCTCACTGTCACAGACTGCCTCTCCAACATTCTACCCTGCAGCCCCCCCCAATCATTTCACGTAACTGGTTTGCATTTTAGGGCCAAACGTAATAGGTTGGTCTTAGCACGTATACGTATTAGTTTGTACCTCTTTCCCATATTAACGTACAGGCATCACGATTTTTTTACAAAGCTTGCGCGACCCCTCCAAATGCTTTTCTGAGCGGTCATTGATAATGATTTGATTTAGTCAATCATCGAATAACATTCGAAATTTAAAATAAGCCTATTATAGCGCTACCTCACATACTATCACGTTTTTTGTTCACAAATGTTGCTCATAAATGAATCTTTTCAATTGATCCATTTCATTAATTAGCTGAATTATCGTACAACATACAAAAACCGTACTATAACATAATTCATTAAAACGTTAGTTCAAACGAGTAGACGTCGTTAACATACCGCTTAAAAAGATTTGCTTTGTGGTTTAAATAAATGGCGGTCATGATTTCATAAATTAAGTGAGATTTGCCGTCACGTGTACCTTGGGAATTCTTGACGAAAACTGCTTTTCAGTCGTTTTTGGCTCCAAAATGACTGGGCAAATAACGACCGGGAATTGTGGTTTAATTTGAATTTAAAGTTAATTCAAGAGATTCAGCCATTGAAATCATAAGTCACCAGAACTCAGGGATTGCAGCTTTGTACAGATGTTCGATATCAAAATACGGATCTTTCGTGTCATGCGTGGGTTGAACATGGTTCTCCCGTTCGGAGGCCCTTTTAGATCGCACATTCAACAAAGTCCCCCAGACATCCCAAATAAGCAATATCGGTTCCATGACATATTTCCAGAGGCAAATTAATTCTAATAACGTTGCGTAATTAAAACCTGTTATTGCTTCCAAACAGTGATTTCCGTTTTCTCAGTCTATGGATACGCCGAGACACCTCTTGTATAGGCGCGCATAAGTGCTATGACTTACGCAATCAACAATTCAATGGGCACTAATACTTAGACATATTAATTCTAAGAAAAATATAAGTCTTAGGGAATATTCCTTAAGCGTGAGGCGAGACGACGAAGACTTGGATGGGCGGGGAAGGAGTAATTCCTGAGAGCAGTAACTGGAAACTGCCACACAGTCGCTAAGCGCCAATCGTCATCGGAACGAGATGGATGAAAGATGCCCAATATCGGCTGGACTTTCAGATGGGGCCGAACTCGAGCGCATGCTCGAGGTCTGCCTCAGAAATCTTCAAACGGACTTGGACAAGACGAATTTGCCGGTAACATTCGAAAGGTTGAGTGGCAGGCGAAGAACTGCCTGAGGAGCGAGTGTGGAGGAAAGCCGGAGGCTGGCATAAGGATAAGAACGTTGAGGCCTGGGTCAACTTCAGACTAACGACGGCCACAAAGGGTAGTGATGCTATCGGCGAATCGGTGATTCTCCAAACCACCCAGTATAGCACCGTAATTTCGGTGAAAATTTGTCCATAGTTAACGCCTGAATGTTTACCACCGTGTGGAGAAGGAAAATTGCTGTTTTCAGAGAGTGACTAATTTTTATAAATGACATGGCATGATTGGAGATAGTCATATCTATTAAACTGTACCCACACCTGTCTGTTTACTGAAACTGCACATGGGACGTAGGACAAACTCAATTTAAGTAAGGATTTTGTGGGTTCTTTATAGTGTTTAGATAATAATACAAAGATGTTCCAGGCTGCATACATAAAATTTGTCCCCTAATTTAAATTTGACAGTAAAATCGCATCTTCTGTTTTTATGCTCGAAGGTTGTCCTCTTGGAATTCCCAACAAATTTTGGTAAATTATATTGCTTAAATGCATTATAATGCTTACTCTGAAAAGCGACACTTGTAACCCATATTCCCGATCCTCGACTCAAGCAGCATGAACTTGTCTGCTCCCCTCGGGTGGCAAGACCTTGAGGTAAGTTGTGGCGCCACTTTGAAGTTCGACGAGAGACGTCTGCGCAGACCTGACATTTAGGCCTTTTTAGAGCCATGTTGTCCCATGAAGCTACAGCCTTTTGCATCTCGACACACCCGCCAATTCACAGAGATGTCCTGACCTCCTCTGGGTCACCCAACAAAACGTCAAGCAATACAGAATTACGACGACTGTCCTGCACTTCTCTGTTCTGTTGAGAAAATCCAATGCAGTCTGCGCGGTACATCAGTATGTTTCTGAAATTTAGTCGTTTGCAACTTTAGGGCATATCTAGTGACGGAAGGCAGTATTACGGCCGAAGGAAAAAATCACCTCTCGAAATGTTGATTCCACGATGCAATGTTGAATACACGTATGAATTAACATTTTATGTGCCTAAATATAGAGCCTGGAATTAAAACAGATGCAGTCTGCGCGCGTTTCACATTTTGTTTTTAATTTTGGTAGGGGTTGGTAATGCTGTAGTGGTCTGAAATGCAAGCGTTCTCTTTAGATTGCAAGAAAAGTAAGCCGAAGGAGAATGTTGAAATCGTTAGCGGAAAAGTAACCAAAGGTAAACGGAAAAAGCATCCTGATGATTTGACTTAGAGATAGGGCTTTTCATACTGAGGCTAAAAATTTTAGTCAAGAGTTTGGGTTTCTGTTAAGTCCAGAAGTACCGATGGCCGTTTTGTTTTCTTTTTAGTATCAACTTTGGGATTAGACTTGGTGTTAGGGTTAGGATAGGGTTAACGGTAAAAAGGGTTAGAGTTGTGACTAAGACTGTGGTATATCTTAATGTTTTGGGTATTGTCAGCTTGAGAATTTATTTAAATGTTTGGATTTATGTTAATTTCAGGGAATCCGAAAATAATTAGATTTAAAATGGCGGTTTAGGTTTACGTTTACTGTTAATTTTGGGGTTTGAGTGGGTGTTAGGGTTAGGGTAGGGATTACGGTGAAAAGGGATAAAGTTGTGATAGAGACTGTGATCAGGGTGAGGATTTGATCCAGAATTTCTTGTTGGACAAAGGAAAGGTTTTTG
>CACRXP010000217.1:247146-301943 GCA_902702965.1 Spirometra erinaceieuropaei
AAATGTTTTATGAATCTGTCAACGCGGACTTATTCAAACTGGCAAAAATGAATGCCAGCAATTTTTGTTTGTTTCTAAGGCGGGGTTTTCTGACCTATCAAACAGTAGATTGTAATCAGTAACTACTAGCAGTAGAAAACTTTGTATGCCAAAAGGCAGAAAATGTTTTTAATAATAATCACAATTTAATGCAACCCTTACTACAGCATTTAATTTTTGCCGCACCATCTCCGATTAGGTGACGAAATGCACCGTTTTCAATGAGCAGTTAAAGAAGTGATGGACGCTTCCGAAAACCTGGCCTCTGCTGGTGACTTGCCGTGTCATTCTGATCATTGTATAAAGAGGTCACAGTCCAACTTTGAATGCAGGAAGGGAGCTAACTGTTAAAATTGCCCATAATTCAAGGCGCTTGACAGCTAGCGTGCGGACATACAAACTAGTTGGTGATAGAAGCTAATAAGCGGGTTCCACGTAGCATTTATTGAGAAAATGCGACATCTGTAAGCAGAAGTTTTTTGGTCTGACGTTTTTCATTCTAACTCAGTAATATCGGCGAACTGATTGTGCCTTACCCTCTACGACCATTTCGAAGATGGGGTTTTGCGGTGGTCTGGTCGACTACACGAAGAATCCTAAATCATAAGTCAGGAAGTACGGATTAGGCTGGGCAACTATACTGGTGTAATACAGTGCAAGATAGTCTGCAAGCAGTTGCCTCCAGCTGTCTCACCAGGCAAGTTGTTACGTCTGCGTCCACCGGTGTCGTTATCAACCCCCAGCGCGTGTACGTCATTCGCTCTGTTACAGACAGTGTCCTCCAGCCACCCAGAGAAGGGGCGGTTTTGATCGACTTCGAGCTCGTGCGAAGCTGGTTACAGCTCAGCGAGGTCCTAAGAGCAAATCGACAGGGAGCGTGAGGCGGACAAAAGAGCAAGCAGACAAAACGACGGAGGTCAGGCGAGCGGATAGCCACAAAGCCCCTAACTTCACGCAGATTAAGTTTCTGTACAGGTGTCTCGCAAATGGGGCGTTAATCATTAAATATGGGGCTGGCATGACGCATGCAATTTCGATACGTAAAATGAATAACTCGGGTTCTTTTTCAAAACTGTCATGCCAGTGTTCGCAAATACTGTCTGAGTATGGACCAAGAGAAGACGAGGTATTGCGTGTTCATTAACGAGAACGGTACTAGACTGATTCACCTTGGGAGAGCCCAATGAACTCGCGAACGGAGAACGATTCACAAAGCCACGCCAGATAACTGGTTGCATCGGCTGGCTGTTCCAACGTCACCTGAAAACCACAAACTGGTATACAACCTGGTGCCAGGCAGTCGACAGAGGAGCAAATTGGGTCGTTAATACACAAACCTCATTTAACACAGCGCATGTCAAATCAGTCAGCACGATCGGAGCTCTAGTAAAGTTATTCTTAACCGTGTTTTCCTTTCCTACAGTCAGTTATGAGAGATCTCATGCTAACTTTCCGCATCACGAATGACCTGGAGTGCTGCTTTGTCCCCGGTCGTTCCCGAAACTACGCACAGGGACACCTATGTTGGATGAACATTTGTTTTCATTAGCAACATAAGCCTGCAACGTGGAACACATGCATACTTATGTTGTTCCGTTCTCGAGCGTGAATTTATTCAAGTCCGAACTGCACATACGTCTTGTCCCTCACTTACCAACCGCATATACGCCCAAACCCTCAGTGAAGTGTCATTGTAATCAGATATATTCAACCTACGTACATTACATAAGGAGATGCTGATGTTTATACTTCAGGGCCGCATAGAGCCAGCTGCTTGAGCGTTTTGTAATCAGCACAGCCGAGCGTTAACGGGATCTGTTGGTGCTGCATACGAAGCAGTTACACTGGAGTAACTAAATGAAAACTCCGGACGCGAATGACCGAACGTGCAGTGGCAGCAGGAGCAGCAACGAGAGAGGTTAATACTAGCTGTCAGGTCGCTGTCCACCTGACGGGACCTGGCTGCAACTTTGTGTCTGACTAGGCCAAAATCTTAACAAGATGGCATATCTGGTTAGGCTGTAGGCTGTGGAAGTCATGGTTTACCGGCTCACACACGATCGACAAATATAATGGCCTACCACCCCCCCCTCCCCTTACTTGGTGCTGAGACTTTGTCTGGAAAAAGTAATTAGCACAGTGGAAGTAAGAAGCAAATAACAGTCCCATTGACGGTGAGCGAAGCTGCCGGCAATAGTAATGCTAGAAGACCACAGCGGTAGATATATTTCGACCATTAACGATTCGCATTCAGGCCAACAAGCAAGTTCCATGTGTTTCTGCTGAGGAGCGATTTCTCAACCCCCATGGTGGTTTGCCCGTCAGGCCATTCATTTTATGACCTGCTCAGTGATGATTTCATACCCAGTTTGTAGACAGTTAGGAAACCCTGGAAGTAAAACAGGATTCGAAATTATCCTTTTTCCTCTAAGGATATCAGCAGAAATATTTAACAGGGAAAATGTTAAGAAATGGACGTTAATTTGTGCCATCCGATATGCAGTTAACTACGCTCGAATATACATATTAGTTAAATACCTTAGTGGATGCTTTGCTTATGGTACGTTGTTTTCGAAACTTGCTTCTTGTTGAATCACGGATGGCTTAACAATTTGTGGGATGACGTTTACAAGATGTGTTAATGTTGAGCGTTTGGGGTCAACAGCATAAATTAGAAACGGGCGACTAGAGGCGATGGGGGATTTGCGTTTGCAGATTACTGAATATGATTTCATTTTACTGTCGATTTATCACGCCTGATCAAATATCGTATCCTGTTCTTAAATGAGGTGTTTATTTGGCATTTGACAGGGGTCCGCATTAATCCCTTTTTCTAAATATTTAAACCTTTCCTTTTACGATGCGCGTTTTGTGCATAGAAAATGAACAGGAGAATCGGTAAATGCTGGAAATAACTCCAGGTTATTAGTCTCAGCTGTCAAATTCTCTATGTCCACAGAAACCTTTGCAACTAGCGCAGGTGTTCAATCGTGTATTAGTAATTTCCCAGGTAATCAAATGCCAACTTGAAATAAATCAGTTCAAACGAAGGACTGTAGATGATAGCCAAAAATTGGTGCACGGATATTTGGACAAAAATCCATCAGCCACAGCCAGATAACTGTGTAATATTCATCAGCAGCCGACAGACACCGAGTACTATATACTAATGCTATACGATATCAAAATAACAGCACACAAATTGGTTAAATGTCAAAACGTGTGTTTCGTCGGTATTCTACTGTTGCATGGCACAGTTGTGAAGTGTTCTGCAACTGAAAACAGCTTGGCATTCAGAAAGTAAGAATACAAAATTTGAGCGATTGTAGCTCAGCAAAACGCGCCCACGGGAAATAATTTACTTCTGGGATTATCCGCAGCTATAGAGGCCATTATCCTGTAGCTCAGAGATGAAGCTGCGTCGAAATCATGTTCCACCAGGCCTACCGATTTTGCAACAGCAACGATCGTCTCATGAAAGAACTTGCTTAGTCTTATCGGTTTTTCTGAATGTACGGATACCCGATTAGTATTAAAATGAAATGTCTCAGGCACCAGTCACAGTGGTAAAACACTACACTAACGGAGAAATTGTAGCAGAAACATTCTACTTTCTGTTTTTATATGCTGGGAACCTCTGAGATAATCAGCCGGCAATTAACTCGCTTGGGTATACGCGTTGCCCATAAGCCAGCATCCCCACTGCACGTTATATGAGTCAAGTATCCCGCCCCCAAAGGGTGACGGACGAACGTAAATTATCGTATCTTATTAGCAAATTGTCTCTGCATAAATGCCGGTCATACGGGTCGAGGCCTGGGCATCCCTATTTATGTACACAAATAAACTATCCGTCGGCTAGCCCCCGTCCGCCGTCCTTGCATATGCACTCGAGTACCGCCGTCGATTCAATTCAGATGGCACTGGGATCGTCGCAAGGGCTGTCAAAAAACGAGTGACGAAATTTCTCGAGAAACTATACTTTAATGTGGACAGTATTAACTGTCCTGTTGACATGGACGCCTAATACGACGGCCTATGCTCAAGACATTTCATGAGGTCGGATGACTAGACTTCATTTCAACCAGTACATATAATAAAAGCGATTCCGAGACTAGTCACTGATACTGTTTTTATTGACACGTAAACGGACCACGTAGGCTGTGACAAATAAGCCAAACGAGATAATAATATGCACTAAATCCGGCAGCCGCTGTTAGCATACATCCGGGGATCGTTGCTGTCCCAGGGGTTATGAGCGCATTCTCCTTAATAGCATTAAATGTCATCCTGATCTTACACGTCCGACAAATACTGTGTCAATTCTTTGATAACATACAAACAGATTGCCTGTGTGTGTCTTACTGCCCGAACATATCTGCGATTTTCAATCGGTTGCAGCGACCACCCAGTTTGACAATGTATGGGAAAAATTGACAAACAAGCATGCAACGATTAATTTCAGCAAACGCTTCCCAAATTTGTTCGATGCCCTCTACAAATTGCGATTCAACGAGAGCGAAATTAGAACTACAAACAATTTTACGGACTTCACTGAAGATAAGAGTCTGTACAAATGTCAGTCATGTCGTTTATGCTTCCAGAGGATGTCTGTCTTCTCAGACTTTCCGACGGACAAAGCTACAGTTCTATCCAGCGAATATGGTAAACCACTAAGTGAGACCTGCGACACTCGCCAAACTATAATCTTGATCACCGTCTCAGGGACTGCATACTGTTTACTCGCCTGGCGTGGCTAAATTTCGTACTAAGGGCGAAGCCACTTCAAAAGAGAACCATAGCAGCCTGCGACGACCTAACCGACAGGACAACCAAGAGACATGTCAACTCACAAGGCCAACCAATCTTTCAACTCCAGACATGCGCCAGTCCACAAAACAGTTCTGGCTTCTTAACGTTCACCCCAATACTCCAGACAACTCGGCCTTACGTCGCCTGTCCTGCATTCCCTTGCTATGCTGCTCAAATATTATGCTGTCTTTAGCAGTAAATCGATTACGTTCTTCACTTACGACGCCTAGCGCTTTAAAACATCTCTGGTGATAAATGTTGGGTTATGCCGAGGGAAGAAAACACCGACGACCTGTGAACGACGCGCTTTCTAATTGTGCATAAATACTCCGTATAACCTAATCTGGTGTCTGTGGGTAAGTCTAGGCAGTATGCGCTACCTGTCGCTGGGAGTTGAAAGACATACCTCAGAGACATGGGCCTGAGATGTTAGGACGTCAGCCCGCAACTTATTTATTGGATCTGAAGCGTTGCTCAACAGCGTCACATGGTACTGACGGGTAGAATGATAATCTGATAAAGTATGTTAGTTGAATACGGCGTGGGATGGACTTTCAAACAAAATACTTAAAGTTTTCTCTACTCAGTGCGCTGCATCCGACCTATCGTTTCTCTATCACGATGACATCGTATAATTACGTTCATCACATTCATATTTTATTGTTCATTGGCAATATAAATTGGTTACTTAATGCTGGTGTTGCTCAGCGCTTATATTTTCCGATGGTTTTGGCGACAAATTATACACAACTCCTTTTGTAAGTAATAAGAGAGGCGGTATGACCTTGCTTGCCTGGGAATTCTGATTCGTTGTTAATATTGCTATTTGTCTAGGCGTCACTCAGAGACTTGCCTTTATGCTTATGATTACGAATGCACTTTGTGTCAGCAGCAACGATCCGATGCAAAAAAGATTATATCGAAAAGAAAATATTACGCGTTGTATTACGTATTTCTTGTTGGGCTGTAGACAATTTATGCCGAAGCAAAATCCCATTGTTTTTGTGTCAATGCTGATGCGCGGAAGCTTTTGCGTACAGTCGATACACCAAAATATATTTCTTCTAAAATTCCTTTAAACATCTGGAACTTAAGGCCTTAAAAGTTCTAAAATTGACAGAATTAGATAAGTTTTCTTTAAAAACCCAGCCAGCCGATTGCAGCCTGGCCTTCAGCCAATGCTGGCTGTTTAAAATGGCCAACCATCTTAGAGGTTCAGTCAGACATGTCCTCGCCTAAGGTGCTGGACCACTGTTCCACTGTCAGGAACTGTCACGATGGTCTACTCCTGCCAAACTCTTCTTGAGTTATTTTGTGCAGAATGCACCCTTATCAAAACTGCCGTCCAACTCCATTTTTTTCTATTCGCGACCGAGCCTGGAGGTTGTGGTGACTATTGCCTCACCATGCTTCTAACTGCCGCGATAGTCTCGATTGCGTTTTAATGTGTGTTGCCAAAGTATTACTGGCATTCAGTTAACAGCATATTCTGGATTATCTGCTCCACAGCCTAAGTTAAGTGAATTTGAGAGCACATTCCACAGTATACCGGCAGTTCTCGGTCGTTATAACCTTCCGCTGATTATGAAAATCTAGTTTTCAAATCATTGGCGATCGTTTACTAACCGCGATGAATGGCAGTTAATGTCTGGAACGAGTAGTTTAAGCATTGATGTTTCGGACGCCTATTTGTGCGCAAGGCCTAGGGATCACGGAACCACACAGCTCACTTCCTCATCTCCGCAAATAATTAACTTCAGCTAGGCAGTTGCTTTTTTGCAAAATGCCTGATAAAAGGTGACCAGATCGATTCGTCTGTAAATCGAATCGTCAGTTGAGTGCTAAGTTTTATGCCGCAGACTCGATATTCCGTCGTCCGACTGACCCAAGATTCGAGTACGCAACTGAAGACAGATCTCTGCTTCGGCGGGGACCCATGGGCGGCTACCAAGTAAAGTGTATTGCTTGCCTCCCTCTCTCTGCCCTTTCCCTTCCACCTAACCCATTTAAAATCATAACTTAAGGCTGTAAACCAGCGCTTTGTTTAGCGCATCAACTGTGCGGCGAATCGCGTTTCGCATTGCGCTTCAAGAGAAAATGGCGTAAATTTACGCAGATAAGTGCCGACGAAAGATCAAAGACCAGCACAAAACTTTGGCGGGGTCCCTGGACACTTCAGATTATACATTTTGGGAAGTTCTACAGGGATGCCATAGTCGTCTGACATATTTACGAATGTGGCTTGCAACGTTGACAATATTGTTTAAATCCACTGCGCAATTTTATGAACCTCATATGGTTTCCATTTAACACCGTAGAGAAATGCATGTTTTTCCGTACACGGAAAATATACAGCTTGTAGTTTTGAAACCCCGAATGCAAGTGTAACAGCAGGTCGGGTTCAAAATTATTCGGGAATTAGAAAAGGTTTTCAAAACCGAATCGTACTCTTCTTTTGAGTATGAAATTGGAAGTAGACGTGATTTTATACCGAAAAAAATGAAAGAAAGAATATCTGTATGCATTTTTTCCATGAAATATAATTGAATTTTCAAGGGCACCGAAAATCAATGAGAAAATTGCATACTGCTTAAGTAGTCATTTTTTGCAGAGTAAAGATCTTGCATGCAGCGGAAAATAAGTTTTTTCGAAAGCCGTTACCCTAAGGCAACTGAATCATTATATATTTATGCTGATTCATTATTAGTTTTACAACACTACTTAATTTATCTTTTCGAAACAAGAACGCATTTCGAAATTTTGGTTGACATTTCATGAGTAAGCACATCTGCTGTACATGGATAATTACGGAAAATTCCGCATTGATGATAATTGGCCTTAGCAAATAGAGAATTCAAATAACATGTTGGTACAAGGTGGCATTGGGAACATTAAGAAATGTGCACATGTACTTCCCACAATACAATTATGATGAATACATTCGAGTCATACTTAATGAGGTTAGTGCAGAAGTCTTATTTCAACCCATAGCTAAACTGACACCGCCAGAATTGGTAATTAGCGATCGATGTTTCGCCGTTGATATTCCATCATATGTCAAACAGGCAGCAATACAGACTTTGCGTGTTGCCTGACATAGTAAAAAAGGTGCCCATCAGCGCATGTATCATTGGCTGACTGAATGACGAATTACCAGCTCCTTTATCAAACGTTCGTTACTTTGTTTTTAAAAAAATTGTTCGTTGCTCATTTTTGTGATTATCGAACGCAAGCTCTTCACCAAATGACAGCGTACGATGAGACTTTTGACAGAAACTTATCTGTTTGCTGTGCGATCTTGCTTCTTGTCATATGTGTTGTCCCACCCATAGGACTCCCTCAACCAGCATTCAACGTTTGACACACTCCACTAGCTAGCTCAAGTTAGTTGTAGGTACTACACTCTATCGCTGTCTCTGAGGTTTCTGCAAGATCATGACTTGAAACGCAAAAAATGCCAATAAGTTTTCATTACATTAGTGCCATTACCATGGTTCAGTCCATTGCTAAACGGATGGCTATTTCTTCCATGTCAGTTCATCATCTGCCAAGCAGTTAGTAACACACAATTTCTGCAGCAGTCTGACATAGGAAGGAATGTGTCCAAAAAATAAAATTTCTTCAGCTTAATTTACAAAGTGCGGAAGTCGAATGTTTAAAAAAAACCACGTTATTTGTCACAAGTGTAAGAACTCACAGTGCTTCATACTTTTAATAGTTACTGATGACAATCAGTCGACAGGGCCTGTAAAAAATTACTAGTAACGAACAATTGGAAGTCGGTCTCACTCATATTTACCAACTTTAATAAATTGGGGTCGGTGAATTTGTATGAACTGCCTGCAGAATGTGTGCTTCCGTGGGGCAGCTCCAACAAAGACTGTCGAATCATATTTGGCGGGTTATTATCCTCCTCCCAGTAAGTGATGTCGACAGTTGCCTTTAACGTTAAACCGTTGAGTCTATACCGTGCATAGACGAAATCGTTCATTGGGTCATAAGAAATTCCGGATTTTAGATTCTGAAATGAAAGCGACGCGTTTAAATTAAACCTATGAATGAACTCTCGCGTCTATGTACAACATACACATTTAAACATGCACATCCGCCACAATGTGGTCAAATCACTGACAGGTTATATTTTACCTCTTACCGGCTTTATTTTTGTTACTCTAGCATCTAGTATTGGAGCCAGACATGTGTATTGTCAATAACTTGCAGGTGATATATCTCGGAAATACGTGCACTTAAAATGTATATATGAAACTCGGAATGTTAATTTAAATATCAAAATTGTCTTTCTGTTCGGCAGAATTTTCTCAAACCCGTAGTAGTTTTTCCGTCGTACTAAGTAATTGGCAACATTTTCCATTCTTATTCCATAGTCGATTCGCGGGCATCTTGGAATTTCTAGAAGCGAAAATTTTTGCTTAATTATTTTTGTTTATTAAGAGTGTAACCAACAGGATTATCCGGTGAGAAAGCTAACGAATGACTTTTATTTTGTGGTTTGCTATATTCAGACCATCAGGTTTGTGTATGCAATTAGGTTGACTATCACAATTGAAATCTTGTTTAAAGCATCAAACACGGCTTTAAAAAGTAAAATGCATATCAAAGCAGTTAATATACAAATGCGTATGCGCCGTTATTCAATCAGATTTGTCAAGCAATTAACTAGTGGACACCATTTTAACTTATAACTTACTTATGTGCATTGTGTTTAGTATCTCTTTGATGCTCGTTACTAAAATGGTTTTTAAAAATGCATTTAAATTCTTTCCTGGGCCTGATTCTTTATTGATATCTGTATTATATGCGGAACCCGTAGTTCTTATGCCGCGGTCTTAAACACAACTTTTTGCCCCAAGCCCATGCGAGGTTTTTAATTGTATACTAATGACGGCCTCCGAATGCATGGCCCGGCTGAATCAAATTTTTTATGTGTTTAAACAGACATTAGAAATGAAAAAAAAACTTTAAATACTAGTGTTTCGCATCCTACAGGTGCCCGAACTGCAAATGAAATATTTCTCTATGAGAATCTTACAATCCATAAAAAACAACATCCAACAGTATGAAGCAAAAAGGGAACGGCGGTGAGCAATCTCATCCTTTCCCCAAACCAGTTCAAATGCTAATGCTATAAGTATTTGTAATTGCTGCAACAGCCTTAACGCAGCGGGGGAATTGCAGACCCCATTGGTGGGGCGCTTTAATAGGAGTCTTGAGCGGCCAATGAGACGGTGGAATTAAGTGATTGGCAGATTGTTTTAACACAAAAGGTTTCATCTCATGGTCTAACGATTCAACATGGGCAACTGCGTTTATTCCTGTGCAGGCGATCAAATTTAAACAAACGCAGGAATGATAATTGTCTTTCAAATAATCTCAGAAAGGAAATTCGCCGAATATGTTAGTTCGAATTTGAATTATGTCGTATGTTTGCGATAAAAATTACCCAGTCCAAAATTTAAACAGTTTCACTGCCAGTGTCTGTGATGATGGATTCAAGAAAGAATCCGAAACGTCAGGCGAATAAAGTCCTTGTTCCTGCAATCGCTTCTTCTTCTGATCAACTGCGTCCTGAATCTCGCATCTTCGCTTATATCGGCACTAGTTCAAACTGTTTCTGCAGATAACAAGTTAGAGGAAATTGACTTCAGAAAGCAGGCCTATAGGGGAAAAATGAGATTCAGAATCACTCTTCTAGCTGATGATTGCCGTTAACATTTGCATATGGTTGCCAAACAGTCGCATACAGACACCAACTCATGCATGCCGTTGTTTAATAAAATGCGCAAAATCCCACGCCTGATGTACAGAAACCTTCTGCATGCAAAGTACCGGGAAAATATGACAACCGAAATATAATAGCATTTGAAAATAGACTTTCAGGGAATTTTGCATCCATCTCTTATCTCAAAGTAAATATACTGTCGGATATAGTCGTTTTCATTTAGATGGCATTTGGGATATAATTTCCGAAATGTTTTCTCGACGATTTATTTCATACTTTGCGCTTTTTAACTATCTCAGTCTTCGCTCGAAGCAGCTGGTAGGGGCGTCGGAGGAATAGCACGTGTCCTAGTAAACTAGTTGCCGCCGTTGGGCAGGGATTTAGGTGAGAATCGTAGCTTTCGCAGATTATTGATATAACTATTTCCGGCTAGAATAAAGTGGATAAGAGTAAAAAAAAAAACCAACGAAAATTCAGAGCAGAAGGACAACACCTAGTTTCAGGAGGAATGGTCAGCTTTATAGTTCCCTCAAGTCCCATTTCGGTCATTTTATGATACTGACGTTCTTGACGTCGTTTTACAAGCAGAGCTAGATCAGAGGTTTTTCTGCCTATTTTTATAATCTGTAATTGTATGCGTAAATACTCGGGGCGCAGACATTGTATCGCGTTCATCATCTTCCGATAAAGACCAAGAAAAAGAGATTGTGAATTCATGGACCATATTATATTCGAACTGACGTTTTGGACACTTCCTCGTTTCCATCATTAGAGTAGCGTACTTTTTGCTTCTGCCGGTCTTGAGGTGTTCAGTCTTACCGTGCTCGACGCACAAAGCTTGATCTGCCTGTTTGCCGCTGACTGGCTTAGACCTCCCCGGGGCTGGCCGCTCACAGGCCTGCGTGACATTTGTTCCCTTTTGGCTCAGCGTAATCGTACTCAAATGAACGTGTCGCTTGGTCTCTCCCACGTCGGCCGGTGGACTGATCGGTCGTTGCTGTTCAGATGAGCAGCATTCAGCTCCGCGGGCCCGTCAGTGAGACAGTTTTCGGCTTTGTTCACATGACCTCTAGCCCCCAACTCCGCTCTTCTACGTGGGCGTTGACTTTCGGTGCCGGACGCTTGCTTGCCTTACTGGTCCTGTCCGGACAGATCCGACCCTTGTACGCAGCGCCTGGTAGGCGGGATACAGATCTAGAGCTCGGTTGAGTGTACCAGTCGAGGACCAACTTGCGAGCACCAGTCTGGCCATCTTCTCATTGGCTCGACCAATTACCCTCGCTTCCTCAAAGGCAAAATTGTGGTTTAGTTCTGGTATGTGGCCATAGACCAAAGACAGCTTGTCCTTGCGGTTGACTGCAAGTTGGTGTTCGTGCAATCTTGTGTCGAGGCGTTTGCCCGTTTCACCAAAATACCTCGCATTGCAATTTAGACATGGTATGCTGTAGACCACCGCCGACTGTTCTGTTGTTTGTAGCGGGTCTTCGGGCTTCATGATTTGCTGTCTGATGGTGCAGTCTGGTCTATGAGCCATACCAATCCCAAAAGATTTCAGGATTCTTGCCGTTGCCTCTGATACGTTCTTCACATAGGGTATTGAGAGGCAGCATTTGGGTTTTTCTCCACTCGACCGCGCAAAATGAGACTTTTTGAGGCCATTGCGTATGAAGAACTTCGGGTAGCTGTTGGCTTTAAAAAGGCCCTATAAGTAATTCATCTCCTCCTTCCTCCCGCAGTCGTCTCTACAGTGTGTTTGAACACGTTAAAAGAGAGTCCTGACACAACTGTGTTTATGACCAACAGGGTGATTGCTTCGGAAGTGGAGGATGCGCCTAGTATTTGTTGCCTTACTATAAAATGTTGTCCTTATCCTCCAGTCTGTAACTCTCCTAAACTTGTGCGTCCAGGAAGGGCAACCGATTATTGACTTCCTATTCCATATTTAAATGAATGTCGGGAAAGATTGAGTTCAACAATGCCTTGAAAGCCTCCATATCGCTCCACTTGATTACAACGAACGTGTCGTCGACGTATCTGGCCCAGAACTTTGGGGTGTCCGAGCTGGACACCAGCTGCTTAAGACTCTACAAAACTGCTTCGGCAATTAGTCCAGAGAGAGGCGAGCCCATCGGTGTCCCCAACCTTTGCCCTTAGACTTCAACGGTGAATGTAAAGAAGGCCTTAAGGCACAGTTCTAGGAGCCCGATGATGTGTGCTCGTTTGAGATGTTTGTCGGTGTCATCATAACTTTCCTGGAGAAAGCCACCAATTCTGCCCATTGTCAGCGTGGTTGGGATGGAGGTGAATAATGTGATCTTGTCAAATGACACCATTACGTTATCCCCTTACACTTCGAGATGTTTGATGCGCGCCAATACCGCTTCAGCTGACTTCACTGTCCGTTTCGAATCCTTGGTAAGGAAAATAAGTCGCTGGTACAGCCACTTTGACAGCCTAACAGTTGGGGTACCACGCAAAGAGACGATGGGACCTAGCGGCAACCCTTGCTTGTAGACATTTGATAAGCCGTACAAGCGCGCTACTGCGGTATCACTGGCTTTTACGGCCGACGATTCCCTTCTCGTAAGACCTTCCACCTTCCTCAGCTTGCAGATCGTATTGTTTATGCTGTTGACGAGCTTTTTAACCTCGCTGAAGGTCGATGGCGCATAAGCTTCCTTGTCCATCAAGCGGTTGCCTAGTTTTGTGCGGTACTCAGCCTCACCCTTGACGACAGTCGAGCCCCCTTGTCAGCGGACAGGGTGACTATGTCCTTTATTTTTCGTATCTTCAGGAGTTCTCGATCTTCTGCTTTAGAAATCGTCATCTGACGTTTGCCTCTTTGAGGATCCCTAGCTCATGTGCCTTAAAGATCGACTGGCAAGTTGACGAATGATGTTTAATCATCTGACGGTAGTTGTGAATGCGGACATGATAGTCTCGTATCATTACCCTGATAATTTTTTTCTTGAAGTCTGCCACTATCCGTCCGCAAAGGTTAGTGTTCACAGGCGGTTTATATCTGAGTCGTATCGGTAGGACGTCCTCATCAAGGCCCCTGTGCAGGAATTTCAGCTGAGCGACGGTGGAGGACTCTCGCTTCGCGAAGGTCTTCCATTTGCAATTACATAAGATCTGTAGAATGACTAAAGGCAGTTGCAAAGGACACAATTCAAGTATCTCCAAGCTAAAGTATTTTCTTAGGTTATCTCCTCAGTTGGATACTCACGACCTGTCTTCTTAATGAATAAGGTTTTTTTTTTAAAAAATGCAATGACGAATCTGATCTTTGCTAAAATCATGCAGTGGAAAGCGCTCAAAACTGGAACTCCGTTTCTCAGACGGAATAAAAATTAGCTTTCTCACACAATCCTGAGTTTCAACAGGGAATGACAAGCATGTCCCTACTGCGGTTTGGCTCGCAGGGATTATAGCCTCCTCATCTGGTCGAGAAGCATTTAACGCAGAAAAGCAGATGTCTTCATGGTAGAGGAGGTTAGCGAAATTGGGCTTTAAATTTGCTCCTCAGCTAAAACAGCAACACGAAACCTTGGACACAACTGCAATAAAGCCTTTTCTGCAGATAAAACTACCACACAACGCCAGAATCATCTCTGCACTGTCTTACAGATAAGTAATATGTAGGACATTTTATCTACAACAGGTGATCCAGCAAGGTGAAATCCGACTTTACCCACACAATCGATAGGCATCGCCATGAGACAGCATGCCTAGACAATAATAATGCGTAGCATAATGTTTATTGAAGGCATCGGGTTTCATACACTCGTGCCACGCCCTATAAAAATGATTTAATGCATATTTGCTAAACATACACTTTTTTGGTATCCCAAATACACATTGCGTTGGACGGAAAAACAGACGAAGCAGGACCATATGAAAAACAGTCAAAACAGAGGATACATCACGCTGACTATCTTGTTGAGAACCACTACGATATACCAGAATTGTAAGATTAATAGATCGGCCAGCAGCCCTAGATCCGATCAGGTCGACGACAAAAGATAATGCCGAACAAAACTTATATATCATTTCTGTTTGTTTTTATGAACAAAGTGGTTGAGTTCTGATGTTGGAAAAAATTATGGATACGCTGTTTATTGTCGGTTACTTAAGATAGCAGATATCACTGCAAAGTGTTTTCCGTAGTTCTTGGTTCTGAAAAAAGAATATATTAATTGTAATTAGATGATGTTCAAGATCAGCACGATTGCGGACTGAACACAGAAGGCAAAAGAGGCGTTTCAAGCACAATCAGTGGTGGAACAATCTGTTTTAAGGGTGACAAATACTATACGTCTACAAACGCTTATTACGTCTCATTCACAAAATCTTCAGCGGCTGACCTAAGGCATACTGTCCCTTTTTACACACCAGAACTGATGGTATAATAAGCCTTTTTACGGCTTATTGCTGCATGGTCTAATATTTTCGTATTATAAAAAGCACGTTTTCCTCATAAATAACCAACCTTCGGTCTCGTTGATGTATGCTTTCATGTCCGACAGCCTTTTAGTAAGGATTTCCTTGTTTTTTTCAACCTTCGTTTTGTAGGGTGCTTGCTGCGTGCTAACATTTCCGGGAGGTTAGTAGGAATTACTGCAAAGTCGCTAATCACGAAGAAGGAGGGTCGGTGTCATTTGTGAAAAATGCCGCCTTCTTCATGCAAGGAACAAAAGAGAGAGAGAGAAAGACTGATTCGTTACTTTAGCTAACTACACCAAAGGGACACCCAGAATCGTCCTAGCAAGGTTGTAGGTCGTACACCTAACGAACGAAATTAGTAAAATCGATACTGCCTAATTTCCATCAGACAACAAGGACCCTGAGGCTAATCGATTTGCTATAGGGAGTTGAGATAGCGTTACCATCAAGTAGTCAACAACTACATATATATCATCATTTTTATCCAGAAGTTTGGACATTTCTGGTAAAAAACAATCTTCAAAATTGGCACACCAACGACCACCAATTGGTTGCCCTTAAGAAATAACAGGAATGCATGTAGCATTGTGGACGGTAATTGCAAACGTTAAATGCTTCCAGAATCGGCACTTGCTGCGACCTTACAGATTTCTATCTTATCTGTTCCTTCGAGGTCAAAAAATCCGCACATAAGGTGAGGACATTTTATTTATTTAACAGCTGAAAATGTCCACAAATTGCTGTGTACCGCAATTTTCGAAGAGGTCTATGCCCAAGACAGGAAATTATCACGGCATCCAAATGTATTAGATCATCGTAAAATGCTTGGAGGATCAACATATTTCCAGGAGGTACAGAATGGCGCTCACATTTTACGCGCCCAACGCGCATGCACTTCAGCTCAAAAAAATTTGTTTTTCACTGCGCCTCGAATTTGCGGCTTTAGTCCTAGGCGATGGCATTTTGGAGACTGTACACTTAGAGCAAATTGAACTCAATCGGTCCTCTGTACATATTAACGCAAAAGATTGGCAGAAAGATTAGGAATGACCGAAAAATGACGAACTGCATTTTGCTTTGTCGAAATCCTATTTAAAAAATATCAAAAATGCTGGGAGCAACGATTTTCCATAAATGCGTGGCCGATCGTTAATATTAGTTTCCAAAATGAATTGCTGCATCTCTATGGTGTCACTACTTAGGGTCGGCGTTATCTGCTGTAAAGAGAGCGCTTGCGTCAACGTTTTGTGACGTCAAAGTACTCGATTCGCTAGCTGTGTAGCCACTGCCTCAGTCGTTGCTAGCATTTGGAGAAGCTCGCTGACGTCCGATTGACAATCTGAAATGCTTCCTTGGCATCGATTCGCTGTCTCGCATTTACTTAATGTGCGTAAATGAAACTCGCAGTTCATCAGGTCTCACCTCTGTCTAAGCAGATAGGTATGTGTTTACGTACCCTCTTTACCAGGCGTCTTGGTGTACGGCCACTTTTTCCCACTCTAGAGTAGCAAGTGAATGAGGAAATGCTCACTGATATGGCCTCCAACGATAGTCTATATTTACCTCCCATACTTTGAAAGGGAGATTTTGCGAGGATTGCACGCAAATTCTCAGCGGATAATACTCTCGTGATAGCTTTAGTTAACCACCGACCGACATGTTCGCTCGCTGTGTACCGTAAAAAGGGCAGGCTCACGAATACATCTTCCACTTCTGCAGTCGCCTGAGAGTGCTTTCTCAAATATTTCGAAGGATAACTCTATCAGGACAACCGCTCACGCAAAGTGTCTTCCGCAGTTTTTGGCACTCTGCTTCAATTGCTTCAGGTGAGCTGATGCGTCTCACCCAAGTCGCCAATCCCTGGACTAAATTTCGTTTGATGCTAAGAGGGACGTAACTGTAAAAATTAAATTAGTGTTCCGTCTAGATTTTCTTTCGGAACACTGCGCATGAATGAAATACTCCTGCCGGTACAAAAGGATATGGATAAAAGCAGTTTCTTTATCTGCCTCTATAGTTGACAATTCACCAGAAAGTGGATAGTTGTGTTCAACACATCAGTAGTTATTTTAGCGTTTTTACCTGAACAACTAAGGAATAATTCAAACCATGAATTACATCACAAACACAGTTTATTTTTTCTGACACGGGCACGTTGCCAAACAGCGATAAAAAATGTAGTCATAACATCTTCTCTTCGCCAGCGTTAACACTTTTAATGGCTTAGACGAACTCGATTAAATCATTAAAATTTCCAGAAAACGGACGAATTTACAATGGTTTTGAACTTTCTACAAGGCATTAGTAAACGATGTGATAGGGCGAATTCCGTAAATCCATGATTGGACGTAGAGACAAAGACACGCATTTACGACCTCAATAAATTTACAAACACGTGCGCTTGATACTACAGATTTGCGTGTATACTGCTAATAGAATTAGCTTATAAACTTCCTTTTATTGTGCACTTAAAGGGTAAATTTTAAAATAAAATAATAATCAAAAAACTTATTTACGTTTCGACTGCACATTGTAGTGAGAATTATCTCCTTCAAACTTCTTGAATTCCTTAAGCCGTGATTCGTGTCTTGCAGCACGTAAGATACAGACAAATAAACTATTACTATTCCGTCTTACTATAGCCATGTGGCCTGCCTATTTGACCGACATTATACGGCACACATATTTTATAATCAGGATGTGTTTAAATTATTTGGCGGGAAAGTATTTGTAGTGCATTTACGAACGATGCAAAATGAAAGTATATGTTCGCGTAAACCACTGCTTTAAACTTACGCGACACGAATGCTACGAAACCAAACGTGCATATAAAACGTGGTCTTTTTATTGTTCAGCGAAAAAAGTGCAACCAGTGACCCGTCGTTTGATAAAATTTCACATATTAAAATATTAAAATACAATTATATCCAAAAACTGAATAACGAAGGGTTTTAATATGGTGACATAAAATGCGGTTTTAAATTTAAACGCCAAATATGCATGATTACATTTTCAATCAGGTTAGCAAATTCACTGTGCCAATTTATTAGGCAAATTAAATAGCCGGAGTGTAGTTTGAAAAGCCTGTTGTTATGCGTAAACCGACGGGTATTCTAAGGTAAAAGGTGCATTGGACGAATGCTATGAAAGTCTTTGAGGAATATGACCAGACCTTTACGGTTCATTTGCATATATGGGGTCATGATCGAGGTGCCAGCTAGGGTTGTTAGTCCTTATTCTTCATAGCACACGATTTTATATCTCACGAATCTTGTCATAAAGGACGGATTAACTCTTAAATCATGGACATGCTGGGATATCTGGCTCAGATTGGACCAGTTCGGGTAGCTGTAGTTTGCCTGTCACTGTATATTCTTATCGAAATCGCGAAGAGAAAACTATAAAGTTAGCCATTTAACTAACTGTTACTATGCTTTAGAGCCGCAGTTGCATTTGCATTTATAACATGATTAAATTACGGAAACGGAGAAGCAGATTTCTACCAGCCGACTTGTTGTGTCCAGTACATCTGTCAATAAACCTGTGAAGTCGCGTGAACAATGACAATGCGACAGTTTTGCTGCTCGCCCTGTTGATTACTTTGGTAAAAGTATTATATCAGTTGAAAAATCACGTTAGAGTGACAGAGGGATGAAACCTCTGATCGTGCTTCCAGTTTTGCTTCGTTGCGCAGAGTCGTGCTTTTTTATAAACAGCGATTCGCATTTTATGTAAACGCGATATATTGATCCATGAAACATATATCAGAAACGAATTTAAGTTTTATTTAAATTTGTGCATTCCTATTAAATTAACATGTTTCCAATGAAAACTGGTTGCAAGCGTTTTAGTAGCAGCCAAAACCTCTAAAAACATTTTTGTTTATCTTTTTGACAAATCCTTAAAACTGTATATTCCCAGAGATACCCGAATGTCCGAAAAGTGGCTAAGGGGCCGTCAAGAGATTTTAGGACGAGTTCGCTCAAATGAATTTAAGCAGATCCTTTTGAGCGTTTTCCTGCGCCATTTCGGGGGCGGAACAGCACAGAAGCTGGAGGCAACCATCAGGCCTTAGGGAATTAAACCGAAAGACAAGCTGACACGGCTAAAAACGTGTCGAGTGGTCTATCGGATCTGGTGCAGTTTTGGATGAAGGAACTACGTCGGAAAAACCGGAAGACAACTCCGAACGCGACTAGGCGAACACACTTCAACAGTGCGGATAAATGACGCCAGCTCCCAAGTTGCGGCTTATTCGACGATATCCAGCCACACATTCAAATTCGACGAGGCCAAACTTATCGCAAGAGGTGACAACTGCGTGGGTTGTTTAAGTCATTGTTTACTTGGCCCTAGTTTATTAAACCGCGCCCTGATCTTTCACATCCATACTCCGTACTGTGACTTTTCTCTGGCGAAATTTAGCCACGCGCTAAGTCCACAGGTGAAGACTGTTCCTAACGTCAGGGCAATCGGATCAGATGGTCGAGAAGTCATCACACCAACACCCAATACGCTTGACGAAATTGCTGCAAATAACTTTGCGAATGTTGGCATCATACAGTCGCCACACCAAGTGCAACGATATATTTTGTGACAGATACATAAGCCCTTGAAATTCTTACTGCACTCACTGAGAGGCCATCGGGAAAATTTGAGACGGGTTTTCTGATATTAATAATAGCAGGGCTTTTAGAGATGCATATGTGAGTGACTTACTGAGTTGACGTGGATGTCGGTCGGCTTGTCTGACAGGTCAGCGTGGACTGCTACGATACTGCTTTGAACCACCAACGTCATTTAACACGAATTATTGCCACTCCAAATAAGTAGACGATCTCAAGCTCCTGAATAGGTGATTGAACATGAAAATCACAGACGGCGCGGGTTTTATTGAGTGTCAGATTATAACTGTTCTAAAATTAAAAGTAAGATGATTTTTTCCGGCCACAAATACTTAAACTTTAAGCTTCTTAATACACTTGCTCAGAGGACATCGGAGGAATTTGGGCCTTGTTTGTTCAGATTACCTTTGTCAGAACCGTATGCCGAATATTATCATACATCATCAGGTTGACTTGTCGATACAATCTCACGCACTTTGCAGACATGTTGTGACTGCTCTATCTTAGTTTTCGTGCTCATAGCATGACATGTATGCTGAAATTATCGGTCCATTCCATGATATCGGTCGAAAGGATTCTGTTTCGTCACCTAAAGTTTTGACTATCTATTTTTCCTTTCCATATTGTAGCGTTATTTAAACTGCCATTGTGCGCATGATCAGACCAGCGTTAGGCCGCAGCCCATAGTAAATCCGGACGGAAGCTTGCAGCTAGCTCAAAACCTTGCCGGATTCCTTGATTTCGGAGGCGAAATTATCATGGATGGTCTGCCTTTGCATAGAGGACTTGAGATAGGCAAACAGTTTAACGCCGTATTATATATTCTTTATTTTTAATATTCCAGAATATTAAGCCGTTTTTGAGCGCATACGATTTAAAAGTTGATCTCTGATACAGGTAAGAGATTAGGTTCTTGTACTCTAAAGGTGACTAAATGACCCACAACCTTTTTGTACACTGAGTGGAATGCTTCTTGTTACATCTCTTTGTTACCTGGAAAAGATTACAGCCACAGTTCCCGGTAATGACTATTTGTCCCTCACTAAATATGCCGTCAAATACTGGCTGTACAAAGGTCACGTTGCATTTTCCTACCGGACCATCTGCACTACGCAGCATGTGGCATTCTCATATTGGTACGAGCGCTGCGAAACTAAGTCTTTAATTAATCATTGTGTGGTTACTTGGTAGAGGAGATCGGTACACTGTCTAACGTAAAACATCATCTCGCTATCGTACAAACAGTGCATGGATGGCGTTAGACGATATTTTTCATATAGGTTTCTTTTTTGTGTGTGAAAACGCGACAATGTATGCCGTACATTTGTTTTTGTAAAACATTTGGAAATAGAAAGACACTGTCAAGGATCTTGAATTCTGTAAACTCTACATTGCTTACGTCCCGAATACTTTAGTATTCTGAACCATACGGAAATACATTTCGTTGTGCTTGGTTTTGGCATCGATGTGATAACCAGGCATATAAATTCTACTAATGTCTTGTCGCATTGAGAATATAGGCAAGCATTCGGTTTATGACCTCACGTGCGTATAATTGTTTATTTGTCGTCTATTCAAACGCAATTTATCTAAGATTGCACTGCTATGCTGACAATAACCAGTCTTGCTCAGAATCGCATGCAATCATTGCGTTGCTTTTACAACTCCATCAGAACAGCACATGCAGGCAGGAGTATCTTTTGTTTAAACAAACAAAACTAAACGTATGCCGCCTTATTTCCCTATGCCGATTGGAGAAACGAATTGTACATCGGCTTTTGACATGACAAGCAAACTAGCCTTTGTTTTATTATACTTCAGGAAGTGTTTGCAAGGAACATGCAAGACGCGTGCACAGTCCGTGGAAAGGCTTTAAAACGTATCGTACATAGGTCCATACGACTGGGTTGGATACATTACATCCGAATTTGACTCTTTTGATTGAAATTAACCTTTCATGTAGATCCTGTCTATGTAACTGAAAGGTGTTACTCCAATACAGTTTTGCCGATTGTCAGGTAGCATCCTCTAAACTCGACCCAATTCGATATTGTTTCATCGCTTACATTAATAAAAACATTTAGACAATATTTAAACTTACGCAAACACACTCTAATTCTGACGGCAGTCAAGATATGCAAATAGAATGGACAACCATTCACTTAGTAACACAGAATAAAGACTACAGACGATATTGACAATGCGTTTACGAAGGCCTTGGTTGCAAAGAAGTAGATAACAACGGTCATTCTCGTTGCTGGAAGCAATATGGTTTACGAAGATATAACCAGGTACTAGGCTTTTAAAGACGCCCTCTGTTAGTGCCTTACTATATATTCCATGATGGTGGTGATAACGGGAACTTATATTTCCAAAATACAGAAGTCCACGATTGCAACATTGGGAACGTAACCTTTTAGCCGCAGCGTGGCCGAATGTATCAATTCAATGACTCGGATGAAAAAAGTTTAGAGCCTTCTCTTAATACTAAGCGCCCAATTAGACAAATAAGAACGATAATTACGTTAGCAGGGAATGACAAGCATGTCCCTTATGCCGTTATTCTCGAAGGGATTATAGCTTTTTCATCCGTTCGAGAACCGCTTAACGCAGAAAAGCAGATGTCCGCGTCATAGAGGACGTTAACGATATTGGAATTTATTTCCCTCTTCAGTTACAAAAGCAACGGAGAACTGTTGATGCAATTGGATTAAAATCTTGTCTGCATATAAAACTACAGTGTGACGCCAGTTTAATCTCTGGACTGTCTTATAGATACATTAACTGACCTAACTCATAATTTGTGTCAAAATTTACGAAGGATGCCAATCACTCGCAAACCGACATCATTTCATGTGTCCGATTTCTATGTTATTTAAGTACACGTTAAAAAGAATCAAAAACCTAAAAGACATATTAAAGGCAGTGTTGCGTTGTTTAAAAATCTCGACTAATTCTGAAGGGCGCAATATCCAGGAAACGTCAGAAATGACTCTAATTAAACGAAGGGAATCGCTGAGCCAACTTAATCTGCGACAGGTGATCCAGCAATGTTAATTCCGATTTTATCCACACGCTCAATGGGCATCACCATGAGACAGACTGCATAGAAAATTATGTTGCATAGCATCATGTTTATTAAAAAAAACATTAGATTGTTATGCACTTGTGCCTCGTCTTATAAAAAATGATTTGACCTACATTTACTGAGCACTTGCTATTTAAGAATTCCAAATACTGATTGCATTCGACAGAAAAACAGGCAATGCAGGAACGTGTGTGCAGCAGTAAAAAGAAAGGTTTTATCATATTGACTATCTTATTAAGAACCATGATGACGTTTCAGAAAAGTTTAATTAATATGTCGACCGGCAGCCCTTAGTGTCGAGCAAAGGCCATATATCTTTTATTGTCATTTTCAAGACGTAAATGGTGCAGTTCTATTGTAGACAATTTATGGATAAACTGTTAATTGTTGGATAATAAAGAAAGCAGCCATCACTGCACAGTGGAGCACGTTGTTCCGAGCTCCTAAAAATATAATTTTCAGTTAAGGAAAATAGTTTTCAAAATCAACACGATTGCAAACGGAACATTGTTGGCAAAAAAACGAATTTAGGCACAATCATTGGTGGAAGAGCATTTTCAAAGGGATAAATATTATCAATCAACAAACGCTTATTTTACAACAGTCACAACAAGTTTTAGCGGCTGGCTTGCATGAATTTTTGAGAGGTAGGCTGACGATATTGCAACGTCGCTAAGCACGATCAGGAAGACTCTATAGCATTTGCGAAACTGCCACCGTCTTCATACAGGGAACAGAAAAAGGGACAGACTGATACGATGTTTTAGTTTACTTCACGACAGGGACATCTAGAAACGTCCTAGAAAGGGCTTAGCATTTTCATTAAAATATTGATAATTCGTGATACTTTCTTCTGAGGAGAAGAAATAAAGTTTTATATCAGACCTGCGAAATTAGTAAAATCGAAATTGCCTTATTCTAATAAGACAACTAGGCCCCCGGCCCTTCATTTGAAAAGGACGCCTGTCTGACTTATTGAACCTTGGTGGGCTTATCTCTTTACGCCTTATCCGTTAGCAAGTTGGTCGCTCGAACGCTATTGATATTACTTGCTCTTTATGCGTTAGTCATTTGGCCATTTAAAGTAGAGCTTCTCAGAACTTACTCACTGGGACTCCTGGTACATTAGCTACTGAAAAGCGGATGCGCTGTAGAGGTATCCGAGTGTTAGAACTCGCCGCGGAGAAAATTCTTCATAGGAAGCCAAATGCAGCATTGAAGACAAAGGCTAAGATATTATATAATGTTTGGTGTAAATAATCTGACTTTTCCACAGATCTCTAATTCGACTGGGCCCGACATTAAACGCTTCTTATATGTGGACTACTAGAAGTAATTAAATACTAAGCTCTTATTATGGAGCTTCATGAACTATGCTAGATTAACACAATTGGATTTCGGTTTATGTTCTTAATTTGTCGAAGCATGTCTTTCCATCAGATCACTTCTGTAAAACGAATATGTTGTGCTTACAATCTTCCTGTTGCAGCAGACGTCCTGTTGGAATCTGGCAAAACCAAACTGTATTAAAGCGAGATAAAAAGGAAAAGAATGTCGGCATACACTGTCATCAGGAGAATTCTTTTTTAGTTATTAACTGATCGAGAAAAACCTATTGAGAAGTTTTTTGAATGTCAGCAGTTGATCATGTTAGATGAAGACTAAGGTACCATTCACACGCCGACCAAATATTTGGTCCACAGTGTTGAAAGACCAACAAATTAAATCTCTGCAGGCCCGCCTCGGTGATATTTGCCTACATCGGCGAACCCAGTCTTGCGCCCTCATCTGTTCGCAGAATGTCCCATCGAACATGAAGTTCGTTCTGGGACAGAACTTCAGGTGTTGAAAGACTTTCACCTTTGAGTTTCTCTATGATTTCTGCTGACAAACAGACCGCGGCGTCCGAATCAGCAGCCAGGAACGTGCATAACAAAAACCTAGTTGACGAACTAAACTGCCAGATATTGTCAGTATACCAAGCCTTGTCTAATCTGATGTACTCGGTAGCATGCAAATGTTGGCTGCGTGAAGGATATATTCTTTTTGCGAAAGACAATGATTTTTACTATTTTTTGTTAATTGGTGTTCTTATCCTTCAGGGAAACAGGCGAAATTCGACTATTTTCCCTCTGTTTAACAACAACATATCTTGCAGAAACCTTTAAGCTAAGCGATGAAATGTCCTTGTCTAAGTGGTTCTAAATTGACTGAAGTGTTCAGGTTAACATCTACATTCCGATTAGCACCAACATTATAAAGATGTTCATCGCGGTAGCTTCAACCAATCAGAATTATCCGTCATTAAGCTTTCGTAGTTAACATAGACGGTGACTTCTAGGCAACGCTAGTGACAGATAATAAAATAGCTCGTACACATACAGGCGGACCCTTTCTATGAGCGAAAGGTACCCTGTATCAAATGGAAGGTTGAAAACGGCATATTATGAAATTCTTCTTTTTTGATCAGTAGCACTCAATATAATGAAAAAAGTGGTAATGCCGCGAATAATTTTATTTCTGGTGAAATAAATATACAATTTTATCTCACCTACCACAAAGGCCTAGGACATTATTTGACAACTGATATCTAATTGCCAGTTAGCCTTTTTTCAGGGCAGTAACGGGGACAATTGTGTAAGTTAATCGACCCCCTGATGTGCAACCCACAAAGCAGTTCGACTGAAAAATGAAATGTTGAAAGCAGTTATTGTAAAAAGTACCGATCATTGATCCATTTCAAAACCGATGTTTGCAGGGAGCGGTTAGCATGCCACATGCCAGCACTTGTCTGTGAGCTCCTCTTCTGAAGATGTAAACGGCACTGACAACTGCAGAGACGCCGTAGTTATAACATGCTTGCATTCGTATATTTCGTCTCAGTGGTGCAGAGAACAGTTTGCAATAAAGTAATATCTGCTGAAAAGAACTGGTCGAAACTAACCCTCACGAAGTCAATCAAATAAGCATGTAGCGCTAAATATGTGGAGATTACATGATAAATGCTCTAGCATGCAGATGCTGCCAGAATCTTTCAGTCGCTTTAACAAAGTCTCAGTTCGTATGGATACGACTGATGGTTTACGCAACTTGATTGTCAAGGGCTTTATTGGCACAAAATGCACCTGAGTATCTTAGCCGAGTTGAAAAAGCCTAAATTCGTACGCGTGGGAATAATGTCTTGTCGAATCGGATATCAACAGATGCTCCTATCCGGCTGATACACCAAATGAGAACATTCAGTCTTCAGCAATGACGTCAGTTGTTGACATTTCGTTGAAAACTTTAAAAATTATCTTCTCACAGCAAACCTACGCGGATCATGAATATTCTATCAAAGTAATGTGATACCGTTGACATCAGTGTCTCTGAAAACTGACAGAACTCTTTTGCCCGGGACACCTCCTCACACAGCTGATTGTCAAAGTGTTGCGAAATAGAAAGAGCAGCTTTAGTTTTAAGGCTTCTGAGATCGCCAAAACCAGGTGCGTCCAGTGCTTACTATCTGTTTTAGACAGCCACCAAGTTAAAGCGTCTTTCGACCAAACCAGCAGGCATTAACGTTTGCCAATGAATCTTAAAACCAAGTGCTCAGCAAAGTGCTGGCTTTTGTCTGGGTAAATAGACTGATCGACAGAAGGCAGTAGGCAGTCATGAGGTGAACCGAATTCATTTTTCGAAATAATGCACATTAATCAGCTCAGCTCACATTCTTTTTATTTTAAACCAGGTGCACAATAAGAATAACCTTTTTGCATTTTTATGATTTTGTTTAATTTGGTGTAAAGTTTCCTCAAAATTTTCCTTCGCAGCAAGCAGCGAATATACCCCGCCATCTGGATTGTTCCTCCAACTGAACACCCTGAATGATTTTATTTTTAGACGAGACCAGGCGTTTTGATATCCTTAGGATCGTCGTACAAGTTTTTTTTCTTTGACATTTATTTTCTATTTTCAAGGATATTTGCGCAGTTTATTTTTTGTTAATGCAAAGGGATCCGGAGGTCTAACTAAATGTTAACCGTTACTAAAGGTTCCTTAATGTGTGTCAATAAAAGGGGTCAAATGCCATTTGTCAGCACTTAAAAATTCCTAGTTCAATAGGCATGAAAACTACAAATAGCTGTCTCGTAAGCTAACCTACATCGTGATAATAATAAAGACTGGGAGGTTTAAACTTTAGTAGTTCAGCCGACTGCGCATTCTTATACACATACAAAAGTAAAACGTCGAAAAACAAAGTTTGGCTGTGAATATTTATACTAAAATAATCCGGCTGCCTGCTTTTATACCCAAAAACAACCCACAAACTGAATATGAGTAAAATGGAGATTGAGATGATAAATGCAACTGCTATTATAAGCATACAATAAGCTTCACAAAGCAGTTATGAAAGATATCAAATTCAATATTTAACCAGATGTGACTATACCTTTAACGTCCATAGAAATAGCCAAATCATGTTTGGCTGTCATTTTGTAGCTTTCTGACATTGATACATTTTTACTATTTATTTAGATGTAACGCATTTGGCTTGGTTGTAGAGGTTCGCAGAACTCAAGGGTGTTTCTTGTTTATGAAGGTGTTTCTTTGACCGAGGAAATCCCAGCAAACTACCTGGGCCTCTCAGGCATGGACCTAATGACTGAAGTACCGACATCAAGACTGAATGGCATCCACATGACTCGACTCTAAAGACATTTTCACAAAGGCCAGATAACAGCCATTCACTTTCAAAACGTGAAGAATTTTTTTATGATCATATTCATGCACGCCACTTAAAGGTGAATTTTAGGAGAAAGCCGCCATTATCTAGAGGCAGGGGAAAAGCGTCACAAAATTTATTTTGGAGACAGTATGCTAGGCTGGGCGTAAGTGCCTTCCGACGTTAAAAACGCTTCGGAAGTAGACGAGCGCTTTCTTGCACAATTTCGGGAGTAAAATAGCACACAGACCGGAGGAAACCATCTGGCCCTAGGGAAAAAAACCGAAAGGCGCGCTGTCACGGCAAGAAACGGTTCGAGTCGCTTATCGGATCTGATGCAGTTGAGGATAAAGAAAATACGTCGGGGAACCCGAAAGACAGCTCCAAACGCAATTACTCGAACACAAAGCAGCAGTGCGGATAAATGACGCCAGTCCTCAAGTTACGGCTCATTCGACGAGATCCGAACAAACATTCAAATTTTAAGAGGTCAAAAATATAGCAAGAGCTGACAACCGCGTATGCTGTTTGAGTTATAGTTAACAAATTCCCACTATATTTTCATGTACCCTGATTTTGCACATCCATACTCGTTACCGTGACTTTGCTCTGACGATGTTATTAGCCACGCAGGGAGCCCACAGGTAAAGAATGTTCGCAACGCCAGGGTGAGTGGATCAAATGGTTGAGAAGTCGTCAAATTAGCACCCAACAGGCGTGATGAAAACGCTGCAAATATCTTTGCAAATGTTGGCATCATGCAGTCGTCACACCAAGTGGAACGATCACTGAGGAGCGCCGGTAACCGAGAATATACCTAGGTTTGTAGTAGCATAACAACCGCATCCTTTAAATAAACGTGTCCCTTGTCTTTGAACAAGTAGTAATGGCTATTGTCTCTGATGATGTGTCAAAGGGGGAAAAGGAAACTTAAGGCCAATAAGGCTTTTGTTCCAGCGATTCGGGCTTCTCTTACATAAATGTGTCCATAGCAGGCTCCTTTATTTGAGCCTCCGTAATCCAAAACAGGCCGTATTTCAACGCTCATTTCTTTCTTCTATGATCAAATTACCTTTAATTGCCGGAAAGGATCTACAGTGGATAAGCAGCTTAATTACACAATGACCGTTTGACCGTGTAAGACAGAATTCAGTCTGGTCAACACTTCAATGACATGCAGAAGAGATGGCGTAAGACTGGATTGTCTATCAGATGAACCATGAAGGCGAGTGCCCTTTTGTGACAGATACATAAGCCCTTGAAATTCTTACTGCACTCACCCAGAGGCCATCGGAAAAATTTGAGACGAGTTTGCCTAAATTAATAATAGCAGGGCTTTTAGAGACGCATAAGTGACTGGTTTTCTGAGTTGACGTGGATGTTGGTCGGCTTGTCTGACAGGTCAGCGTGGATTGCTACGGTACTGCTTTGAACCACCATCGGCAATTAACACGAATTATTGCCATTCCAAACTAGTAAACGATCTCAAGCTCCTTAGTAGGTGATTGAGAAAGTGATTAACAGACGGTGCGGGTTTTACTAAGTGTCGTACCTATTTATGAAATGGAACTAGACCAGAACTGTTGTTCAATTCAATGTAAAATGATTTTTTTCCGGCCACAAATACTTAGCATTTAAGATTCTAAGCACACTTGCTCAAAGGACATCGGAAGAATTTGGGCCGTGTTTGTTAAGATCATTTTGGAAGAACCATTTGTGGAATGTTTTCATATATCATAAGGTTGACCTGTCGATACAATCTCACGCAACGTGCAAACATGTTGTGGCTGCTCTATCTTAGTTTTCGTGCTCATAGCATGACATGTATGCTGATTACGGTGGCGGGGATTCTGGTTCGCCGCCTAAGTTTTTGACTATCTATGTCTCCTCTGAGGAAGGATTACTTTGTCGTGCTTTTAATACTGATTAACTTGCGGCAAAATTTTTTTATCAGTGCGGACTCGGCCGGATGTCAGTTTTTGAAAACGTCGCACTTCAATCACCTGTAGCAACCGTACTCGTAAAAAAGTGACTACTTATTAAGCATGCTTCTTCCCACTGATTTTCGACGGTGTTGCAAATTCAAGTATATCTTAAGGAAATCATAAATATAAAATATGCTTTCTGCAGTGAATTAATGGAGAAGTACGTCTTCTGTATGTGTTGTACCCAAGAAGGAAGCATAATGAAGTTTTTAAACAATTTTTCTATGTGCCGAATAATATGGAGCTCTATACTTCGTTGCATAAGCACCCAGTGATTTCATTCTACAAGGTGCATGCGCGCTGCTTAAAGAAAATCACGTACATTTTTAGACGCATGAAAGATATCATACAGAGTTCATGTAATTCAGCAATGTATGTGGTCTATGTTGTACATTTCATGAGAAGCCGTGGTAAAAGGCCCAGTAAGATGCTAATTGAGTGGACAATGCGCGGTCTTAAAAATCTTATAATTGTAAACTTGTTAAAGCCTGATTATACTCATTTCGTGAGTGTGACATATAAAGAAAACGCAGTTCTCAATTGATTAAACTGAAAAAGCATATTTTTTTCATGTTTTAAAAAGATATATTTAGATTTGCAAAGCCATCAAAAAATCAATGGAAAGAATGCATGCTACATAAGACGCTATTTCTTAACGAGTACGGTTGCTATAGGAGATTGAACAGCAGTGTACTCAAAAACGGACATCCTGCCGAGTCTAAAATGGTAGAATATTGTGCCGCAAGATAATCATTATTACAACTGCGGCCAATTAATCCTTTCTAATGGAAGGCGCATTTCCAAATTCTAGCCTACATTTCAGGAGATCGGTCACTCACTGTACATGAATCGTGGACAAGCTCTCCAGTCTTTATTGAGGGTATAATATCTAGTAGGGATATAACACTTTTACGATAAATGAAAATGAGTCGTACTATTTGCGTTTGAGAAGAGGAAATAGTGTATCCTGCTGACATTGACGGAATGACTAAAATGGGTGCTAATACAAACAAACAAACGAGCTCGTAAATCAAGAAAGTTTCGGAGGCTGCCTGCCTCTCTGTCGCATCATTTGGGTCGCAGTTGCACACAGACCGGATGCAACCATCAGGCCTCAGGTAATTATACCGAAATACACACTATCACAGCATAAAACGTCTGGGGTCAGTTAGCCTGCGAATTCGGGCAAAAAAACTACGTGGAAGAAACCGGAAGAGTGCTTAGAATGCGACTGGCCGAAAATGCAGCAGCATTGCAGAGGAATGATGCCAGATTTCAAGTTGCGGCTCAATTGACGCGATCCGGCCACATATTCAAATTGTAAGGGGCGGGAATTTTCATACGTATGCGGTGGCATGGCGGCTCCTACTGTCTCATATGATGGGTTCGATCAAGAATTTAGAACGTCAGGCAAATAAAACTGTTGTCCCCGCGATCGTATTTTTTTATTCGCGAAAGGGACCCTGTTCCATACCTGGAGCCATAGTACCCTGCTGCTGTTAAATACCGAGGCTACTTGACTGAATGCAGACAATTTACAGCACGTTGCCCATGGCCAAGCACATCCCTAAACGACATACTTTAAGTCCTTCTATTTAGTCTTACCATCAAAACCTCAGCGACTTGAAGGGGTCAAAGTTTTGTCTTGATTTAAAACTTACCTCAGACATTCAATGCTTCAGTTGGTCGTCCTTGTAGGCAGAACATTGGCAAGTAACTTTAATTTCATAGGTGCATTTTCTATTTGTTCGTTCAAATCAACCTGTAAAAAAGAACAGTTTATCGAACCATCTCGTCGTCTTCTCAATCTCCAGCGGTCTAAAACATTGACAGTTATTCTTGCCTTCATGCAGGAATGAAATTTCTGGCGGCAATTTCTTACTTGCTTTATTGTACAGAATGCTGCTTAATTATGAGAGTTAAATTTCCTTTCCGTACGACTAGCAAATCTGCTGACATATAATAAATTTGTTGTATTAAATTACAAAAAATACCTAGACAATTTTAATTTCGTGCTTTTTTTCCTTTGTCTAACAAAGCACATATACATCTCGTATGAAAAGCCTGACGTCGTTGGTATTAGCAAGCTGTTGGCGTACAAATAGCTTATCTTTGAAAATTATTTTTATTATATCAGAACAGCGCTTTTTGACAAAAGAATTCGATAGAATCACCTCTTTGATAAATTTTAATAAGCCTACCTAACAAAATAATTTAATTACACCGCACAATTATGTGAGCGCTGGAGGCATTACAAATCATTGTTTTCCTATTTTCATGTCAAAGTGTTCTGAAAAAGCCGTTCGAAAGCTGCGTTAATTGTGCAGCTATTAAAATGAATGAAAATGTCCCGAATCATGTGGGTTTCCTGGAAAAGGTTTTAGACAAAGAGCCCATACCCGGCCTTATTCTGAATCCAAACGAGGACCATCAACTGAAAACTTTTGTTGTTCAAACATTATTAGCGTGCTATGTTCGTACATTATATATTTTAAAGGCTATATATTAGCTTAAATATTGACGAGATTATCAATACTTCCAGATAAGACGCGATGCCCGCATTCTAGCTTTGGCGTAGGTCTTAGTGAAGTGGTTACCCACTTGGCTCGACAAGCTGACTACCGCTTTATTGAGAAAATACTAGAAAATACATCCTGGCGTTGCTACATCATAATTCAAATTCAGAAGGAAGACTTATCTTTTGACTGCAAATTTTTACGGGACAAATGGACAGAGAGATACTGGCAATACTCATGCATGGCTCCGATCTCTAAAGCCGATGTACATGTGGCAAGACAGGTAAGATAACGATGGAAGTAAACTTGACAAGAAGTGAGCAGAATGTTAGTCATCCCATTTTTTACTTATTTATTTTTCTCCATGAACAATTTAAACAACAAACAGAGCCTTCGATCTAAAAAGCGAAAAATTCCACGCTTTGGTTTCGGATATTCCACGTTCATACTAGGCAGTTTAGCTCTGAAGGCAACTGTGGATTTTACTTACGGGAGGGTGAAAAGAATTCCGCCAAATATGATTTGACTGTCATCTCTGAAGCTGTGCAATGCATGCACGAACGTTTCGGACAGCTCATATGGACCCATCAACAAATTTTTATTAAAAATGCTAAGCATGCGTGCCAGTGACTTCAACGCCTTTTTGGAACACGACATTTTGGAAGGCCAATCCATAAAGTGCCAGCAGTAACTTCCAGCAATTCAAAACTCTGCAGCCCACCGCACTGAAAACTTTGCAACTTAGGCGAAACAAACGCTTTCTTCACGGGAACAGTAAACTCCTGTATGCCGCAGTTTTTCTTGTGTGAATAAAATGCTTTTCTTGGTTTTTGTGAAGGGAATTACTAACTAGCCGGTTTTTTCATTAAAGACTGATGGGAAAAGGGGATTCAAGTAAATGAGTAAATTGAATAAGTCGACCAACTAACTTATTTGGTATAATATATGTTTGATCAGGTTATGTTTATGTTACCTGAGGCAATGTGAGTTGAGGAGTGTTAGAGAGTCTAAGTCAAAATGAAGGTGTCTTCTCTTTCCCTTTTTTGGCTCCTACACTTTTCAGTCCAGGCTATTACTGTAGCGCTAAAGAAGGCAGTTGCAATTTGTTTTATACGCGCCAAGGCAAAAGTTGATGGCTAATGATTCCAAATCAGGAAAATGTAATTGACAGGAACTTAGGGCCCGCATCGAAAAAAGAAAATCGATTTTCAACTATATGCGCTATTTCAAATCTGGACCGTAGGATTTCTGTGCTGCAAACTGCGATTGAACTAAAAAAGCACGAATTTGCAAATTGGGCATGAACAGCCTTTCCACATTTTACAGAGGACGCATGCCTTTGGTGTATGCTCATAAGAAATCAAGTGCCTTGCTTGTACGGAGATGGGGCTTGGCCTTGCACTCAAAGAACCATGCGTTAGACATGAGACCAAGGCTGAATACGATGAGTTTTACACAAACTTGAACCAGCATTTGGCTAAGGTTATAAACGAATTCTGCATTTAATGCTATGACAGCTACGGCTAAGTTAAGGTTTTGGTGCCACAACGATGATCCTAGATAAAGCCTTTGGCATTAAAAATCAATTGTGTTTTGGATTTCTTGTAAACGGGGCATGTGAATAGAGTGGGTTGGATGTAAGGAGAAGAGGCAGGCAGTTACAATGGGGATTAGGATGAGCCGTGTCACAGAGGGAACGGGAGGGTAAACGAGGGCGCGCAGACATGAATGCAGTTAATCATCCTGGCCCGTTCTAGACGCGGTGCCTGGTATGCTGCATTGACGGTTCATGACGGCGCCTATGCGTAAGACTACGACAATATCTGCCGTCATGGCTGAGGAAGGTTCATGGGAATAACATAGATATCTCCATCCGCGTGGATACCAACTAAGCCTTCTGTGTAATTTACAAGGTCGCTCGTAACTAAAAACATAAGAAGTGACTTCCATCAGGCTACAGAGGCTGCAGAAGAATCTCCCGCACGCTCAGCCTCTATCGTGGCTAAAGATCGATTAAGTGCAGGCTTGTTTCCGCGTTCCCGGTCACCCCTCTGCTACCCCCGTGACAGGGTCAGCCTAACTCTCACTGTCGGTGAATGCCTCCTCTGCTCTCCCCGCCTCACCCCCACTCATGTCTTTGCATTTGAAGGCCAAACGTAATGGGTTAGTCTTATCACGCACACGTATCAGTTTTTACCTCGTTCCCATATAAATTTACAGGTTTTACGATTGTTTAAGAAAGCCTGCGCGACCTCTCCAACCGCTTTTCTGGGCCATCATTGCTAATGATTTGAGTTAGTCAATCAACGAATAACATGCGAAATTTTAAATAAGCTATTGTAACGCTACCTCACAGCCGAGCACGTTCGTGTCCACAAATGTTGCTCATAAATGGATCATTTCAATTGATCCATTTCATTAATTAGCTGAATTATCGTACAATTACAAGAACCCTACTATAAAATATGTCATCAAAACGTTAGTTATAAACGAGGAGACGTCGATAACAAACCATTTAAAAAGGATTTGCTTCGTGGTTTAAACACACGGCGGTCATGATTTCATAAATTAAGTGAGATTTGCCGTCATGTGGACCTTGGGAATCCTTGACGAAAACTGCTTCTCGGTCGTTTTTGGCACCGAAATTACTAGGCAAATAACGACCGGGAACTGTGCTTTAATTTTAATTTCAAGTTAATTCAAGAGATTTGGACAATGCAATCATAAGTCACCAGAACTCGGGGATTGCACCTTTATACAGATGAAAATACGGATTTGTCATGTCGTGCGTGGTTTGAATATGGTTCTCCAGTTCGGAGGCCATCTTAGATCGCACATTCAATAAAGTCCTCCAGACATCCCAAATAAACAATAGCAGTTCCATGACATATTTCCAGAGGCAAATTAATTCTACATACGTTGCGTAAGACAACCCTGTAATTGCTACCAAACAGTGATTTCCGTTTTCTCAGTCTAAGGATACGCCGAAACACCTCTTGGATAGGCACTTATTGGAGCAACATGCGTGCTATGACTTACGCAATCAACAATTCAACAGGCACTTATACTTGGACATATTATTTATAAGGAAAAATATCAAACTTAGGGAATATTTCCTAAGCGTGAAGCAAGAAGACAAAGACTTGTATGGGCGGGGAAGGAGTAATTCCTGAGTTCAGCAATTGAAAACTGCCACAAAGTCGCTAGGCACTAATCGTCATCAGAACGAGATGGAGAAAAGATGCCCAATATCCGCTGGACTTTCAGATGGTGCCGAACTCAAACGCATGCTCGACGTCTGCCTTAGAAATCTTCAAACGGATTTGGGCAAGACAAATTTGCCGCCAACATTCGAAAGTTTGAGTGACAGACGAAGAACTGCCTCAGTAGTTAGTGTGAAGGAAAGCCGGAGGCGGGCATAACGATAAGAGCTTTGAGGCCTGGATCCACTTCAGACTAACGACTGCCAAAACGGCTAGTGATGCTATCGGCGAATGGGCGATTATTGAAACCACCCAGTATAGCGCTGTAATGTCGGTAGAAAATTGTCCATAGTTAACGCCTGACTTTTTAGCACTGTGTTAAGAAGGAAAATTGACGTTTGCTGAGAATGACTATTTTTTAAATGGCATGGCATGATTGGGGTTAGTCATATCTAAAGAATTATACCCATCTGTCCGTTTACTGAAACTTCTCATGGGACGTATGACAAAGTCAATTTAAGTAAGGATTTTGTGGGTTCTTTATAGGGTTTTGATAATAATACAATTATGTGCAGGCCTGCATACATAAAATTTGGTCTCTTATTCAAATTTGATTGTAAAATCACATCTTCAGTTTTTATGCTCGAAGGTTGTCTTCTAAGAATTCCCAAATAATTAAGGTGAATTGCATCCCTTAAATAAATCATACTGCTAACTCAGAAAAGCGACACTTGTGACCCATATTTCCGATCCAAGACTCAGACAGCGTAAGCTTGTTTACTCCCCTCGGTTGGCAAGAGCTTGAGCTAAGGTGTGACGCCAATTTGAGGCATAACGAGAGAAGTCTGCGCAGACCTGACAGTTAGGCCATTTTAGAGTCATGTCCCATAAGGCCGCAAGCCTTCGCATCTCCACACGCCTGCCAATTCACACAGATGTCCCGGCCTCCTCTGGGTCACCCAACAAAACGTCAGACAAAAGAGAATTGCGGCGACCGTCCTGCATTTCTTTGTTCTATTGAGAAAATCAAGTGCAGTCTGCGCGGTACATCAGTATGTTTCTGAAATTTAGTAGTTTGCAACTTTAGGGCATTTCTGGTGCCGAAAGGTATTTTTACGGCCGAAGGAAGGAAACGCCATCGACATGTTGATTGCACGATGGAATGTTGATTACACATATGCACTAACAATTTATGTGCCGTAATATAGAGCCTTGAAGTAAAACAGATGTAGTCTACGCGCGTTTCACATTTTGTTTTAAAATTTGGTAGGGGTTGGTAATGCTCTACTGGTCGGAAATGTAAGCGTATTCTCTATATAGCAAGCAAAGTAAGCCGAAGGAGGATGTTAAAATCGTTAGCGGGAAAGTAACCAAAGGTAAACAGAAAAAGCATCCTGATGATTTGACTTATATATAGGGCTTTTCTTACTGAGTTTGAGAATTTAGTTAAAAGTTTGGGTTTCTGTTAAGTCCAGAAGTAACGATTGCGGTTTTGTTTTAATTTAAGTGTTTAGTTTGGGGTTACAGTTGATGTTAGGTTTAGGATAGGGTTAACGGTAAAAAGGGTTAGAGTTCTGATTAAGACTGTGGTTTTTATTACTGTTTTGGGTATTGTCAGCCTGAGAATTTGGTGAATTGTTTGGGTTTCTGTTAATTTCAGGGAATCCGAATATAATTAAGGTTTGGATTGTGGTTTAGGTTTACGTTTAGTGTTAATTTTGGGGTTTGGGTGGGTGTTAGGTTTAGGGTAGGGATTACGGTAAAAGGGGTTAAAGTTGTGATGGAGACTGTGGTGAGGGTTAGGATTTGATCCAGGATTTTTTGTTAGACAAGGGAAAGGTTTTTGCAAAGTTGAGGGTTAGTTGCCGATACAAGCGAAGATGCGAGTCCCAGAAATTAGATCAGAATAAGAAGCCATAGCCGGAACAATGGCTTTATTCGCCTGACATTTCGGATTTTCTCTGGAATCTATCATCAGAGACAGTTGGAGAAAAGAGTGGCTCGTGCGCAGGAAGTCGCCGTATTTATAGGATGCGGTCGATATGCTACCGCATACCTACAGCAATTAACCATGCTCCTATTCATCAAGAATTGTTTCCCGCTGGTTCGCTAATTGCTTGATGGCCGGCATGCAATTTGTTAATTGCTGACATCTCATTATCCGTGTTGGATGCTGGCGTGATGATTGCTCGGTCATCTTGCTCCCCGGCTTGCGCGCTCTTCGAGTGGTCAATTGCTCTGCACAAAATATGGAGGGGGCATGTCGTTGCACTTGCTGTTAGGCTGAGGTCCTGTAATCCATGACTCAAGCAACTCGCGGCTCACGCGATTATCCCCCCTCGCGAGAATTTTAGACTCATCGAACTTGAATGTGTGGCCGGGCCTCGTCGATTGGGCCGCGACCGGAGAGTTGGCGTTATTTATCAGTGCAGCTGCCACGTGTTTGGCGATTCGCGTACGGAGCTGTCTTCCAGTTTTGCCTACGTACTTGCTTTGTCTGCAACTGAACCAGATCCGGTAAAGGTCTCCATATTTTTTTGTCGTAACAGTGGTCTTTTGGTCGCATCACAGGACGCCTCATGTTGGCCTCCGGTCTGTGCGCAACTCCAACTCCAAGTGGTGCAAGAAGGCGACTAACGGCCTCGGAGACGTTCTTGATGTACGAGATCGGTTGCTTGAGTCATGGTTCACAAAGATTGTGGTGCCCAAAATACCAAAGTGTTCAGAAAGGCGACGAACAGAGGACGCAAATTCTGAACTTTAACTGTAACCACCCAATCAGCCACAAATGCAGTTGCGTAAGACAGTTATTTCCGCGTGTTGAGACGCACTGGAGTGAACCGTAAGACAAGCTTGCCGAATCCCAATATCTTCGACGGGTTTTCCGAGAAATGATTACCCGCGCAATTTCGTCAACCGGTGCCTGCGCAAACGAGACGAACGAAAAAACCGCGCCGACCGCAAATTCTGGTGAGCGATCCGTACATCAAGAACGTTTCCGAGGCCGTTAGTCGCCTTCTTGCACCACTTGCGGGTTGGAGTTGCGCACAGAGCGGAGACCACCATGAGGCGTTATGTGATGAGACCAAAGGACCCACTGCCACGACAAGAAATATCTGGAGTCGTTTACCGGATCTGGCGCATTTGCAGACAAAGCAAGTACGTTGGCTAAGCTGGATGACTGCTCCGGACGCGAATCGCCGAACACTTGACAGCTGTACAGATAAATGACGCCAACTCTCAGGTCGCGGCCCATTTGACGAGATTCGGCCACACATTCAAGTTCGATGAGGCCAAAATTCTCGCGAGAAGGGATAATCGCCTGAGCCGGGAGTTGCTCAAATCGTACACGCCGGTGACAGGTAGTCGGCGGAGGTAGTGGTTGAAATCTATGTTCATCAGGGCTCCATCCTTGGCCCTATTCCATTTATTATATACGTCAACGATTGCATCAATGAAGTGAATTGTGGTGTCACCGTGTTCGCTTAGGATGTTAAACTTCGGAGCATCACCCGAACTGAATTTGAAGTAGAGCGCTTGCAGGCAAACCTCACCCGACTGGAGAAATGGTCATATGACTGGATTTTGCCCTTTAAAGTGACTACTTGCAATGTCTTGCAAGTCAGCAGGACACGATCTCTGAGTCCAAGGGTTCACCACCTAAATGGCGTACCGTTGCAGAAGGATGACGCCCCGAAAGACTTGCGTATTTGGGTCCCGGCTTCTATAAAACTGTCACTCCACTGCTCGAAGGTTGCTAATCCGCGATGTTAGTTCTTCATCTTGTCAAGAGAGCTTTCTGTAACTTCAACGAGGATTGTGTTGTAAAAATCTTTCAGACATTGGCACGGCCACAGTTAGAGTTCGGTACTCAGGTGTGGAAACGCAAGACATCTAAAAATCTTAATATACTTGAGAAGGTTTAAAGGCGAACAAACAGGGTGGGCAGGGTTCACTATCCTATGCACCACAACTATCCAATCTCGGCCTTTTTTCCACTGAGTTACAGACAGCTAAGATGCGACCTTTTACAAACATTTCGTATAATGCGCGGCCAGGGCTGCTGTCTCTTATCTGCTTATTTCTTTAAGTTAAAGACCATAACGAACCCCCGAGGTCATCTGCTTAACCTACGCGTGACTGACGCCAGGCTGGACATTCGGAAGTCCCCCTTTTCAAACAGAGTGATCGAGGCCCGGAAAGTTTTGCCCACAGATGTCGTAATGTCCACCTCCGTCGAGGTTTAAAATGCAAATCGAACCACTGTACCATTAAACGTCATGATGTCACCTGACCGACATCCTCTTAGCATTTCGTTAGAACAGTTTATAAATGTTATTATACAACTGCCTGTATTTCACTAACGTTTATTTTGTATTATTTTCGTGGGTCCGTCAAATGTTTGTTTTGGCAATCAACTCGTCTGCCTCAGAGAGTGAGATAGCACCTATTATCCATTGACAGACTACTTTACAGCGCATTTAGTAACGTTTATGGTTTAACGCTTGGAACAGGTTTTTTATCTGTCTGGTTTCAAAAAATTTGTCAATACGAACAAACTTCTGTAGCTGTTTGATGTTTTCCTATTCAAACTTTTGATGTAATTCGCCTCCTTACAAACAAATAGGAAGTGCAAAGGTCCAAATCCTTTCTTTCTCTCAAATAAACGGAAACTGAAACTAAAACAGCGCACAAGTGGTGGAGAATTTGCAATACGTTCACTGCATTTGCACTTCGTTCATGCAGCAGTACACATTTTCAGCAAAAAGAACGTGTTGTTAAAACTATATTAGTAATACGTTACAGACGTAAGAGAACCTGTGATTATCGTCTGATTCCCATTGGTCCCATATGGATAAATTAGCCAGCCTATGCAGCATCTAGACATTGGGTGAGAGGCAGCATCAGCATGCGAATTATTTTGCTTAATAGCAACACCCTGAATGTAAAGTCAGGTCGGCGACAACTGCCACATGGCCTATCGATTCGTGTCTAAAATGATTCAAAGAGACGTTTCTCATGCACCTATACTGACAAAAACCTTCTTTTTGGCATTTGTGTAGACATATTGACCGTTGTCGCGTTAGAATTTGATGAATTCACGATTCCATTTTCTGAGATGAAATTTAACTCTACTGGCGTTAGTTGTTTAAAGGTATTGGCTTGTGGTTGACAGTCATGGATGTTTACATCCCGATGGCTGTTCACTCTGGTTTCCAGTAGGCCTTTTTGCGCATGTCTCTGAATGGGAGATTTATTATCTCATTTTTGTGGTAGCCGATACAAATAATGTCAGGATAACAGCCATCGATGCATAATAATTTGGCCAGCTCTACAATAAACACTTCTTTAAGATGGATGCCGATACCGATGATTTCTTCTGTGAACATTCATCCGAATAGGCCAGTTGGATTTTCTAAGAAAATTTTACGCTTTCGGGACATATTTTATGTGACATACGCAAAATTGTTCACTTCTCCTATCCCGCGACCAAATGCTTATATTTATTCTTTCGACAACGTTTTTATGCATTACTTTATTTTGTTTTACTGCACAACTACAATTTCTGGAATATCATGTGATAAAAACACTGAATAAAATTATTGCTGTCTTGTTTAGTTAAAAACCAAAACGATGTGTCAGATGTGCATGTGTCCTTGGAACATTTTAATTTTTCCAATAAAACATGGGCAACATCAGAGTAAGGGCGAAACATAAGGCGCCAGTTCTACCCTAGACACATAAGGCGGTCGCTAAAACAAACGAACAACTCTAAAGAATCGCAAATCTAAAACTAAGAGAGTCGATTAACATTTCACTACGCACGAACTACCCCGACATGATCATTATCAAACATTGTGGCTTGCAATCTTAAAATAAATTTTGAATGTTTGCCGGCGCGCCAGAGGTTGCGTCTAACTATGCGCACATTCATTATTCAGTGGGCACTCCGTCTTCGCATAGCATTGGTTACTGCACCCTCAGTGGTTTATAAGACAGACATTTGTGCGTGTGACAGGGAAAATGAAGACGTTCATAATATTCCTCCTCTTACTTCATTATGCCGGATCTTGCACTTTTAAAAGTGGTTAGTTTCATTTCAAATAAATCTTTTTATTTTTTGGAACTATGGCAAGCGCCTGCGAAAAGCGGCTGCGGCCCTACCAACACAATTTATCTTCTTCGTGTGTACTTTTATTTTATCGGGACACGAAGACGTTTCTGGGGAAACATGTTGTGTGTTGATTGGCTGGGCCAGATTTTTGGACAGATAACACTTTCACACATAGACCTTCATAAAACATGAATGATATATCACACAATAAATTTGCATACGCCTTTGCATATGCCAAAATATTTTTGTTTACACAAAGATGGAGAATCTTCTAAAGGACATCTTACAGTTTATTCACGTTTAAATACACATGTTTGGACAACAGATCGAAAGAACCACAATAATTTTGGTATTTTCACAAAAGTTTGAAAAATAAGAGTGTGATTACCTTCAGTGTCTGGAAGATATATTGCAAAGGCGCTCGAATTTCCTTAATTCGACAGTTGGTCAACTAAAATAGCATTCGAAGTAAAAGACATGATTCCATCAGACAGTCATTACTGCATATGTAGCTGCCCAACCGATTCAGCAGGCTTTTTCACGATGTAAAAGGACATTATCGAACAATAATGCATCTAATATCTATTCTGACTTCCTTTATTCGCGGATAGTGCCTTTTAAATATTTCACTTTTAGGAATTCCCAAGTGTCCACGAAGTGGCCAAGAAATTATAGTGGATAATATTGCGAAATACCTAGTGCTACGAGCAAATCTTTTCAGTTTTGAGAAAAACCTGCCCTACGGAAATTTACTGTTAACATTTACAATGAATATCGTTCCCACAAATTTGTCCTTTGATTGCACATTTTTAAGAGATATATGGCCTGCCAGCTATTTACAGTATACATGCCTGTCCTCAATACCTAACACTGAACTCATCGTTTTATCGAGGGTAAGTGAATAATTGAAAGTTAATTGTAGGCACTTTGACGAAATGCTATGTGGAAATGTCCCGTTAAGTCATATGTCCTGTTTGATATTTCATTTAAATGTGCCTGAATTGTTAAATGTTTCAATCACAGGTCCTAGAACCTGATAGCTTTGATGACGCCCTGACAAGCACGCAGTGCTTTCGGTATAAACTAGATGGATTGTCACTAATTGCAACTCTTGATATTACTTACTGGAATAAGGAAAATAATCCAGAAAATTTAATTCGGCTGTCCTTACTTGAGCTGTCTAACGTGGGCCCAAATTCTACAGGCAGTGCGAATGAGTCCGTCAATCCCGATTTACTAGAACTGGCAAATATGGATGCAGGCGACCTCTATTTATTCTTAAAGCGAGGTTTTTTAAATGCACCCTCGACGGACTGTCGTCAGTAATTGTCAACACCATAAAAACAGGAGAAGTTATGAATATGGTGAATGCGGGATTTCCATTTAACAATTTATTATGTTCAAATAACTTGTAAAATTAAAGAAATTATGAGCTGAACTTCGTTTCTTTGCGTAAACCGACTCAATTGTCAGGTATCCCTACCGAGGGACTGCTTGTGTTTTCATGAATCACGAGTTGTTTAAGTTGGAGGTCAGACGTTTGCAGGTCGCCTGGTACGTGCGATCGAGAAACTAGACACTATGCAACGCCACGTCAAATTGTTTTTGTGAATGTACATGTATTTGCGGATGCAAGTACAGTGGGCAAACGCAAGGGCAACTGGCGACCAGGCCAGTTAAGTACTTGCCTAAATAACTTCTAAAGCAGGAGAATAATTTTCAACGGTCTTCTCTAACAAAGCACCACTTTGACAGCGGTCTTTCGTTTGCCCCCATAAACATCGTTTCGGGTTCTAGTTCGAGCACGAACAACGCCATGACTGCGGTACCTGTAGTCTACATACGGCGGGAGAAACCCAACCTCTGTAAACAGTTAGACCACGTGGTCAACCGTAGCTTGCCCTGACTGATCTGAGCCCTTTTGATTTACGAAATCCCTCAGCGTGTTAGCTTTCCCATCGTATTTCTACTGTTGCGTTTTGAAGTACCCATTTTATTGATCAGTCTGCTTGCAGTATCCGATGAACTTGCTGTTCTACATTCGTTTTCTTTGTCAAGGTCCAAACCCATGTTTTTTGCTCACCTGTTATCTGTGTTATGCAACGACAGGCTGCAATTGATAAGCTGTTGTAAAATTAACTGGTTTTAGCGAATTCTGCTGTCTATGCCTGCTTTAACTTGATGTGAATAGCCGACAACTCGAGTGCTTTATGCGACCATACCGATAGGCACGGCGACAATTGTTCCGTTAAATTTGATTTTACTTCACAAAAACGACTTATCTGTACTGCAAGGCAGAAGAACTCAAGGCCACTATTTAAAGACGACCTGTTAAACGAAGGTAACTCACTAAACTAGCTACATCTCGCCATGCGAACAGTGCTAACCTGTACTTATAATCGGGCAATCAGGAATTCAATATGGTTTTCATGCGGCGGGATATAATGGAAATTATACTGCAGAAAAAATATATGTATGTAGTTCGTTGCTTGGGGTTCACAATAAGTCAAACAGGTGCTGACATATAGCTATAGATAATGAAACAATTGTGACTGGGTTATCTAACGTTCAAAATAACAATTTCTGCGAGATCTTAACATAAGCTGTCATAGTAGTCAGACATTCCAAAAAACGCTAGGCCGTATCAGTCAGTTGTTAAACTCACGTTGGAACTCAAGGCATACTTGCGTAGAGTAATTTCTGTGAAAAAATACGAATCGATGATAACCGAATTTATCAGTAGGAGTATTGACGCAAATTGTTGGTACTTGATAAGAGGATTTTGACTCATATTTTAGGACCGGTACAATAAATTAACTCCGTGGTAGACACATTCATTGACCGTGAAATATCGTTGTGTGAGTAATTGTGAAAAGAGTAAATCTTCTAGATTTAAACCTTTTGAGGCATAAGGGTAAAGAAAGGCACTGAAAACTAGTTAACGCACGATAAGAGTAAGTGGATTCCAAATTGCTCTGTAGGTTTTATCTCAACTACAATCAACTTACAAAAATCATAAAATGTGAAACTGGAATGCAGTAACTTTTGCGGTCATCACCTATGAAGTTCACTTCCTCGTCACCCATCTGCATCCACCTGTAAGTATCCCAGAGGCCTTTAAGTCACTTTCTAATTTAATGATTTTAGGTGCATTTTTATCTGTGAACCAGACTGTCACACATGTCGCTGGCTTCAACCCGCTTCCTAGCTGCACCGTTACTCCAGATTCTTTGATGCGGTTTAATGGATTTCGAAGGACATTAAACCAACAGAAATATTCTGCTTGGTTTTATAATTGCCGCCCACTGGGCCTGTAAGAAAAAGGTAAATGGCACATTTAGTTAATACCGATAGGCGAAGCATTGGTAGTCGCTGTCAGACCCACCGATTAAATCAGCGGATACATTTATTTTGTTGTGATCAATAGGAAGTCATATCCATTGCACCTGCACCGCATATTTCCAAACGCTGTAGAAGAAACTTCATTGATTGTGTATATAGCCGTCCTTTCAATTTTAAAGAAAATTCTAATGCTTTTCGGTGTGGTCCGGAAACCCCGTCCTTTTCTGTCGATATGCTATTGTCGACGTATTATGACTGATTTCAGTAGACGATTAACATTTTAAAAAGTCAAGTTGGCTAACGCACGTTTTCGGAAATTCTTCCTCAGGCCAATTCAATTACATGAACGAAAGAAAATGTACAAAATCAACAGTGTTTATGGATGCCTCAAGGGCTATTAAGTCACTTACACTCATCATCCCCACGCCGCCCGCATGAGAAGGTCGGCGGGTGTTAGTCGTCAGAGCTAGGGGAGGGGGGTAAGAGAGAATTTGAGTAATGTTCTTGGGTTGAGTACACGGAGTACATATCATCCTGATTAGGGATTTGAGGCGGCATGGCTTCATCACTTGGGGTTGGCGTTGGCCACGGCAGCGAAAGCGCTTGTGTCAGAGTTTTCTGACAGCATAACACTGGATTCACTAAGTGTATCGCTACTGCCTCGGCCGTTGCTAGTATCCGTTGGCGTAGGCCTTTAGAGAAGCATGTTGGTGTCCAGTAGACAACCTGAAATGCTTCCTTGGCATCGACTCGGTGATGCATATCGATTAAATATGCGAGAATATAACTCGAAATCGACGGGCTCTCACCTCTGTCTAGCCATGCGGGCATATGTTCACGCACCCTCTTAACCAGCCGTCTCGTTGTACGGCCGATGTATCCTGCTCCACAGGAGCAAGTGAATGAGTAAATGCACATTGATGTGGCCTCCAACGGTAGTTTTTCTTTATCTCCAAAACGTAGAAGGAAGAGTTTGTAAAACATACGCGTCAATTCCCCGTGAGGAATGCTCTCGTGATAGCTGTAGTTAAGCGTCGTCGGACTAGTTCGTTCTCTGCGTCTCCTTTAAAAGGCAATCTTATGAATACATTTTTTGTTTCCGCAGTCGCAACAGTGGGCTTTTCAACGCGTTCCCCAATATTTCGGAGGATAAATCTATCCGATTAACGTTTTCCTTTTCTTGTGTTTGACAATTTTCTTGGCTTAGGTATAGGGTTTGCCGTTTAGTGTTCGTTAGCCTCGGCGTAGGGTTGGAGTTCATCGTTATGTTTAGGGTCAAGGTCAGGGGTGGGTTTTAAGGCTGCGGTTAGGAGTAAAGCTACTGTTAGGTTTTAGGTTTATGGTTGGATTTTAGGGTTACCGTAAAAGTTAGATTTAGGTTTAAAAGTTACGGTAAGGGTTAGATTTTAGGGGTAGGGTTAACAGTAGGGTTTGGATTAGGTTTTAGGTTTAGGGTAAGGTTTTTAAGGCTACGATTGGGTTTAGGTTTAGGGTTAGTCTAATGATTAGAAATAGTGTTGGGGTTAGGTTTCAATGTTAATGTTACGTTTTGGCGTCAGGGAAAGAGTTAGGGTTAAGTTTCAGGCCTATAATCAGTGGTAGCTTTTAGGACTATGCCAAAGGTTAGGTTTAAATGTTACGACTATAATTAGGGGTAGTCTAAGAATTAGGAATAGTGTAAGGTTATGGTTTAAGGTTGAGTTTAGGTTCCAGAATTATGGTTATGGTTAGGTTTTATAGTAAGGGTCAATTTATGTGTAATCGTTGCATTTGGGATAAGGGTTAATTTTACGATTATAGTAAGAGTGAGGGTTAGGGTTAAGGTTTTGGTTTAGGGTTATTTTTTGGTTTTACGGCTAGGGTTATGTTAACGTCAGGGTTAATGCTAGACCTTAAATTTTATGTTAGGTTAAGGATTTAACGTAAGTTTTAAGGTTAGATTTTATGATTACTGTATAGTGTTCGATTTTAACGTAAAATCTTTATTACACATATTTCAAGTTAGGTTAAACTGCTAGTGTTATATGTTAAAATGTGTTTCCGGCGTCAGTTTAATTTTTTTTCTTATTTTTAGGGCTGGCAGGCAGGGCTATCTTTAGGGTTAGGGTTTAGGTTTTGTTACTTATTTCGACCCCAGTCTTCACCCGCTCCCTTCTTCCCCGCTCACATTAGTAAAACACCGTCCCTGCAAGACCCTGCGTGCGTTGGATACATAAATCTGCCTCGCTTTTCATGACCCTCTGGCGCCCCCTTTCGTTTTTTGCTGAGGCAACAATGCATACGTATCGTCCGGATATTAAAGACTTGCAACGGGCTCGTGGTCCGGGTGATTTAATGGCGTGGACTTCTAACTAACAGACCGCGAGCCCGAGCCTCGGGTCTTCCACACTTCAGGGTTGGATATGACTGGCTTATAGCAGTCTCCTTTTTCTTTGACGACAATGTCAAAAACTTGTTTATTTAGTCACTTATCAAAAACTCTTCCCTCCGGTTGCAATGGTTTCCCTCCAGTGTTTCGTTGACTTCTGCACTTCTTCTACACCGCGTTCCCGTTTTTTCTTCATGCATTCCCCTGCTCAGTCGTTGGTATCCGCTTCCCTATCTAATTGTCTCCTGTGTTGACGGAGTAGGCTTCGGCTGCGTGTTGGACAAAGACATACACTTCATCCGGCCGGTTATGTGGTCCTACATTGTACCACAGTCGATACAGCGTTTCGTCTACATGAGTCCATACCTTCCTATCGGGTACCGGTTCCCTATTTAGGCGGACCTAGTACGCTCCTATCCTGTTAGTATGCCCGTCTGTAGTGGAATAAACGATATTTCGGCTACGGTTGACGATATATTGTCCGTAGCCGACTGTTGGCCACCGAGTATAAAACTTACGCTCGTCCGTCACTACGACACTTCCATTGGTCACCCATTGCATAATCACTGTTTTCAGTGCTGCCCATGTTCGGTTACTCACTTTTCCAAAAAGGAGGTGTTCCTTCTTAGGTTTTTGTGCATTCCCATTATTCAGTAATGCCGCCTTAGTCTATATTTGATGTACTTTCTTCTGCTTATAAGTGTTTCGCCTACGCGAAGCTCTACCCCAGGTCCACATACTTTGCCACTTTCGGCTATATATGCCTTCGAGAAGATATATGTGCATATGCGATAACACTCAACTGCAGTTGCCTTATTTATATCTACCGATTTGGCAAAACTTTTCATGCTTACACCTCCAAAAAATAATAACGCAACTCACAGCTTTTCTTTGGGTTTATTTGCTTCATTCAAATATGCCTAGGCTCCCCAGTGCATTACTTAGTCCACATCTACTGCTCTTGACGGTGAAACAATTCGTATGTTGCTTGAATTTCTGCAGTCACATTGTCCTCTTGTAGCAACACATATGGGTCAGAGGCTGGAGTTTTTTTTCCCGCAGATAAGGCGCAATATCATTCGAATTAAACCGCCGACTTAATTCGTCGTCTTTCGTGCGCCTTTCTGCCTGCAGTCGTCTCCTTTTTGCAATGCCGCGCGGTCAACAACAAAACAAGTGTAATATTTAGGGTCCTCTTCATTAATTCTAACTAGTTATCTAGGCTTTCAGACCACCTTTTTCCTATTTTAATTAATTCCGTTGAAGTAAAATTATTTTGTTCGGATTTCTATACTTCTCCTATTACTTTCTTGACCTCACAGAAACTCGCTTTTAGTTTTTACTATACTTTCGGTCTGATTTCAGGTCTTTTTTCTTCTTTTAACTTTCCATTTTATTTTCTTACACCAAGTCAATGAAAAAAGTCACATACCGTTTATAATTTCCTTAATAAATCACAGTTCAGGTCGCATAGACACTAATAGCGGTTTTGTCTTAAGCCAACTGACAATGTGATAACGAATAGAATTGAGAAATTGAAACGTTGATAGTTCAGTCAACTGCAGACTGCGAAATACCTAGAACGTAAGACGTCAACATGGAAAGCGAAAATCTTCCGGTTGTCTACTTATACACTGACATCAAACTGCAAGCCGAATACACGGGGAAACGTGGTCTAGAGAAATAACAAAAATTGCAGACAGTAACCTAATAGGCCTTATAAAACAGGGTCGACAGACATGCAATTTTATAAAGATGGAGCGATAACTGTATTTCAAACGTCTGTAGAGAACAGCACATTTGTGTAAGGTTGTTGATATTTTCACATTTTCGTTATTGGTGGTTGTTTTAATACTTTTTCAAATTAAAAACACAATAATCGACTTGGTTTTAGATATTACAAAATTCAATGGTGGGTGCTCTAAGGTAAACCGGGTTTGCTGTTTATCACAGTAGATCAATGATTTACAAGATCCCAGCAAACTCCTATGCCGCTCGTTCATGGACTTAATGACTGGATTGCTGACATTTAAGCGGGTGGCCTCTTCTTAATTTGGCTCCTATGAGACTATCAGGCAAGCCAGACACCAGCAGCGCAGCTACCAGCCTAAACAGGTTTCACGCTCATATTCATGAATGCTACGTGTAGACAGGCTATTAAAAACTATAAACAACCAGTGGTACCATGCAGTGGAATAAAGTCAAAAATGTCTTTATTTCACATACGACAAAAGAGTTGAAGGGTGTCCGTTATAGCCATCGATAAACGCAATTTCGATATCTGCTTTAGACTCGGCAGTGACCTTTAGCGAGTGATTCGTACTGATGAACTTTTGGGCAAGGTCGTCGATATCGGTGGTACCATCCGCCAGACAGGAGATATCGTACACGTACCGACCGTAGAAGACGAGGCCATTCATTGCCCCAAATTTTTTTCCCTTAACATCAAACGAAATCTAGTCTAGAAATTGGCAGCTAGAGTGAAGTGCATCTGCTCAACTGAAGCTATTGAAGCAGAGCCCCAACAGCTGTGAAACACAATTTGCGAGAGCGAATACCCAGATATATTTATACTCCGAAATTTTGGGGAATGCATTGCAATAACCACTGTTGCGACTGCAGAAAAGACAGATGTATTCATAATATTGTCTTTTGCAGGGGACGCAGCGAGCAAACTCGTCAGACTACGCTTAACTACGGCTATCACGAGAGCATTTCTCACGGCGAATTTCCGCGCATGTTTTACAAACTCTTCCTTCTACGTTTTGGAGATAATAAAAAACTACCTTTGGAGGCCACATCAATGTGCTTCTACTCATTCACCTGCTCTTTTGAAGCAGGATACATCGGCCGGGCAATGAGGCGCCTTTATAAGAGGGTGCGTGAACATATGCCCGCCTGGTTAGACAGAGGTGAGACCCGATCGCTTTCGAGTTATATTCTAGCACATTAATCGATACTAATCACCGAGTCGATGCCAAGAAAGCATTTCAAGTTGTCTACCGGACACCAACATGCTTCTCTAAAGGCCTACGCTAACAGATACTAGCAACGGCCTAAATTCAAACATCTGTTCTCCCCAATAATCATGAGCATTCGGGTTTTTGTTTTAGATGGTATACTGTTGGATAGAAGAATTTTGACATCACGTGGCATTAATTTAGAAAAAATACTGTTGTTCGCAATAATCTTTTTCTTACACGCTATTATTGGAGACACACCCTTGCTCGTATCATTGTTTTTTTAACGTTGCACGCAAACAATGCTTTATATTTCTGGACCTGCTGTTGCAGATTTTGACGATGCACAGATACACTAGCTGAGTAACAATCAAGAGGAAACATTGGTCACATACATAGTAGTCCGCGAACGCTTGCAGTGACGTCAATATAAGACGGACAGGTATATGACCGATAGGACTTTTCCGAACTTTCTCATACAAGTAGATGCTGTCGAGCAAACCAAAGTACATATTTAAAACTTGATTTCATAACTTCCACTGTCATGTTTAAATCTGCATTTGTTTCTGATGCTTCGGAACCGGACGAAGAAGCCATGAGCTTTCCGCAGAAAAGCGTACTGGATAGGATTCGCACGTCATGCAAACACATGGAACATCTTAATTTTTTTTAATAACTTGTTTAAAACTAATGCCTCGTACAATGCTAAGGATTAATCACTTCTAGTCCCATCACACTGGAGACGAGCATGCATTTCGCTCACAGTAATGCCGTTGACATGTATCCCTTGGAAGACCGATTAATTACTTATTTTTTACTCTCCTACACGCATTCACCGGAAACGATCATCATTTGATGAAATCTACAGAATTATCGATCTTTGTCCGTCCTACTTGGTGCTACTTATAAGATTCCAGCCAGTCCAGGTCGGGCCGAGGGCACTGACGAAAAACAACAGTTTTTTAGTAGTTATCACCTTAGCAGCAGCGGGAAGGGACAGGTGGAGTTCACGCGACCGACGTCTGACATCCACTCAGCGTATTGCCCAAGCAGCCAAACGTGGTTCGCACATGTCCATTGGGTCATAAGGCAGGACCCACGGTCGCCCAGGACTTGCAGCGACAACTGCAGCCGGTTACGGACACAGATATCGCGCGAGTGCGCAAGCCGTCGACCACAAGGAGACCAAAGTCGATTACGCATGCATAGTGCATGCTCTCCCGATCCGTCGGGAATATATATTGGTCTACGGGTTAAATTATGTCATCTTCCATAAAATAGCTTGCTCTGTCTGCTGGATAAGTTTATATGAAGCAATAACTGCACAACAGCGTAATGACGTGAATCAGAGCAGGACTGTTGGGCTACGAGTATAGCACGCTTTGTAAGCTGCAACATTTCTGAGGTGATTGACACTTAAAGTAATGCAAATTTGTGAGGTAAACAACGGCGATGCCCTCTGCCAGACAAAAAGAAACTGGGAGTTCTAAGTCTACGAGTTCTATTGACTACAAATTTTTACCAAGAGGAATTGATTTAAGGAGGTGTTGGGATTCTAATATTTCAGCTTTTAAGTAGTATATTTTAATAATTAAAAAGTACTGGCTTTCTATCCCCAATGCCAAATCCTTTGATTGATATTAGTATGCGACATAAAGTGGATGCGTTTTTCATAGAATATAAAGGGCCTGCTGGAGAATATTTCGTCTCGTATCGTCAGAGCGCTCCATAGTTATCATTGGCGTAAGATAGAAAAATGAAAACGCATGATCTAGCACGGATTTCATCAATCAAAAATTCTTTCATATGACATGAATTCTGTTTCGGATATTCAGGAATTCAGAATTGCCATCATCACAGTCCATATGCTTTTACCATAAATGTTTATGGACAGGTGGATATTACCCTCAACTGCAGCAGTATGTGCGTAGTAGGTAAAAAAAAGACTTTATACGCAAAACTTTGGTCGAGAGACGGTAAATAGTTGTATTGACGTCCAAATACTGACACAGCAATTTGTCATCTTGTTTCAGAGAGCAGTCCTTAAATCATTCACATACATAAAAAGAATTGCCATTGATAAAAATGTCACGTGCATCCTTGATAATAGAGACTCCAACTTGATTTTGCGCATACGCTGATCTTGACACGGTGTTAAAATGGATGATAAAGTTGCACATCAGATCAACAATATCAGGGATATGTTCGCTTGGCTGCAAGATTGTATTTAAAATCGTCATTGATTTGAATCAACATAAAGCTGAACCTTTGCTGAATGGTAGTTCTGAAAACATTTACAACGAATCCATAGTCAACCTGCGCCAATCAAGCCAAAAAAGCCGGTCTCTTTCACTTCTGCTGTCCCGGCTAAGACTAAAGCTAAGGTGGCAGAAAAGATTCCTCACTACGGAATTAGCGGTCGCACTTAAATGTTCAGCATTCATGCGATGCCTGAGGCAACTGCCGCTGCTAGATAGCGGTTAACTCATAGTGACATATGACGAGCAGATGAATAAACGACTGCTGCATTGTGATGTCGCTGCGGAAATGCGCTGTAGACAAGTCAGATTAACGACCTCTACCTCGCCAACATTGAGAGCACTTCATCACCGTCACTTCGAACACCAGCGATGTGGACTTAACCCCAAAATTTTGTCATTGCAATGACACATAAGCCTCAACAATCTGGCCGGTCGTCCGTTTGCGGATCTGCCGTACGGAGACTGAGAATTAAAAGCCTGATGCATCAGCATTCACCTGCAGTCATCGTCTCAGCTGTTCTCTTCGTCCCTTCATGCTTAGCCATTGCGTGGGTCAACTCAGTCATATGCTCCTGCGGCAGAGAGATTACCTTCTGTATCAATAGACGAACGACACATGCGGACACCCGATAGCACACATGGCAAGTACGAAGTGGACACCTTTCACATAAGCGGTACGTGTTTTGTTCGACTCTTTTACGTGACACCTCTTCTGCGTTTGTGTTCTGAACAGTCTACTCCCACTGTGTGAAGTCTTGTTATACTGTGTTTCGTTCTGTTTCAGCAGACTGTTTCAGCGCTGTCAACCATCATTATTTGACTGGCCGATTCGGACAGCGGACTGGTGTCAGTGAGGGTAGACAGAGTGAGGTTGAGTAAGGGGACGTCAACAGCAAAACACTCTGCAGCAATCTGATAGAAAAAAATTATGCTACTATTGTCTGCCAAGTGGCGCAATAGCTCGGTTCGCATTCCCGAACGGGTAGTCAGGCTATAATGACTCTGGCATGGTGGCCTGTATGACATTCCCATCCAGGTAGTCCTCTGCATGTTGCGTGAAATTCTTGTCTTTTGTGCATGGAACAGAGGTGTGATGGCCAGCTCAGCCGCGGGTTTACGCCGTGCCCTGCGACATGAATGAGGAGTGCGAACGGGCAACCGGGCTGTGACGACGGTAGTTATAGCCAGCTCGCCCACAAGACCCTACGTCTCAATCGTTTGGCAGGCACCTGAAGTTACCTCAGTGGTCTGCGGAATTTCTCGGAGACCCTTTTCCACCGCACGATAAGATTTGTCCCAATCCTTACGATTTCCGAAATCAGCAATATGTGCGTTAATGTCTCTTGGTATGGCCTTATTTTCCCTTTGTACATCCATGTCATTATGAACGACCGCAGGAGTAAGCAACTTTTCTGAGAAGGGCGTTTGATTTGCTTGATCGCACTAGAAGGTTAACTTCTGCTAGCAAAAGCAAAGGGCAGAACCACCAAGTTACGAAATCTCATCTTGCGCGCACAACTTATATTATCCCTCATTTTACGCATCTTACCACGAAATGTCAGTCAAATGCACAAACTACTTCAAGCTCTCCTTCCTTCCTCGTTAAGCCTAAATGTCTCCGGAATACTTGCCTTTTACTTCTTAAACCAACTCCTTATTCCGACACTGTATTCGTATGTAGAAGCAAATTGAAATTGATTTCTCTTATCGCACGCATGCTTCACTTACGAAGGAATACCATTTAAATATACAGACCCGACAGAAAAGTATTATGAGAACATAGGTTTCAAATACTGTTTAAATGTCTGCAGTGTAGGTTCAAATTATTGGAAAGTGCCGACTTGTTTTATAGCTGCAGACCTATCATTGCCTCCTAGAAACTAATGAGTATCTTGGGGATTACGAACACTTCTTAATTGTCGTTCTATGTCAACTTTAATTTAAAAATAAGGACAGCACGCGGACTATTTGTCAGAAAAGCATCTGCCTTGAATCTGTTCTGTGTTTATATTTTACGATTGCATGCCATATAACATGTAGCATTTACCAGTACCTCCTTGCTCATTGATTTTTAAGGCTTTCATTCAGCATATATAATAAATTTCTGCACTAAACAACCAAATAATTCACGCGGAAAGATCAAGGATATTTCAATACTTTGCGTATTCTGACTTGCCAGCGGAATAGATATAACGCATGCTAAAGCGAAACATTTAAAATCTAGACATCAGGATAAAGTCGTCTCCGTATATCTTCATAGCAAGATAGTCAGTTCGATACCCTATACTCTTTCATAAGGCCCCTAGTTACTGAAGGCATTGTTTGTAGTCAACATATAACAAGCCCGTTTCAATACTGAGTAGAAGTCATCAGAACGCATAACAAGCAGGCCCAATAAAGTGGGGTTTATTGGTTCCGTATCGCATACGGTTGTATTCGTATATGAACCACAAAGTCCAACAGTGGAAAATTAAATCTTATTTGACGAGTCGAAATCCTTTCACCAATAAGGGATATCAAGAGTCGCCTTTAACGTCAAGCCAAGTAGATCAAAGATAAAGTATTCGATTGAATTCCACGTGTTATCAAATA
>CACRXP010000217.1:304858-355965 GCA_902702965.1 Spirometra erinaceieuropaei
GCCCTGATGATGTCAGTTTCGAATCCCATATACAATAACGCGTGCGAGCCAGTCCTGTTTGACTCGCATACTTAAACCTCATGTCTGACAGTTATTTCTGCCTGGACGATGTCCGTTTATAAGCAGTTATACACTGCTACATTCAGGCCGGTCCTGCCCGCATATTTATCCTCTCATAAGCGACAGCTGGTATCTTTTGTAAAGATAATCTATTCCTTTTTTTCTAGTGGGGTTTTTCTCACTGTTTCCTTATCAATTATCCTAACAGATTTTTATTTCAGAAACATTGAACTGCGTATTTTATAGAAATGCTGCCTACCTCATCTAAAATTCATATGAAAGATTAGTTCTGTTTGCTTTGAAAGGACTCCGACGGGTCCTTAATAAAATTATTTTATTTTACACGCGGTCGCTCCTGTCTGACTAACTTGCTAATATTAAAAAAAATCTAGACGAAATCAGCAGGAATAGCCTGCAGTAACTTTACAAAGCCTTTGACGGTGGTACCACACAGACGACTCGTATCTAAACTGCGCCATATGGGTGTGATTGGGAAACTACTTAACTGGTTGACCGACATCCTCACAGACCATTGTCGGCGTATGGGCACTTCTGACGCCAAATCGATGTGAGTAACCGTTCACAACTGGGTTACGCAGGGAAGCGTTTTGGGTCCCACTGTATTTATATATGTGAACGATTGCCTAGACTGGCTCACCTTCAAAACGATAATGTTAGCTGATGATTGGAAGATGTGGAATTCGACTAAAAGTAGGGGAAGCCATTACATCTTAGGGGTTCAACATAGGACAGCCCGATGACTCGTGCGTAGGGATCAATTTAATATCAGTAGCGTACGGTCGACCGACTAGTCCACGGACTAGATGTAATGAATATGTAATACCTGCCTTAAACACGAAGAATTTAGAAGTCAAATGTCTAGATACTGAATTTTTTGTACATCACCACGCTTACAGTTATTGAAGACATTCTTTGTAGTAGGTATCCAACAGGCCCGTTTTCAAAAACGAGTACAAGTCAGTAGGTATCTTTAGAAACGCTAATAAAATGGGGTCTACGCCTTTATTAGCGCGTACAGTAGCATTTTTTGGTGAACTGAAAAATTGAAGGGAGGACAGTCTAATCTTGTTTGGTGCGTTGATTTCCTTTCCCCAATAAGTGATATCGAGAGTCGCCTCTAATTCCGAGTCAGGTAGGTCGAAGAGAAGTTGTATTTCCTATAATAAAACCAAGTCGATTATAATAATTGGTTTCATGTAACACATACAACCAAGAGAAAATATAACATGAAAGCCCTCCACACTTATTATCTTACCCGCTTTTCAATATGCAATTTGGCTTCAAGAAATGGTGATCGGCAAGTGTACTGTAGGTAGTTGGCGGTCACTACATCTCGTAGAAATGTGCATGTGAAATGTAGGGATGCCCGGTCTATGAGCACTTTCAAATTCAAACGCGAATTTCCTAGTAGGAATCCTTTCCTCTCAAAGCCTGCACGATAAGCCTGATGGGCCAAATACTTCGCGACGTCATCGAGGATAATATCGTAGCCATTTCTCGGACATTGGGGTATTTCTTGGAGTATGGATGTTCGAGAAAATAGTACAAAAATTAATAACTGAGGAGTTTTTTTCAGATTTTGTGACTATTACCTTGCAAACGTTTTATTTATCCAGCTAACATTGGTCATATATTATTGTAAGAGAAATGTACAAATGCCTATCATAATTGAAGTCTCTTCTGTTACGTCTTTCATGGGTTGGTACATTATGCAAATGTAAAATCCGACTTACTGTTTATGAAAAGGCAGGATTCTACGCAAGGAAGCGAAATGGCAAGCACGATAAAAAGATTCATTCTTTTGTCACACCTACGTGATTTTTCAATTTGTAGTCTACTGTGACTTAAGCTACCAACCAGGCGATCAACTACACTGTCATAGGGTCATTTGTCACACGGGTTAACAGGTCCATTGTCAGGTGTGTCGGGCGTAACGAATCGGCGCATAGAAATCTGCTTCTCTGTATCCTAAACTACACCGAGCGGTGATTGCAAATATGAATGCAGCTTTTGAAGTTGCCAGTAGTCAACCAACTGAATGATGTTAAAGATTTTTGCGCGCTTTTGATTAGCTATACAGCGGCACGCAAACAACAGCTACCCGAACTATTTGAAAGTAAGTCAGTTGCCTCGACATGCCCACCGCTACGATTTGAGAGTCAAGCACGTATTCAAAAAATGCAAAAGAGCCAAATCCTTAACTTAGAAAAACGACGATTTATGAGCGGTGATTGCAAAGTTGCCAGTGATCAGAGAAGTGACTTATTTTGCAATTTTCGCGCGTTTTTGCTGAGATATACAGTGGCAGGCAAACTAAAGGTACCCGAACTAGTCAAAAACAAGCTAGTTGCCTTAACATGTCCACCGCTACGATTTCAGAGTCCAAAAGGTTTACAAAAGATTCACGAGAGAATAAATCCTTAGCTACGAAAAACAACTATTTATGGACCTATGTGGCAACTGGATCGTGAACAATATTTGATGACAAATTAAAAACCCCATATGTGGCAATAAAGCACTTAAGTATGGTCATCTCCTTCAAAAGGTTTCATAACATTCGCCTTATGCACCTTTCAACTAACTTTACCCGCCAGCGTACGCATAAAGACCGTCTTTTAAAACTGTACCCCAACAACCGCGGGAGACATTTCGTGGCAACGGATACCCCGGTAGATTTATCCTCCGAAATATTTGGGAACGCACAGCAAAGCCGGCTGTTGCAGCTGCAGATAACAGATTGCCCTTTGCAGGGGACACAGTGACCGAACTAGTCAAACGGCGCTTAACTACGGCTATCACGAGAGCATTTCTCACGCGAATTAACGCGTATGTTTTATAAACTCTCCGTCCTACGTTTTGGAGATAAAGGCGAACTACCGTTGGAGGCCAAATCAATGTGCATCTACTCATTCACTTGCCTCTGTCAAGTGGGATACCTCGGCCGTACAACGGGACGCCTGGCAAAGAGGGTGCGTGAACATATGCCCGCCTGACTAGATAGAGGTAAGACCCGATCGATTTCGAGTTCTATTCTCGCACGTTTAATCAATACGCATTACCGAATCGATGCCAAGGCCTACGCCAACGCATGCTAGCAACGGCCGAGGCAGTGGCTAAGCAACTGGCGAATCCGGTGCTATGCTGTTAGAAAACGATGACACTAACGCTCCCTCAATTGTGGCCAACATCAACCCCAAGAGGTGACACTGTGGAGATTAACTAATTCATTTTTGGACCCATAACAACGATGGGGGTTGCATATATAGGGTTTTTTTTCTCGTACCCTTTATAATATTCTTCAAAGAGGATTTCGTCAAAGCGAAAATAAATCAGATCGGTTGTCGGACCTATCTGATGTTAATGTTAGTCTTTTGCAGTAAAATTTACTGAAAACCGCTTCAGCTTAGTCAGATTTATATGTATGTAGTCTCGAAAGTATCTTCGCCAAGAAATAAAGTCAAGAATTTGAGGCGGAAGAAAAAAACAATTCTTTTTCGTCCGGAAGCGCATGCGCGTTAGACGCATAAAAGTTGTGCGTCATTCTGTACATTCTGGAAGTATGTACTTCCTCTATCTTGTACGAGGATGACATGATGATTTACATTCTTAGGCTCATATGTCTCCGAAAAATTGCGGTCGATTAAAGCAAGTGGACATTTTCAGTATGCAAATAGACAAAACGTCCTCCTCAACGAATGTGCTGATTTTTTAGCCTCACAGGAACAGAGAGATGGTAGCATTTAAGCCTGCAGAAAATGCAAATCTTGGGAGCATTTTAGTTTAGAAAGTTTCGTTTGTTTCGCTACATGCATTCCAGTCATTTTCAAAATCAACCGTTCTGTGGTTGCTGATGCATCAGTTTTTTAAGGTCGTTTATTACCAAAAGTGTCTTCTTTCCTGGAAGATGAAAACGATATTGGTGCAAATAAGTCAGCAAGCCAATGTACTTATTTGTAGCACTATGGTCGTATATAAGACACATATTTTCAATGAGTAATACTTCGCCCTATGCGAACACTTGCTTCAGGGCCTGTATTGTTTTGGTGCATTTAGGCAGTATTAATTTCAATCCTTTCTTAAGTCCGGTGAACGACTTCTTTTCCTCCTCAGTAGCAAGTAACACGGATAATAACTTTTCATAAAATTCTTAAATTCTGGTATGACGTTTCCAGATCTTCCTGTATTGATGTCAGATAAAGTGCCAGGTATGCGTACTCCATTGTTTGTTCACTGTATAAAGACAACAACATTTAACGCACATGACACCGACTCACCCTCTTTATGCACTTACATGTTGTTTAATTGCCAACTGCAGTTAGTGGGCTAACTCATGAAATGTTTGCCGAAATACGTATTCTTTTCCAAAAGGTTAATTAAGTAGTGATTAAAACTAATCATCATGCAGGATATTTATATAATGTTTCAATTGTCTCAGGGGCCGGCTTTTGATCGAACTTCTTCCTGGCTGCATTCAAAAATGATAATACATAAAAGTGACTACTTAATTAGTAAGCATTTTTCCACTGACTTTCGAATACCTTATAAATGCAATCAGATTTAAAGGAAAAGATGCATAAAAATATTAATTATTTAGCTCATTCAGTAGAAAAATGCCTATTCTTTAAGCTTTATACTCGATGGAAGGGTATAATTTGGTTCCTAAAACTTTACCAATTCCCAACAAATTTTGAACTCGCTCTGCTGTTACACTTGAATTCAGGGTTCCAAAACTTCAAGCCGTATAATTTCCGCGAACAAAAAACCATACAATTTCCTAGAGTATTAAGAGAAAACCATATGGGGTTCATAAAATTAAGCAGTGCCATTGAGCCATATTGTAAATACAGAGACATGACGTTTTATGACGACTTCACGGTATTTAAAATTCACAAATTTTGAGACTATTTAAAAAACCGAATTATACTCTTTCTCTGAAGAAACAATTTAAACAAGACGTAATTTTCTATTGATTGAGTAAAAGAATGAAATTTTTTACGCGTGCTTTCTTTGGAATATGATTAAATCTTTATGGGCATCGAAGGTCAGTTGAAAATGCATGCTAATTAAGTAGACTTTTTATGGAGTATGTCTTTTGGATACAGCCTGAGAGAAGTTATTTCGCGAGTCGGCGTCTTGAGGCAACAGAACTATTTTAGAATCATCCTGCAAGATGATTAGTTTTAAAAGTCAACATTACAGATATTTCCGAAATGAAAACGCATTTCGGAATTTAGGCAAACATTCATGAGTAAGCCCATCTTCTGTATCCTCCTAAAAATTTCAGCAGGCAGAAAGCATCCAATAAAAAGCAGGGTAAAAAAAGCAGAGGGTTCACTGTGAATAAAAGTTGTCAGGCAAGATAGAATTTTGCAACGGACGGGAAACCTGATTGCGTATATCAAAATATGCTTTATATGATGAAGAAATATTTGAGTATACATAGAGCAACCACACTAGGGCTAAGTATAACGTCAGTTCAAATGAGCACAAAAAGAGCTCAGGTGATGTCAGGCCAGCCGCTGTACGTTTTTGTGAACATGTACTTTCCGCAATTAAATAGGTTGTTCCACCATAAATTATGCCCAAATGCATTTTTTGTCGCCTATATAGTGTTCCGTACGCAATCTTGTCGAACATAACCACATAACTTGCAGCTCTTCTCTACTAAAACACATTTCTTTTCGGAACAAGCAGGAAAGTGTCCTACTGTACAGTGATATCTGCCACCCCATATACCTTAAGTTGATATGTAACGATTATGAAAATTTAGGGGAAGTGCAGTGTATCCGTAGCTCAAAAATGACCTAAAAATATGCATGGTGTTTGGTCAACATTATCATCTATGGTCGCCCTGATGGGAACAAGAACCGGTGATTGATCTATTAATGTGTAAAAACAGAAAATCTTACACTTCAGATATTTCCTTATGGTCGTCAGTTAGATTGTACAAATGTATGAAAAGCTGTTGTTCCCCATAAACGTTATGTTGCAGCTAAGATTAACATTCCAGAATCTCTCATGGCGATGTCTGTCGAGTGTAAGTTTAATCGGATTTCGAGTTGCTGGATCACGTGTGGCAAGTTAAGACGGCGTACAGATAACCTACCCGTAAGACAGACCAGAGATGAAACTGATGGATTTGCAGTTTATCAAAGGCTTTAGTAATAATGGCGCAGCACGGGCACTTTCTGTGCAGTTGGTGATAACTGTCCAACATTATATTCACAGTTCGTGTTGCTCTGGTAGCTAAAAAGCAGGTTTACAGTCCATGACCTGCTCTTCTACTTTAAGTTCATCTCAACCGGACAAGGAATCTACAATCCCTTTGAGAAAAACGGTTTCACATTAATGCTTGGCACTCACTGCGAGCGAAAGAGACAGTAAAATTTCTCTAACTGACTGCTTCATATTAAGAGTAGGCTCTGTCATCCCTTATTCGAGTTATTGAATTGATCAATTATGCCACGCTGCATATAGAAGTTGACATTTCCTATATTGCTGTCGTTGCCATCATTATTTTGGAAAGACATATACGTTATCATAAATCTCGGGAAATATATTGTGGGGCAGGAGAAGAGGACATCTGTAAAAGACTTGGGTCTAGTCTTACCTTCGTCAATTGTCTTGCTTTCGCAACGAGCATGACCTTTATTATCTATTTGTTTGATTGCTAAGGGTTTCGTAAATGCATTCAATTCTGCGTTACCAAACAAATTGTGGTTCATTCGGATTTACGTCTTTTGATTGTCTTTAGTATTACTGCGCGTTTTCGTGGAATGCTTTGAATTAATTCGAGTTGAATAGATGATTTTTGACCACGGGCAACAGATGCGTTGCGATGTCACCTTCGGCCTGACTCATACAGGATCTCGACGAAAATTTAATTATACTCATCACGCAGTTAAACGATAGATATTATGTTCCTATGTGAACCTATGCACGACAACGTTCAAAGCCATTCGACCGATCCTGCAGGCGTCTTGCATGCCCACCAAATCACTCACCGAGGTATAGCAAAACAAAGGCTAGTATGTATGTCCGACCGAGAGCAAACATTGAATGTGCTTCCCTGTTGGGCACTGAGAAATAAACCGACAAATGTTTAGTCATGTTTCTTTTAATAAAAACTATTTGAAGCACAGCGGCAATTCAGATCTAGTAATAACTGCAACGCAGTGATTTTCCGCGATACTGAGCCGGACTGGTTGTTCACGAGTATAGATGTGCTTTGTTATACCAATTGCCTTTAAAGTGAGGACAAATTAACAATTAGACGCCAGCCAGGTCGCAGACTGAGGGCATTAATTGCATCCTCAATGAGAGGAGTCTAGAGTAGAAGTTCCAAGTCTGGTTTCCATCATCACTGTAGAATCCAAACCCCAAAACAATGATACTCGGAGGATTCCGAAACCCAAGTATTAGGCACTTAAACAATTTAGTGTGTAAATACTTGACAATCATTAACAACGTCTTCCAATAGCTAACTGTTTCAGAAACAGTACGATATACAGTGGTAGGTTCTGATAAACAGACAGCAGACTTATGGAGAGCATAGCGTTCAACACCTTCCGGGCGCTGTATATTTGAGAGCGGGATGAGGTATTGTACTAGAAAATGTACCGATGTCCACTACCAAGCAAGCAAAAAATATTAGATTAAAGACTGCAGTTTCGCAGCGGTCGACTCAATATGAAAATCCAATATGATATGCAGTGCCGAGGGTTGAGAAGGGAATTGCAACTGCCAGTTTTTAATCGTATGCGTTCAAAAGCGACCTGTAAATCTGGGATGTTTAAAATTAAGCACTGATAAGATGACGCCAAACGTAATGCCCACCTAAAATCCTATATAGCCAAGACATAAAAACCAGTGAGAAATATGCGCTCTTCATCTACAAATCCACTGAGTTTTTGGGCTGGGTGCAAGTTCCGTCTGGAAATGCTTTAGGCTTAACACTTATCTTATCATGCACAAGATGACAGTTTTATAACGCAACAATATGGAAGGGAGACATAGACAGCCAACGCCTGAGGTGGTAGAATAGAATTTTCGCCAGCGACATTATTGAATGGATCGAAATTCTCAGCATACATGCAACATTTCTGCAAGTTGCGTATGGTTGTATTGACAGGTCAACGTGATGATATATGAAAACACTTGTTAAACAGTCCTTTTATAATTTATCTGCACAAATTCCCCCGATGTCCTTTCAGTGAGTGTTGTTAGAAGCTCAAAGTCTTAGCCGATCTTCCGTGAGAATCACAGACAACTTAGAATTTAAGAACAATTATGCCTAATGGTATGACACTAAGTAAAAGCCGCACCGTCGGTAAATCTTATTCCCGATACCCTTCTCAGCGGCTTGAGATTGCTTGCTTGTTTGGGGCGACGAGAATTCGTGTTAAATGACGACGACGGTTCAACTTAGTCTCAGCAATCTACACCGACCTTTTTATACAAGCCAACCTACGCCCATGTCATCTCAGAAAGTCACTCACTTTTGCATCTGTAAAAACCCTGCTCCAATTCATTTCAGCAAACTGGTCACACATTTTCCTGATGACCTCTCATTCAATGCAGTAAGTATTTTAACGGCTTAATCCGTCTGCCACACACGGGCACTAGCCATCACGGTTCATCTGATAGACAACCCAGACTTACGCAGTCTGGCCTGCTTGTCATCGAGATGTCTGCCAAACTGATTCCTACCTAAGACAGTTAATCGTTTTTTGCGTAATTAAGATGGTAACCCCTTGAGATCGTTTCTAGCGATAAAAGGTAAGGCGTTAACAGAAGAAAGAAATGAGCGTCAACTTGCAAGTAGCCCCAACTAGGTTGCATGTCCGTATCGAATTCCGTATATAATACGGCATGCAGGTCAGTCCTGTCTGACCCGCACGCTTATCCCCCATGGTTGAAATTTATTTCTGCTCTTAAGATGTCCGTTTATAATAGGTTATGCACTGTTACTGCAGGCATATTTATCCTCTCATGAGCGGTAGCTGTTTTCTCCCGTAAAGTTAATTGATTTATTTTTTTCATTCCAAATGAGTTTTTTGCACTGTTTGCTCATTATTTATTTTAACGAATTGCTACTTCAGAAACGGTGAATTGTATATGTTGTGGTAAGTCTGCTTACCTCGTGTAACATTCATAAGGAAATATATTTTTACATGTTTTTAAAGGACCCTGATGGCTCCTTAATAAAATCATTTCGTGTTATTTATGTTATACGCGGTAGATCCTGTCTCAACAAACTGCTCATATCAACAGCAGCTGCTGCCTACACTGACTTCTGCAAAGCCTTTAAAAGAAATACCACAAAGACGGCTCGTATGAAAATTGAGCCTTATGGGTGTGCCTTGTAACCTACTCAAATGGTTTGCCGACATCCACAAAAGGCCGCTGTCAGCGTTTGATGACCATAAGAGCCAAATTGGAGTGAGAAACCGTTCACAGTCGGGTCCGCAGGAGAGCGTTTTGGGTCCCATTGTAATATTTATATATGTGAAAGATTGCCTAGATTGTCTGACCTCCAAAAAAAATAATGTTTGCTGGTGATCTGAAGATATAGAATCCGACTAAAAACAGGAGGACGCCAATACATCTTGAGCGGTTTCACATTAGACAGCCCAATGACTCTTTCGTAAAAATCGAGTATATGTCTGTGGGCGTTTGGTCTACCGACTTGCCTTAAATGCACAGAATTTAGAAGCCAAATATCAAAATACAGAAGGGTTTCGTATATCTTTATTGCAAAACAGTCGACTTCTTACCACGAACTGCTTCTCCACGCTCACAGTTATTGAAGACATTCTTTGTAATGTGCATCCAACAGACCCCTTTTCAGAAATTTGTAAAAGTCAGTAGAAGGCACTTTTAGCAAAGCTAATAAAATGGGGTCTATTCCTTCATCAATGCGCACAGTAGCATTTGTTGGTGAGGTGAAAAATTGGAGGGAGGACAGTCGAATCTTATTTGGCGTGTTAAATTCCTTTCCCCAATAAGTGATATCGAGAGTCACGTCCAAAGTCAAGTCAGGTACATCGAAGAGAAAATATCCTACTGATCTCCACATGTTAGTAAACATTTGCGATAACACTTCCTAATATAAAAACAAGTCGATTATAATAATGTGTTTGTCGTACCAAATACAATTAAGAGAGACTCGTACGAGAAAGTCTTTTTCGCTTGTCAACTTACTTGCTTTTCAATATGTAATTTGACTTCAGGAAAAGGTGATCGGCATGCGTACTGTAGGTAGATGGCGGGCGCTACGTCTCGTAGGAATGTGCATGTGAAGTGTAGGGATGCCCGGTCAATGAGCACTTTCATTTTCAAACGCGAATGCCCAAAAAGGAAAACCTTTCTCTCAATGCCTGAAAGATAAGCCTGATGTGTCAAATACTCTGCGACGTCATCGAGGATGATATTATAACCGTGTCTCGGACATTTGGGTATTTCCTGGGGCAGAAATATTTAAGGAATTATTAAAAAGATAAACGATGAATGATTTGTTCGTAGTTTGTGGCTGTTACTGTGAAACTATTTATTAAAACAGTTTACAATGGTCAAATGGTATCATAACGGAAATATTCATATTTATAGGATAATGGATGTCTCTTATGCAAGGTCTTTCATAGATTGGTACATTATGTAAATTCGAAATGCCATTTACTGTTTATGAAGAAGCAGGATTCTGCGCAATGAAGTAAGATGTGGAGCACAATCAGAAGATTCATTTCTTTGTCACAGTAACGTGATTTTTCAATTAATATACAACTGTAGCTTAAGTTACCAACTAGACGAGCAACTAAACTGTCGTAGAATCATTGGCCACGCGGGTTGACAGGTGCATAGGCAGGTGTGTCTGACATGAAAAATCGGCTCATAGAAATCTGTTTCTCTGTACCCTGAACTACGTGAAGTGATGATTGCAAATACGAATTCAGCTTTCAGGGTTACTCACAGTCGGATAAAGGACTAGAGTAGGTGGGGTTACTTATGAAATTTCAACTGAAATTCCGAAATACTTTTTGTTTAGAAAATATTCACTAGGTAGTTTTGCAAACGTAATAATTCTGGAGTACAATTGTTAATAATTCGGTTGCCGCATGATGTGGGCTTTCAAAGGAACTTCCTTGCGCCTGCATGCAAAACCTATCTTTGTAAAAATGACTACTTGTGTTGAGGGCATTTTTCTCATTGGTTTTCATTGCCTCTAAATGTCTAATTATATTTTAAGAAAAACATGCATAAAAATATTCATGTTTTCGCTTATTTGATAGACCCTTACATCTTCTTTAATTTATGCACGAAGGAATGGCATTATTTAGTTTATAAAAACCTTTCCAATCTCCGAATAGTTTTGAATCCGCTCTGCCGCCACACTTGCGTTCAGGGTTTCCACGTACGGAAAACCACACACTTTTCTGCATATCGGGTTTATAAAATTTGACGTTGGATTTGATCCATATTGTTAACTTAACAAGTCGCATTGGTAGACACAAAGACATGAAAGCTTCCCTATAAAGAACTATTTTAAAACCGAATTATGCCGCATCTTCAAGTATAAAATTGAAGAAAGACGTGATGTTCTACTGAACACGTAAAATAATGGATATTTCTATGTATGTTTTCCATCAACTATAAATGGACCATTAGGGGCAGTGAAAATCAAAGAGAAATATACATACTACGTAAGTACGCATTTTAATACAAAAATAGTTTTTGTATACAGGCGAAATGAAGTTCATTTAAAAGCCGGCGTCCTGAGGCAACTGAATGACTATGCAATTTTACAGCAGAATGATTAGTTTTACAAACCTGCTTAATTGATATTTTCATAACAAAAACGCATTTCGGAATTTCGGTTGATATTTAATGAATTAGCTCACCTACTGTAAGTTTATGGTGCTTTCGCGATCTTGTTAAGAATGTACGGTGGCAGGCAAAATGCAGCTAACCGAATCAATCGAAACTAAGCCAGTTACCCCAGCATGTCCATTGCTACGATTTGAGTGTCAATCAGTCCTTCGAGGTAAGATTCACGACTTATGTAATCCGTATTTATGAAAAGCAGCGATTGACAGCCCTAGCAGGCACCTGGATAGTAAAAGATATTCAACGAAAAATTAAAAATCCCGTATGAGAATATAAACCATGCATGTCTGGTCGTTCCCCTCAAAGAGTTTAATAACATTCGCATTATGCGTCTTTAACGTAAAACTACTCGCCAGTTTACGCATAAAGACTGGCTTTAAAAAGTACACCACAACAACCGCGGAACACTTTTCCCGACAACGGTTACCCTGATAGGTTTATACTCCGAAATATTTGGGAAGGCAGACAAAAGCCAGCAGTTGTGACTGCAGATATGAAGGGCGTATTCTTGAGACTGCCTCTTGCAGGGGACGCAGAGAGCAAACTAGCCAGACGGAGCTTGGTTACGGCTATGACGAGGACATTCCCCGCGACGAACTTACGCATACGCTCCAAAAAATCGAACGTCCTATGTTTGGGAGGTAAAGGTAGACTAACGTTAAGGACCATAACAGTTTGCGTTTAATCATTCACTTGCTCCTGTGGAGCGGGGCACAGTGGTCGTACAGCAAGGCGCCTGGTAATGAGAGCGCGTTAAATTATGCCTAACTGCTTAGAAAGAGGTGGGATCCCATCGATCGCGAGTTTCATTTACACACATTTAGTCGATGAGAGACAGCGAGTGGATGTCAAGGAAGCATTGCGGATTGTCAAGTGGACGTCAGCGACCTTCTCTAATGGCCTACGCCAGTGGATACTAACACCAGCCGAGGCAATGTCTGTGCAACTATCTACTCCAGACCTATGCTGTCAGAAAACGCTGACACTAACGCTACCTCAACCGTAGCCGAGGCCAATCTCAAGTGCTGACACCATGTAGATACAATACTTAATTTTGGGATACTTATAATAACGGGAGTCGTTGCATTTATAGGATATCATTTTCTTCTGATATTTACGATATTCTTCAAGTGGGATTTCGAAAGGGCGAAAATGCATTATATAAGTTTTCGGTATCTTTTAATCTTTATGCTAGTCCTTTGAGTTAAAATATGCCGTGAACCGCTGAAGCTCAATCTGTTATGTAGTTATACAGTCTGGAAAATAGCCTCGCCTAGGAAAAGAGTCATAAATTCGAGTCGACAGAAGAAAACAGTACTTTTTCGTCTTGAAGTGTATGGGCGTTGGGCGCATAAAAGTTGTACGGCATTCTGTACGTTCTGGAAATACGTACTTCCTCAAAACATTTCACAACCATCTTTTACACATGGATGTCACGATGAGTTATTTTCGAGGCGCATATATCTTCGAAAAATTACGTTATATTAATGCCAGTGGACATTTTCAGTATTTAAAAAGAAGGAATGTCCTCCTCACAGAATGTGCTGACTTTTCGGCCTCAAGGGAACATGGGCGATGGTAGTTTGTTGGTCTACAGCAAGTTCACGTGTTGGAAGCATTTTTAGTTTAGAAATATACGATCACTCCTCTGCATGCATTTCAGACATTTCCTAAGCCAACCGTTCTGTGGTTCTTGATGAACTACTTTTTATCGTCGTTTATTACTAGAATTGCCTAGATTCCTGGAAAATGTCGACGATATTATTGTATTTGTGGAATTCACTATATTTATAATATCTCAACTCTCTTTCGCAAAGAAGTCAGCAAAATAATGTTCGTATGTATAGCATTATGATCGTATATAAAACTCACATTTTCAATGAATTCGACATGCGCCCATTAAGAAGGCAGTGTTCAGAGGTCCTTATTATCTTAGTGAATTTAGGCAATATCAATTTCCCATCTTTCGTAAGTCCGGTACACGACGTTTTTTTTCTTCTCCTCAGAAGCACGTAACACGGGTTTATTATTTTTCTTAAAATGCCAAGGCCCTGATATGACGCTTCTGGATATTCCTGTCTTGGTGGTAGCAAAGATGCCGAGTAAGTGTATTCCTTTGTTTTTTTTTCATCGTATAAAGCCAAGAACATTTTGCGTAAATGACACCGACCCTCTCTTCTGGGGCTCAGCAACGTTGTGAAATGGCCAACTATTCTCCGGCAAATTTAAGGAAGCAAAAAGCATTCAATAAATAGCAGAGTAACAAGCGCATAATGTTCACTGTGGAAAAAACTGTCAGGCAAGAAACAGTGTTGCAAAAGACGTAGGACTTGGTTGTTTATGCCAAAACCTGCTTTGTATGATGCACAAATATTTGCGTAGGCATCGAGTAACCGCACTTAGGCTAAGTATACCATCAGTTCACGTGCGCACAAAAAGAGAACATGTCCTGTCAGATCAGCTGCAGTAATTTCTTGTTAACATGCTGAAATGAACGTTCGTTCATAGAACTTGGCGCCCTTAAATAGGTTGTTTCACAACGAGTTATGCCTCAAATGATTTTTTTTCGCCTATACTGTTCACTCCGCAATCGTGTCGAACTGGAACACATAACTTGCCATCCCCCTCTACTTAAGCGTATTTCTTTTCGGAACTATGAGAAAGGTGTCCTACTTTGCAGTGATGTCTGTCATCCTACATACCCGGAAATTGATATGTTACGTCTTTAAGCATTTAGGGAAAGTATAGTGTGTCCATAGCTCAAAAATGACCAGGATAGATACATGGCTTTTGCTCAACATTACCATCTATGGTCGCCCTGATGGGAATAAGGGCTGCTGGTTGATTCATGCATCTGCAAGAACAGAAAGTCTTAAACTTCTGATATGTCGTTATGGTCCCTAGTGAGATTGTCAACGCGATACATCCTTTCTTTAAACTTTTACTCATACATTCCAGCATTGTCTATTTGTACGCAGAAGGCAAGCTGTGTTTGCCCGGTAAATGCGAATTGCGTCATTGTTGATAGGGCGTGGTACAAGTGTATGAAAAACTGTTGTTCCCCATTAACGTTATGTTTCCCGCTAATAGTATCGATCCAGACTCTCTCATGGCGATGTCGGTCGAGTGCAAGTTAGACTGAATTTCGCGTTGCTGCATCACCTACTGAAAATTAACATGCCGGACGGATCACCTATCCGTAAAACATTTCAAAGATAAAATGATGAATTTGCAGTTTATCAAAACTTCTAGTGATACTGGCGTAGGACGGTCACTTTCTCTGCAGTAAGTGTGACTTCTCCAAAGTTACATTCAAAGTCCCGTGTTGCTATACCAGCTAAAAGGTAGGTTTACAGTCTGGCACCTGCTCTTCTGCCTTTAGTGCCTCTCAACCGGATGAGAAATCTATAATCCGTCTTGCTTTCGGTACCGAGCATGATCTTTATTATCTATTTGTTTGCTTGGTAAGACCTTCGTAAATGCCTTGTAAATATCGTCTTTAGACTTTATTCTGTGTTACCAGGCAAATTGTGGTTCGTTATGGTTTACGTCTGTTGACTGTCTTCAGTATAATTGTGCTTTCACATAAGTACAAAAACGGTTCAAATTTTTTATTTATGTTAGCGGTAAATTTTTTTGACTTAATTCCAGTTTATTACATGCTATCTGACCATGGGCAACAACTGTGTTGCGGTGAAACCTTTGGCCTCACCCATAAAAGATCACCAGGAAATTTTAATTTTAATCTACGCGTAGTTAAACGATATATATTATTTACCCAGGACAGAGGTGTAGGCATATGTACGACAACTTTCAAAGCCATTCGGCCGGTTGTGCACGCGTAATGCATGCTCTTCCATAACGCTCACCAAGGTGTAGCAAAAAAAAGGCTAGTATGTTTAGCCGTCCGAGGGCATACGTAGAATTCGCTGCTCCATTGGGCAAAGAGAATAAACTGACAGATGTTACGTCATGTTTATTTTAATAAAAATTAAGTCTAAGCACAGCGGCCGAGCAATCATCACACCAACACCCAACGCACGCGATGAAATTGCAGCAATTAACGACACGAATGTCGGCCATCAAACAATTAGCACACCAAGTGCAACGATCCCGGATGATGGGGGGAGCTGTGAATGTTCATATGTATGTGGTAGCATGGCCACTGCTTCGTATAAATACTGCAGCCCTTGTGCGTAAATCACATGTATCTGCTGTTGTCTCTGATGATGGATTCGAGCAGAAATCCGAAACGTCCGGCTAATAAAGTTCTTGTCCTAGCGATCGTGTCTCCGTCTTCATGACTAATTCCTGGGATTCGTCTCTTTGCTTCTTTTGGCGAACAACTATGTTCCGTTGCTAAAAATATATACCGCTCTCCGGACCTGTTAACGAATGCACGGCTACAGACTTAGACATTTATAATTAACAGCTAACCGAGTGTCGCGCACAGAGCCACCGACTGACACAGCGGATACTTCCACTTACTTGTGCTTAATTCAGCAATCACATCCTGATAACCGCATCATCTAGTCGCTTCCATATTGGAAAGGACTTTATTCATTACACACAAAGTACTATTTCCGATTGTAAAATCTGTAGGTCTACATTACGACTCATAATCCGCCATAAATGATCGATTGACATTTGTACGTCAGACGTCTTAAACCGCAGCGCTTGGTAATCATGGGATCACAATACACGTAGACGGGTGTCGCAATCCGAAGATCACTGACATATTTACCCTACGACTGATCATGTAAAGAGATGAGTTAAGAGTAATCACCACAAGATATAATTAAAACACCGTAATAATCCTTTCCGACTTATTAAACGTCAACCGACACCAAAAGACGTTTTCAATGCGTTCAGTGGGACTTCGAGCACTTTACATCCTGAGAATGTTTAACGTTAGGTTCCAGTTTTCGCCTATTTCGGTTACATCCGCAACTGAGAATAAATGCGTTAGTGTTCAGTCCATCCATTCATTTTAATTGTCTTTGGCAAGTGGACTCATTTTTGCGGACGCTTAACCCATTTTTATGCAATAAGCACACGTTCGAGACTACTTTCTTAGCGAGAGCATCCATAGAAATTGACTGCACCTTCAACTAGCGAAGGTCATACGATAGGCGAAAATCAGACTCATAATGAACGGAAATTCATATACTTCTGATATCTGTACATTCTGAATGGATTATATGTCTGCGGCGTCCTAAACAACTAGGCATTACGTAATTTATCTTATATTTCAGTTTCATGTCGACAGCACCACCAGTTATTTATATTATTTAACTTATTAATAATTTTCATGTAAGAATTATACATTTCCTGGCCTGCATCGGCACGTTTTGTAAATTTTCATCTTCGGTAAACTCCAAACTACTAGGTTAAATTTTTTATCTTCTCTAGAGACAAGCACTTTGAGCCGCGCGATCGAAAGGGGATCACAGGCACCACAGCTCATACCATGTGAACATACGTGATTAATCCTTTCAACACTTATCAAAAAGGCATGCATTGCAAAACAACATGCAAAAAGCAATCCTAGTTAAGTTTATGTTTTATGAACTGCCACGAACTCAATGGCGTTTGCACAGGGCGCATAGGGCATAAGACAGAGTACATTACAAACAACCAACCACCTCCAAATAAAGAAAGTTTAGCACAGTACCAACATTTGACAGTTTAGGTTAACCAAATGTGTCGGTAATTATATTAATGAAAGTTATCTAAATCTACAATAATAATAACGCGATTTTTTTTGTCTTCATATATATCAAGATGCCCTTGTTCTAGTTACGGCTTTACTCTCAATGGTGTTGCTGAATACTTGGATCGGCAAGCTGATTACCACGGCTTCGAGAAAATAATAGCGAGTAAGAAGGGTGTTTCTTCGTCATATTTAGAGTCCACGCGGAGCACCTGTCCTTTGATTGCACATTTATACGGGACGAACAAGCAGAATGTTACTGGAAATACGCATGCTAATCTCCGATCCCTTATGTCTAGGTTCATATATTAAGAGAGGTAAAAAAAGTTTAATAGTATCACTATTAAGTATACGAGCAAAATGTAGGCCGAACGCTATTTTCGACATGCCTCTAACCTGTATTCTTATTTCATGCACATTGTCAAACCAGCAGAACTTACAACGGAAAAAACTGGATGATCCGCGAAATACCGGTAGATATTTTAAGTTCAAGTTACGTAGTTTAGAACTAAAGGCATCTGCCAATGTTACTTACTGGAAAGGCGACAACAACCTGCCAAATATGATTCAATTGTCCACACTGGTATATATTCAAATGCTTCGGACAATGCATATGAAACTATCATTCCAAATGTATTAAAGATGTTAAACATGCGTGCCAGTGAATTCAGAGCCATCCTCCATCAAGAAATGTTGATTACACAGTCCATAGTGTGTCGGCAGTAACGTTTGGCAGTACAGAAATATGCGCCGTGGTAATCATTGGCTCTCATTACCCGTCGAAGATATTGTAAGTCAGCAGCCCTGTCTTTCATTTTACTGCAGGTCGTCTCAACGCGCCGGTATAGCGCCCTTACGCAACTGCGTTTGTGACTGATCGGGTAGTTGCTTTTGAAGTTCAGTATTTGCGTCGTGTTTGTCGCTTTCCCGAACACTTTGGTCTTTAGACCACAACAATCATTGTGACAGACGAGGACATCAAGAAAGGCCAGCTGGTTAATTTTTTCTCCTCCATCGTAAATTGTATGTCCGAGAAGACGCTGTTGAGACGTTCATTGAACGTAAGCCCCTGATCCCGTTTGATGACGACGAAATTATCGTCCAAATACCGAGCCCAGAATTTCGGTCTGTGGTGTTGCAAGACCAGCGACTCCAACCGCTGTAGGACAGCCTAGGCTATGAGTCCCGAACTCGGCGAATCCGTTGGCGTTCCTTTCACTTGCTCGGAGATTGTTCCGTCAAAAGTGAAGTGCGTCTTGAGACAGAACTTCAGGAGCTGGATGATTTGGGCGTGTCCGAGGCGATTCTCCGTTCCGCCGTATTTCTCTCTTAGGAGTAGTTCGATGGTCTCGACTGCCAGGTCCTGCGGGATAGAAGTAAAAAGGGACGTGACATCAAACGAAACCATGATATCGTTTGGCGGGAGACTAACTCCGTTTGGTTTCTCCAAGAATTGCGTTTACGAGCTGACTGTGGTGTTTCAATTGGAGGTCAGGAACTTGAGACGTTGGAACAGCCACCTTGGCAGTCCGTAGGTTGAAGTGCCCTTTAGTGATACGATAGGCCGGAGAGTAGCGCCCACTTTGTGCACTTTTGGGAGACCGTAGAATCGGGCTAGGGCCGTTTCTTGTGCTCTCGCCATGCGTCGGTCGATTGGCGATATTGCACCTGAATGCTCCAGTGCCAACAGCGTCGCGTTAATCTCGCGTGTCAGCGTTTTCATGGGGTTGGATTCGCATGGGACATAGGACTGACGATCCTCGAACGAGCTTTTGGATTTTGATTGTAGTCTGTCCTGTTCAATACGACCGTTGAACGTCCCTTGGCCGCAGGCACGATAAGGAGTTAGTTGTCGGCCCTGAGTTCCTTAAGTGCATCGCGCTCGACCTTGGAACGCACGTCGCGCGTCCTATAAGCCATGAGGATGGAGGACACTTGGTGTCCAATGAGGTTCTTCGTTTCGTCTGTCACAACTTGTCGTCAAATGAGCTGACGGAGGAACAAATGCAGGTTTTACGTCATGAGGCCTCAATCAACACAGCCGATACCAAACCTGCCAACATGATCGCAGCAGCGAAATCAATACTCAGCCAGACGGGAGCGATAGACGAAACGAAGAATCTCATTGGACACCAAGTGTCCTACTGGAAAACAGGGTTACCGAATTCCAATATCTCGACGGATTTTCTGAGGCAATGGTTACCCGCGAAACTTTGTCCACCATTGCATACACAATGACACCAGAGACCAAATTCAACCGACCCCGAATTTTGGCGGGCTCTTCCGTACGTGAAAATTGTCTCGGAAGCCGTCAGTCGTCTTCTCACTCCACCTGGATTGGGTGTTGCACACAGGCCGGAAGCAACCATTAGGCGCAAAATCATGAGGCCAAAAGATCCGCTGCCACGGCAGGAAAAGTCTGGAGTCGGTTGCCGGATCTAGTGTTGTTGTGGACAAAGCAATTATGTCGGAGAATCTGGGAGGTTACTCCGAACTCGAATTGCCGAGCACGCAGCAGCAGTGAGGCGGGGAGACGTTAACTCTCAGTTGGCGGCACACTCGACGGTACCCGGCTATAAGTTCAAATTTTAAGAAACCGAAATCCTCGCAAGGGTTGACAACCGCGTGAGTCGCGAGCTGCTCGAGTCAGGGTTCTCAGGCCCGCAATTCATCAACAAGCACAATGAACTCCAGGTACCCTATTCCGTACTGTGGTTTTCCCAATGGCAGGAGAATCAGTCACGTGGGGTGGGCGCGGGCGAGCAATCATCACGGAGACAGTGAGCCAGCAAACAGCACTAACTAACTAACGTTTTGCTTATGCGCCTACCGGATTCACTCTGATGCTTCTTCTAGAATGTGAAACAGTTAGCTGTTCAGGACTGGTTAACTGACCGCATCTGCAAATTTTAAATTGCACTATAGTCAGGTCAACTTAAAAATGCATGGTAATCTAAACAAACGAATTGCCTGTTACCCTTATCAACCATACGGAATACAATGAAAATAGGCCTGCACAATGAATCGATGCCGCGCGGTTTGAATTTTGAGTTTCAAGACGGAAGTTTTTAAATTGAGTCTCTTCGCTGAAAACGACTGTCCTTCGCCAAAACGTGGATTATAAAACGCCTTTCTGACAACGATCCTCCAGCTATCGCCATCGATACTCCTATCATTCGATCAGAACAAATTTCAGCAAAAACGGTCTATCTGTCGGAAATCTCGGCTTGTCTACAGGGCCTACCCATCCAATACACCGTCTGAAATTGCTCACCGAAGTTAGGAGCAACATCTACGATAAGGCTGAGTCGATATTTCTACACTGCTTGCTGTGCTGCTTAAATTCGGACAACTCGAGTTGTCTCACTTTACCATAGATTTGCCTGAAAAAAGCGTTCCCTGGAAATTTTCGGCGTATCCAGCATAAGCATAGGCACTGTCCACAGTTGCGCCTTAGGAAATAGCTTGTTATTCCTGCAGATTTGTCCGTTTTGCATAAGTCCACTACATAATGACGATTTGCGCAGCCACACAAAATATTGCGCTGCATGACGGAGTCGAACCACCGACCATCGACACCTCAGTCGCGCACGCTAACCCCTCGGCCACCGCGGCACGACGGCGGGCGATGTCGCAAAATTTACTTGATAGTAAATGCGTGCCGCATACCGATCGATTTTGCAGTGGATGCGAGATATTGGCCGGCAAAATCAACCGCCTTGAGGAAGAGATGAAAAAGATGAAAACCCTTCTACAATGTAAACTAGACACACTTGACGATGCGAATGTACCTGTTGGACGAATAACTAGAAGTAGGGCCAAAGGACGTCGCACAAAAAATACGCCATCAACACCTTCTGCAGCTGTCACGGCACACCCAGCACAAACACATAAAATACAAGACGACAACAACCAGCGAAGCAACGATAAAAATCCAGAGGAAAAAAAGAAATCGTGCAGCAAAAAGGTCGAAGGACATGAACAGCAGCTTCCGAGGAATGCCTCCGAAGAACCGGAACCAGGGACGTCGGCGTCCGTGTCGCCCATCACGGGAAATGACATGGGTCCTAAAACCCTCAACCAATGAGGAAGTTTCGGTTCTCAAGGCCTTTAGGCTTGGAAAGCGCTCAATCGATATATCAAAGCACTCACGTCCGCGACCACTCATGATTGTGTTAGCCAACCAAGAACAAGTAGGACTTATTCTCTCACGACGTTTCCGAATCAAAGACACCAACCGCGGCGTTTTTTTTCAGCCGGACTACACACCGGCAGAGAGAATAAAACGTCGACAATTAGTTCTGGAACTGAGAACAAGGTTGCAGAATGGCGAGACGGATCTTGTGATCTACAACAACCAGATAGTGCAGCGCCCTCCCCTAATCCGTTGGACCGAACCGATCCGGATGAGGGCACAGTAGCTTCCTTAAATGGGATCACAAACGGCACCATAATCAAACGCCCCAAAACTCTGAAACTAACATTTTTTTACACCAACGTGCAGAGTATATTGCCCAAGTTAGACGAACTGAAGATCCACATCTGTGACCTTTCCCCTGACATTGTCTCTTTGACAGAAACCTGGCTGTCTGAAAACGTGGATGACCGCGAATTAATGCTACCAGGATTTCATTTGTTTCGAAGAGACAGGAGAGAGCGTCAGGGAGGAGGAGTCGTCACGTACGTAAAACACGGCCTGCTTGTGTCAGAAAAAACAGAACAGTTTGCCTGCAGCGCCGAGACTATCTGGCTCACTATAAGGGTACCAGGATCACATAGCCTTGAAGTTCTGACCGTCTATCGACCACCGAGGAGTGACCCCGAGGCTGACGCTCGTCTGTTAGAGGAGCTAGGACGATTTGCTCTCCGGCCTGACATCCTAATCATGGGCGACTTAAATGCACCGCTCATTGATTGGAGTTCACTATACGCGCGCGGCCCAGAACTAGCTTTCGACCGACGCTTCTTGGACATGGCACTCAGGTCATTTCTCACACAGCACGTCCTATTTCCCACGAGGGTCCGTGAGGGGCAGCAGTCAAACTGCTTGGACCTGGTGCTCACGAAATCGATGGACAGCATAGATGAGGTACAATGTCTGCCTCCCTTAGGTCGAAGCGATCACGTTGTACTTCAATGGGACTATTCAATCTTTTCCGTGCCTGAACAGCCCACTAAAATTAGAAGAAATATTTGGCGTGGGGACTTCGATCAAATGAAGGCCGAAATCAACAATACGGACTGGGAATCAGCGTTTTCCGGAAATAAAGAGGAGGATTGGAAATGGCTCAGTGAATTATTGCATGCTCTCCTGACAAACCACTGCCCGCTTTCACGGAAGGGGCTAAACAATCGACCCCGGTGGCTGACCCAGGCGTTAAAAAAGGAAATAAATAAAAAACGGAGATTGTGGCAGAAATCTCTTACTGATGGGACTCCTGTATCCATAAACGCATACAAAATACAGAGGAACTAAGTCAAGCGGCTGACCCTCAGGACACGGCAAAATTTTGAAAAAGACCTATTGAATCGTGCTATGGAAAATCCAAAATTATTCTACAGCTACATAAGAAGCAGCACACGAAACAGAGATCCAATCCCCCTCCTGAAGACTGGCGGAGAAGTAGAGATTAGTGAGGATGGAGAAAAAGCTGAGCACTTTTCACAATTTTTCAAATCCATCTTTACTAGTGAAAGTCCATTTACTCCCCCCGACTACGACTTCGATGAGGGTCCAAAAAGTGAGTCTGTGTCTTTTGATGAAGCGACGGTTCGCAAAGAGCTAATGACGCTAAATGAGTCGAAATCACCAGGTCCAGACGACATACCGCCTAAGTTACTGAAGGAGCTCGCTGCCGAACTAGCCAAACCATTGTCCATGCTTTTCCAAGCCTCGTTCGAAGCCGGCTGCTTGTCCGCCGACTGGAAATCTGCGCGGATCACACCACTGCATAAAGGAGGCAGCAAGGCCTCTGCAAACAATTACAGGCCAATTAGCCTCACTTCCATCTGCTGCAAACTCATGGAGAAAATAATCAAGCGAGAGCTGATGCGCTTTCTAGAGCAGCATAATTTATTATCTGATGCGCAGCATGGGTTTCGTAGTGGCAGGTCTTGCGTGACTAACCTGCTCAACTGTTTGGAACGTTGGACTCGGTCAGTTGATGAAGGCAGTGCGCTGCATGTAGTCTATATCGACTTTAAAAAGGCATTTGATAGTGTCCCACATCAGCGACTCCTGCACAAACTGAGCCGAACAGGCGTTAGGGGTAACCTCTTAAAATGGATTCAAAGCTTCCTGTTAGACCGTTGTCAAACTGTCCATGTCGGTGGCCAGAAGTCGACGGAGGTTGCCGTTGAAAGCGGTGTTCCCCAAGGCTCAGTTCTTGGCCCTACTTTGTTCATCATTTACGTCAACGATTGCGTGAGTGAACTGGATTGTGGTGTCGCCATGTTTGCGGATGACATTAAGGTCTGGAGCGTCATTCGAACTGCAGATGACGAAGAACATGTGCAGGCGAACCTAAATCGACTCCAACAGTGGTCAAAGGCCTGGCTTCTGCCGTTCAACGAGAAAAAGTGTAATATTCTACGAGTCGGCAGAGCTCGCTCTCCGAACCATATGGCCTACTGTCTAAATGGTATACCACTGCAAGAAGTGGACTCGCAGAAGGACTTGGGAGTATGGATTACGACCTCGCTCAAACCCTCGCTGCACTGCACGAAGATAGCCAAGTCTGCAATGTCAGTCCTCTACCTTGTCAAGCGGGCTTTCTCTGCCTTTGACGAAGACTGCTTCGCTAAAGTCTTTCGAACTTTTGTGCGTCCGCAACTAGAATTTGCTATCCAAGCTTGGAGACCCTGGACCGCGAAGGACCTCAGCATCCTTGAAAGGGTTCAAAGGCGTGCAACGAAACTTGTGGCAGGACAGGGTTCACTACCATATGCAACGCGGTTAGCTAACCTTCATCTCTTTCCCTTGAGTTACAGGCAGTTACGGAGTGACCTGATACAAGTCTTCCGTATCATACGCGGTCAGGACTGCAGCCTCGTACCGGGTGACTTCTTCGAGTTAGCAACCACCACAAATCTACGAGGCCATCCATTCAAACTACGTGTGACAGGGGCCAGACTGGACACACGAAAGTTCTTCTTCTCCAACAGAGTGGTAGAAGCATGGAATGCCCTGCCTGTGGATGTCGTTATGTCTGCTTCCGTCGAGGTTTTTAAAAGGACGCTGGATTTGTGTAGCAGTGTGCACTAAATTACTACCCCGATCTCTGTAACCTCGACAAATTCCGTTATTATAATACTACTTGCTATATTTCAGTAACATTTAAAATTGAACTTATTATTGTACCAACCCATCGCCTACGCTTACTGACATGCACATATGCAAATTTTGTCCCCGGACATATTATTTATTTCGCTGCACTCGAAACGACAGCTCTACAACTGCTCGTACCACTAAAATTCGAGACAGTTTGTTTGTCTGTACAGACCTGACGCTTTTCCGATTATTTGTTACTTTATGATACCTTTTCGAGTTTTTGAGATTTTGCAGTTGCTTGTAAACAAATAGGGAGTTCAAAGGTGAAGACCTACATTTCCCTCAATAAACTGAACTGAACTGAACTGAACAATATATTTTGAGCAAAGGCATTCTGACTATGTTTGCTGTCTTCGGAAAAATTGGTTTTCGGAGTGGACAAAGTTAGAAAATTAAACACATTGTGTTATAGGCCTCACTTAGGATGACGGTCTATACAGATTCCAGTCACACCTCTAGGTCTTTCACCTCAGAATTTCGATTTGATTTCGTTTAATTTCTTTTTACGTAATAAGTCTGCGAACTAACTGCATCCTGGGGTGTTCTTTTGCGTCGCCCTGGGGGCTTGGTATTGTATACAAGTCTGGGAAAGCAATAATTCACGCTAAGGTTTAACACCGCCTCAAACTAATCTGCCCTGACCTGACAGACAGGCCGATTAAGGGGCATGGCAAATCGTTAGGCCACGAGGGTTTGCATCTCTAAACACACATCAGTCATCAAACTGACACTGGATTCTTCAAGTTCATCCAACAAGACGTCAAAAAACCCGCAATAACGCCATCTGTCCCGCATCCTACAGCAGTGTGGGCTAGATAGGATGCCGTCTGAGACAGTTAGTCATCTTCTTTGTATAGTCATAATACTAATTACTTTAAAACATTTTTAGTGATAGGAGGTAGAATTATCGCCCAAACCGGGAACACGGTCTTGCACTCGAACCTCGCTTTTAACATTCCAACATAAGTAGTCCATATGACATTAGCTGGCTCTCCCAAGTGAGCGTATTGCATTTTGTGTTGCCTGCTTGAAAGACAATCTTACAAGCGCAGAAGAAAGACAATTTGAAACCTCAACCAATCGATATGTTTAACAACTAAGGCATTTGCAACGTTCTTCGACTACCCAGCACCAGTGCCTAATAATTATCAATAGTAAATCTACACGCGAAAATCATTGCTATATAAACAAAATTTGTCCAGGCTTTAATTTGGTAGGTGGTTGGAACATGAAATGCGTGATTGTGCCATAAGGGGCATATTAGGAAAAACTGATTCGGCTTAAAAGCCGGTGATCCCAAATGCCTCTCCAGCCTTCCGCAGTACATCCAAACGAGGGCACGCGGAGAACTTCGTACTTTGTCAAATGACACTGCCCTTGTCATAAAAGTCATCACATTTAAAATAAAACCGTTAAATAATTTGTACTCAATGTGTTAAAATCATTTGGAAACTTTGTTTAGTCACATGTTAACGGGCATTGGCACTTTTGTTGCACATTCCAAGAGTTGGAAAGATGTTTGGATGAGGTTACCTTATGTGGATACCGCCAAGACGCAAACTTGAAAATCCAATTTCTTTTCATTTAGATGATCTTCCATTTAACGCCAGGAGGGATTTTTTAGCAGTAACAAAATCTCCAGCCTGTGTAAACTTCTAATCCTATCGTAAAATTTAGTATGGCATTAACTCTAACTCTGGATGAAACTTCCATGCAACTTAGCGCAATAACCACCTGTCTCCTCAACTTGGCTGGGGAAGGGAGCGAGCATAAACGGTGCACGTCATGTCCTGTGTAAGTAAACATCTGATTTTCAGTGACCAATAGGGGCAGTCAACGAGGCACTGGTGAAAGTCGGTCCGTCGAAGTTTTTGTTTTTCCGATCTAAGCGGGATTATGATTGAGTTAATCAAAGCCAACAAGCCTGAAATAACGCTGTATTAGTTTATCCCCAAAACCCGTTGTATCTCTTCTGGTAGTATAGTTTTGTCGACTTCGGTCTGCTAACTGATGGCCTGTTCTTGATCTCTACCACGCATTTAAAGCTTGTTTGCTTCGGAAGACCAATGAATAGATGTGACTCCAATCATGAGCAATTGTTACTTCATAATACCCCGTTTCTTTCCTAAACGGATTATCATAATCGACAAGTGGGTTTTGACCTACAAGTATACGACGTTCCATTATGTGGACCACAGGAAACCACCGAGATATCTGATACTTGGTTTAAATAATTTTATACTGGAGACATCTATCAATTTCAGATACTTACTGCTGTATAACAAATACCAAATAGCATCTGCCAATCCCCTTTAGAACTCCGGCGGACATTTTCAAGTGCCTCAACATGCCATTCTATATCCAACAATTTCCTTTTACGAAACCCACTAAGGGTACGCGATCGAAAGTTTTATTTTTATTTTCAACAAAGCACAGTTGGACATTCTGTGTGTAGGCAGCAAAGTGGAGGAGTTCTTGGAATTAATGAATAAACTAATTTTTCGTTATGCCACTTTATCTTTGCATTGTCTTTTGAAGCGAACATCGGTGATCCAGGAACCAGTTCAGAAGATCACGTCATGAACACTGGAACAGAGTGTTTTACTGGCCCCACGCAAACTCATTATCCGAGACAGCCGCAAATAAGGGCAGTCGAGTCACACAGAATGCATTACGTATATTGTGTAGCTGCCGTAGGACCACATGCGTACTATAAATAACAGCTTGCGCTATCACCGGTAGGATTCAAAATTGAGGCGATAATAACTCGTCAATCAGCGTCCGAGTCGTTAATTGTCGCAATTTCACGATCTGGGATTGTTGCTCGCTCACGCCTTCCACACGCGACCTATTCCCATGCTCATGAAATACCTCCGCACCTAATATGGTAAGGGGAAATCATTGTGCTCTTCGATTGTTTACGGGCCTGAGAACCAAGCTTCTCGTAACTCAAGACTCACAGGGTTGTCACTCCTTGTAAGGAATGGGGTCTCGAAAATTGAAAATATGGCCGGTTGCCGTAAACTGAGCTGATGTTTAAGTGCTAATGCCTTTTATGCCCACCGATGCTGTGTTCTTGGTCATCGACGTCTGGAGATATCCCCAGGTCTCTCTGACGTTTTTACTATGTCCGCAATTGCACCAGATCCGGCAAACGACCCCACTTGTTTTCTGTCGTGGTAGTGTGGCTTTCCAGCATATAGTTTCGACGATCATAGTTCTTTATCCGAAGTGGTCCAGCAGCCTTAACACAATTCTTGCGTACATCATTAGGCAACCGTTCGCATGTTTTATACGGCGATTAATCAAAATTTTTCAATTGATAATATTTGAGTCCCGTCCTCCTTACTCTTCCATACAGTTTGCTGTCTTTCGCACACTCTGACTCCGATGCTTGCTCTAGTCTTGTTCTATGAGTCCGTGCACCTCCTCGCTTAATGTGACACCAAAGCATATGAATAACATGTCAAATATCACAGTCTTGTAGTCCGGTTTGACCCACAGTCGTGGTTAGCGACAAGATGTCACAAGTTCGTGCATCAAAGGACGACCAAGTAAACTCGGCACACTAACATCTCTCCTGGACCTCCGGAATCCGCGCGCGTGCAGTACGCCGTCTGGAATATTTTGCGGCTGTTGTGAGGTTTTTACCAATGTACACCTCGAAACGTATGCATTTGTAAATGACAAGATGGAGAAGTCGATCAAAATTCAGTTGCATTTGTAGGGTTATATTTCAGACGGCCGGCAACACCCAATTCAGCTATTTGAGATGCAAAATATGTATCCAAAAAACATTTTTTAACTGGTTTCGTAAATTAACAAACCTGAAAGCTATTATACACATAATAGCCAAGAATTAATTATCATCCTAAGTAGACTTAACTAGGTTTCATACTGCTGACAATTACTAATGGCAGTCCGTGGAAAGGACCTAAAAAAACCATCTTTGAGAGAGAAGAAGTAGCTTTTGTCCATATTAATCAATTTTCATAAACCGTGGTCGACGCGTACTTGGCCACTGCCAGAATTGCTTGCATCAACGTAGGACAGCTCCGGGAGGGACGATCAAGTCATTTTTGGTGGGAAGTTCTGATTTGTTTCAGTGGTTAACATCAACTGTTTTGAGGTTCATAAGCAAAATTGATCATGCGTTCATCGAGAACTGGTGATATTAATTCCTGAGACGAAAACGTATTGAGTAACGTTGAAATGTTAATGAAATTTTCAGTCTACATAAGATATTCGTTTTAAAATCTGGTAATATCCGACAATAGATTGTTAAAATGGTTGCAAGTTTCCCTCAATTCCACTTCTTGACGAGTTCAGTACGATAACTTCGTCGTCTGCTGTTGGAGGCAGACATGTATAGTGCCAATAATTTGGAGGCGATGGGCTTCCCAATGATTTTCAATTAAAAGATAATTGTGAAATTTGGAATGTCATTCCGATTTTTATAAATATGTTTGCACTCACCAGCTTTTACACGAATCCGCGGTGGTTTGACCGTCGCACCAAGAACCCAGCAACATATTCGATAATACTTACCATGCCAGTCTGTGAACAGTTATTAATTTATTGGAATAAAATAGATCGACATATTTCTTTATTTTATGGGGATATCAACGATGCTTAATTTAGTGAAAATGTTAGCAAATGGCCATTACCTTGTGTCATGCGGTGTTTAAGCAAGTAGGCTTGAACACTCATTTCAGTGGACTAAATCAGTGGATGTTTTTGCCAAAGCAGCGTGATTTTTACACCTACGCTGTGTTGCATCAGTAATGGCTAAGCAAATCATTGAGATGGCATTCAAAGTAGAGGACATACAAACGATTCTGCTCAGTTGTTATACAAGTGTGACATGTACATAACATATGACATCGTTTTGGACCGCAATTTAAGGCAACTGTTGATGATACTTACCGGATGGAAGAAAATAGCCCTAACAATATCAATCAAATGTCCTCTCTAGATCTGGTTTACGCAGGTACAAAACATCTGGGCAGCGTCTATCAATTCATCGACCTTCATTTACTGGACATAGAAAATCTGGAGGAACGCGAATTGTACTGGTTTCTCAACCAGTTATCGAACGACCCCATCCATAGCCTCTTGTCAGTAACTGTCGGCTGTATGGCCTGAAGTGGCCGATATTCAAATTGTGCGAGTAAGGCTATTATCATTTAAACATTCGAGTCCTACAATCGTCCAAATGAGTTAAAGAAAGTGGGCTTTTTTCTTTCGAACACATTTCTTCCCATGTCAGACTGCTAAACGTAGTGCTAATGGCTGTTTCAGGGTGATGAACTAAAACCGACGAAATAGCAATCGTTAATTACGAATTCAAGTGGGGACTATTGAGCGGTAAAATGCAACATGCGTTCGCCAATAATCTGATGAAATGCACCTGAAATATTATCACATTCTTAGAGTTGTCATTTGTAGATTTTTGGATTTCGAGGTTTGCATTGCTGCAAACCTCGCAACAGCCGCAAAACAATTTCAGACGACGTTGTGCATGCTCGAGGATTCCAAAGATCTAGTAGAGATGTCAGGGGGCCGAGCTTATCTGGTCGTTCATTGATTTGTAACTGTGTTGCAACCTGTCGTTGGACATGGATGCGGGTCATCCTAACGCACTGATGTGTATTCTTAGGGCTATTGATATGCAATGGTGTCACATAATGCTAGAATGAGCATGCACTCGTGGTAGTAGATTAACAAATTACCCTGAGCCGAAATATGTGAATGCTAACTTACTATAAGGAAGAGCAAGAAAAATAGGACTTTAATGTTTTCGATTGTAAATTATAAATCGATACGGTCTGCAGAAACTAGGGACGCAAGAATAACTGTGTGCAAAATAATTGCCCTGACGGTGAGGACTGGTTTAAAATTAGCGGATGCAATGGCCAAAACAACAGTCGTATTAGCTGTAGGGTAAGTTTACACCATGCTAACAGTACATGCATTAGCCGAAAGTCCATAGACGCCTGTTTTGCCGATGCTCTGCCGCAGCATGGCGCAGCTGCGAGGGGTTCGGCTCGTCAGTGGGTCCCCAGCAGTAACCGTCGGTATTCTGATAAATACATCAGTTGAGAAATTTTGTTTTTTAATTTCCTTTAGAAATCATTTACCAACTTGGAGTAGATCAGTTTATTCAAGGTCTGTAGGCACAAACCGATAATGTCATGTATGAATAATTGGGCCGGAGTCCATGAGCCACAGCAGATGACCGCGTAATATTCATTAACCGGCCACAGGCAACTAGTATTATTCTTTGGGTTGAGGAAATGCAATACAATCAGAACAGGTGATGAATATTACGAGGTTATTCTTTGTATCTAATGTAAGTCGGTACATATATGAATGCAAAAACTTCTCGGTCTGTGCCTATAAACCATGAATAATCTGATTTACTCCAAGTTCGTAGACCATTTCTAAGGAAATTCAAAAGCGACAAATCTTATTAGTTTTTATCTTCGGATTCTTCGAATCGCTGGTGATTACGGTGGACGCAGAAAGAGGTGCACTTTGTAAAGAACAGAGTTGTCAATCTTCCACACAGCTAATATTATTTGCTGTTCGGCATTCGTTCTGAGATGGAGTCGTATTTGATACGATGATAACTGGCCGGTCTGTGCCTGAGCTGTTAATGGCTAAAATGTTATCAGCGTTTAAGATTTCCAGCATTATAATTTTTCTGTCGTTTGGCTTATTGTCGCTGGAACTATCGGTTGCCGACGCCTTCCCAGGAGCCAGGTTACCATGGTCCGGCAAAATCGCAGTACAGCATATGAGACGATAGGCCATTGCGTTTGCTGATCGAGTGAGAACGCGATAAACACGACTTAAATAACGTAAAGCACAAGCGGCTGTCCGATTTTGCTAGAATTTTGGCCGCGTCCCAATTGACGGTGTGGCCCCATTGGGTCGAGTGCGCTCTATTTTCGGCAGCTCGTGTCTGGCGTGATATCCTAGTAACCCCGTTGATATTTTTCCGTAGCAGTTGTAAATCCAACAACGTTTTCTACTAATTTGGGTCATTTGACCTTATTTATTGACGTCTGGAATTTGCTACTGTTCTGCTTTCAACTTGAATAGCAAGTGGCACGAGTTTGCTGCTGAAGACACTCAATTCATACTTCACGTACACACTGCTCGCCAAAATTTGCCGACAGTCAGATTGTTTTCTTCTTTCTGTTTGTTTCTACAGCCCCTGACGTATTTGCCTGGGCAAGCATCCACTGTAATTGACTGTCAAAAATAAATGGTTTGTTAGGCAATCGTCATTTATATGTCTCATGCAAAACGTACAAAAGCATTGAGACATAAATCTACGCAATGCTACAGGCTAATAGGAACCCAGATTCAATATCATTAACAGATCGGCATATGAAAGTGTCCAACAAAAGGTCTATGCCCAACTCTTAAGCATGGAAAAGTGCACAGAGAGAGCGCTCCCTTCCACTAATCGTATTATTCAAAGGCACTCTAACATACTGCCTAAGTGGCTGCTTCGTCTTCCTAAGTTTCCGATGTTCGATTCGCATTCCCCATTCAGCTCGTAAATTCGGTTCTTGTTTAACAGCCTCAACGTATATTTTAATGTGATATGCTGTTTTACTTAACTCAACATGATTTAACGTACGGGACCAACAATTTATTCCCGGATCGCAAAAATACTAAGACAGACAACCGCCTGCAGCGCATTATTATATGTTCTTTACATGTTCCTCAAAGCCTACGTACCTATGGAAATATAACTTTAGGAGTCGCGTGATTCAGACATGTTAAAGACGGTTCTCCTTTTTATTTCATTTCTGTCCCATGGGCATAAAGATTTACCGACGAATTTCCTGGCTTCCAACATGGCCAAATAGAAAAATAATTCTTAAATAACTGATTACAAAAAGCATTTTGCCCCCTGTCCTACTAATTAGTCATAATTAAGTCCGCACACAATCCTGATATATACCTATCGTCCTCGAATAAACTGTTATTCAAAATTTAGTCTTGCATTTAGATCTGCACTCGCAATGCGTGTGTTCTTTTAGATGTAATCACTATTTCGAATTCCGGAATTATAGATGATATTTTGTGTAATCACGTATTATTGATGCAGGACCCTTTTCATGGGATATGGTTGGCGAAACTATTTAGTTTATCATTTGCACTGTGAAACCACCTCACTTTTTCCTTTATTGTGAGATTTTTTGCCCTACTCTACAGGATCTGAGAGCTGTGACCAACAAATTATTCCCGGGACACTAATATCGTTAGGTGGACAAACGCATGGACGTGCTTTGGTCTATTCGTTGAATGTTGATTCAAAACTACTTACCCACAGAAATAGAACTTTGGGAGTCGCGTGATTCAGACATATCAAGACGGTTCTTCGTTTTATTTCATTTTTGTCCCATGGGGATAAAAATTTACTGAATAATTTCCTGACTTCCTACAGCAAAAAGGGAATGTGTCCCTTAAAGAATTAAATAAAACAGCATTTGAGCCGTTTTTAAATAATGAGTCAAAACTGAATGCGCTTACAAACCTGATATGCAACTGTCGTACCCGACAATTTTTTTATTCTTATCGAAAATGTTGTCTTACTCACACATATTTAGTTACTTTGCGTGTGTTCGTCTCTTGATCGCAATCACTGTTTTGAACTTTAAAATTACATATGATGTTTTGCGGAATCATTTCTTATTGATGCCCATTCTTTTCTTTTAACGCAGAGCTCTTTTCACAACATTTCGCCATCGAAGATATTTAAGTCATCATTCCCATTTACGTTATATGGCCATGCTGACGTCGTATTTCTGACGTGTCCGAAAAAAGCGTCCATACCTGCTGAGTGTCGCCAGGCTAGAGGAAGCATCATTCAGCGACAAGTCCTTGATTATTTATCTCTGCCCTGGTCTTTCGCGTAGTTCATGTTTCAGTCTTCATTCATTGAGAAGTGCCATTGGCTACTGATACGCGACAGTGAAGTGGCATGTCAACGAATATCTGCTAATCAGTTACTATATCAGAAGATGTAACAAGTACTGCATTATATATTGAAAGCCTTTGATGATTGTTTAACAATCTAATGCTGCCTTATTGCAACGCAGTCGAAGAGCTAGGGGATCCATTCAAGGCATTTCCCATAGCACATATATATCACGAATTGCAAGCAGCCATCCAGCTTAAACAATTACATACTTGCCACATTGGCTCATGTCCCTAGCAACAACATCATTCATATTCTTGCGAATCACAAACATGCAGGTTTGCGCAATGTCCGGCCAGCGCACAATAATAGATGTTTAAATGTCTCCATTAACGTCAGGTGTATTCATGCATACTTGAAATGCCTAGTGTAATATGAATATATAAAATGCTCTTCTTTTTCTGGGAGGGAAATCGTGTCTGTGGCATGAGAATGTCGTTTTAGCATAACAGTGTAGTCTGACAGTGGAACTCATGTCTTACGAGGACATGAAAAACCGTAAGGTTACTTGTGGCTTACCGGAAACAGTCACGAGGGAGTCGCTTAAATTTCAACTCAATGCGCTCACTTTAAACCTTCCATAAAGTGAAACAGGTCATCTTTGCATGTGCCATTCACTCTAGTTACAGGTCCCGGTCACTGGCCACCTCAGTCCTTTTTTACTGTCAAATTCTCAACCGCATTCAAAAGTCAAATACCCAATCTCACGTATGACAGATTATCCTTATATGGTAAAATTTCCTAATTTGTCAATTTGCTGAGAAATCGTAGCGCCAGCATCCCACACCGATGACGAAATGGCGGCAGAAAGCGACTCGAAGGCGGACAGACAAGCCATCAGCGCATCAATTACGGCGTCAACGGGGATTGCGATGACTGCTAATTATAATGCATATATGGTTCATATTCAGATAGGGACTGCATATTTTAGAGTTCGTGTGAGAGAGAATCCGAAACGTCAGGTCGATTGACTGCTTCATATTCTGAACTCCTTGCTGGGATCCGCTTGTTTCCATTATCAGTTAAGCTATCCCTGCTGTTCGATGAGATGTGGTGACAGGGATTCATCTTGAATAGTTCAAATACGTCAGTATCGCCCACATCTACAAAGCATAATTCAGCAATTCTCATACTAAAGGTCTTACAAAACCTCATAATATTCGTCTTTATCACCACTTGAACGCTGTTAAGAAGCACTGATCTATTCTACAAGCGCAGTGCTGTGACTAAAACAGGGCAAAGCAATAACCATCATTTGCAACGAATTTTCCCGGGAATGAGAACGAAGGACTAGTGCACAATGGACTAGTGTCAATGATTTGCTGGCGGCGTACTTCCCAATAATGTTCGGTTGAAAGAAAGATGTGTAAGCTAAAATATCATGTGTTTCTGTTGAAAAGCGATTTTTCAACCCCCTCGTGGTTTGCTCGTCAGGCCAATTATTCAATAAACTGGTCAATGACGATTGCATACGCAGTTCGTGCACATTTGGGAAACTCAGAAAGTTAAAGTGAGTTCGACATGATATTTATTCCCTAAGGATATCACGAAAGTGTTTAAGAGGGACACTGCTAACAACTGGATTTTAATTTGTGGCATCGGATATGCTGGCGGCTAGGCCAGAATATGCATCTTGCTTGACTACCTCAATGGATGTTTTGTCTAAAGCTGCGCTGGTTTCGAAACTTGCTTTTTGTTGCATCAGCGATGGCTTAAAAAACTAGTAACATGGCGTGTCAAATATAAGCTAACGTTACGCGATAAGAGGTCAACAGCGTAAATTAGTAACGGATGACTAAATGTGTTGGGCGTTGTCGGTTTGCAAATTACTGAAAGTAAATATATTTCATTTTCGAATGGTCTCGTTTAACTAGATGTAGTATTCTGTCTCAAAATGAGGTGTTTATTTGGCATTTGGCGGAGAACCTCATAAATCGCATTTCCTAATATCTTAACGCTTTATTAAACGTGCATATAAACTAAACAGGAAATCTGGAAAGGTAGGAATTCACTCCAGATTGTTAATCCCAGCTGTCAAATGCTCAAAGTCCGCAGAACCCTGTTGCACATTGCACATGTATTCAATCATAGAGTAGTAATTTTCCAAGAAATCAAATGCCAGCTTGGGGTAAATCAGAAGACGATAGCCGAATATCTATGCATGGATATTTGAGCAAAAGTCCATCATCCACAGCGGGATAATCGCGTACTACTCACTATCAGCCTAAAAACAGCAAGTAGTATATATTGATGGAACGGGATATCTTTGAAGCAGCAAACTTATTAGTTAATGTTAAAACGCGAGTTTAGCCGATATTATGTTGCCACATGGCACTGTTGTATAGTGTTCTGCAGTGAATGACAGCTTGCCATTCTAGAAGTGAGAATACATAAGTTGAGCGATGCTTGCTTTGCAGGACAGTATAACTGCCCTGTTGAGCTGGACGCCTACTAGGACGGTCTGCGCTTAAGACTGACTGACCACAGCGTTTCAAAGACCAGAGTTAAGTTGCTCCACCATCCATCCTCCCGCCTCCTGAAGATGGAGCCGCCTACTCCTCGACATTTTCCCTCTACTATATGACATCAATCAGACGTACCCATCAATAAAATTAACGCTGAAAGTAGAACAGTCCGAATCGCGCATCTTCCTGGATTTACTTCTGAGTTGAAGTCTCGACCGTATGTTGGACGCAGAGTCTAACTTTCAACGATGTAGTCTGGGCAACACATTAATTTCGGTAGTTTCGTACCTGTTGACAGTAAGCCTAATCTAGTCTATTATTTGCAAGGAAGCTTATGAAGGATCTGCTCGGCTAAGACCATTAAGGATGACCTTAAGAATGTCGAAAAGTTGCTTCCCCAGAACGAACAGCTCGATGAATGTATTACTTGGTGCACGGTCAAAACCACAAACATCCCGACGCTAACGACAGAAAAAAAGACCTTTTCATCAGGCCCCCGTTTCAGGGGCACGTGCAAAGTGGGCCACTTAACTCAACTGTATCGCGCACCTTTCGCAGACGGCGCCTGGGTAAACTTCCCCACAAAGTCCATATTTTACGGAGTGTGTAAGAACAAACTACTTCCTTACACCACTTCTATGCGCATTAACCCCTTCATCTGTTCCTGTGCGGCAGATTATCCTGGTCGCTCGAGCCGGCGATTTTCCAAGAATAAGATAACACCTTACAGAAGGTTAAGAAAAGGAGCATTTCAAGAACGTGAGCTATTCTTTTCGGACATACATGATACACGTAGATCACTGCATGGATAACGAACAAGCATTCCGGTAGATTTACAAGGTTTCCTCAAGCTATCAAAATCCTTTGAACAACGTCTGCTCACCATTTTCCTCCCTCCTGATACTGACTGCAGATGCATATTTATCGAAATTATACGAATCACCTGACCAAATGCTTATCATTAATTTCAGAAGCGCGCCGAAGTCAGTAACATTGCAGGTCACCCCGACGTCTACTGAAACGTCGATAGTTTGTCATTCTACTGCAATATGGAATATCCTGATTTCGGCTGGTAAAACGACAAACAAATTCAGCTTTTTGACCTACTGTTGCACATTGCAGACAAAAAGTTTATGTCTGGGGGAAGACCATGTTTATGATTTAAACATTCGAGTTTCGGAAATCGTTAATTTTTCCATACTGTGCATGCACGTTCTTTGGATACCAAAGCAAAAATTATGCACTGGATTCATGTTTGGATTCTTAGTACTTAGCAGCCGGACAGGATTAACGTTGATCGATCAGGTTAAAGTGTCTATTACTGTCGTCGGTAACAACGTCTACGTTCATGCCGTCAATATGGTCGACTGTGGACTGGATTCCAATCGAAACGCATGTGTTTATATTCCTTTAATATATAATTTCTATATATTATAGGGTAATGCATTCCATGCATCTTCTCTGTGAGTTGGAGTGAGGCCTGTTTCCTCTATATAGACTAGCAGGTGCAAACGTTGGTTGAAAAATAACATAGCCTTCTGTGTGACGCCTGCTGATTACTGAAATAACCTAAGGACACATTAGCATGATTAATATCGGTTTCATATAAAGCATGCTAAATGGGTTTGATATTTCAGTGCGCATTCTTTATATTATTGCCGTAAAAGACTATATTTTAGCGAGGCGTTTCGGGGTTTGCGGCAAGGACACACCGAAGGAAACTCTTGACTCCTGTGGGAGTCTTGAAAGTGAGCATTTTACATGACTTTTAATTAAATCGATAGTTTAGTGTTCGTGTGTTTTCTTTGAAAGTTTATTGTTTGAACATTTCCTTATAATTATATGGCATTTTAATAACGACACACATAAATGCTCTTGTTCCTTCACGGAAAAGTTTGAACGCACAAAAACTATACGTACGGAAAATACAACAACCGTTTTGAGAACCGTGGTACAATGACCTTCTAGAGCGCATTTCCCTAAAACAAACATTTTAATATGTGTGAGTATCGCGATTCAATTAGGTAAACACTCGCTATTTCAGCTAGTGTGATTTTGCTGGGCGCCAAAGAAACACAGTCAGGAGACGGCAGTACCTCGTGTCCGTAATATTCTGGGATTATGTTGCGTGGTGACGAATAAAACAAATCTCTTTAAGTAACTATTCATAGTCGAAAAGGTCTATTGGATTGTTTACATTTCATGATTTCGAAAAGTTAGACTTCATTTCAAACACTTGATAAAATAAAAGCGACGCCGATACAAGATGTTACCTTCCCTTTATACTGTTTTTATTGGCACGTCATTGCACCTAGCAGTCTGTGACAAATCAGGAAATCGAGATGATCATATGCACACAAAACCGACTGCCACTGTTAGCATACATTTGAGGAGCGTTGTTGTTCCAGGGGTCATGAATGCATCTCCTCAATAGCACCAAATTTCAATCTGCTCCTGCAAGTGCAACAACTACCTTGTCGATTCCTTGATAATATGTAAACAGATCGTTGGTTTGCGACTTACTGCGCAAACATATACGTGCAAATTTTAATCGGCTGCAACGAGCGACCAATTTGTCAAACAATTTCTCGAAAAGGTTGACAAACAAGCATGCAACGATTAATTTGAACAAACGCATACCAACCTCGTCCGATGTTCTCTTCAACCTGAGGTTCAACGCAAGCGAAAGTAGAAGTACACAAACTGTTACAGGCCTCACTGAGGGTAAATGTCCGTGCAAATGTCAGTTACGCCATTTATGTACCCAGAGGGTGTCTGTCACCTCAGATTTTCCGATTGATTGAGCCTTAGCTCCAACCATCGAATACACCCAACCACTAAGACAGACCTGCGACACTCGCCAAACTATAAACGTAATCACCAACTCACGAGGCTGTAACTTGTTTACTCGACTAGAATGTGTAGAATTCGCGCTTAGGTCGACGCCACTTCAAACCATAACCATAGCATCCTGCGTTGACCAAACCAACAAGACGACCAAGAGACATGTCACCTCAAAGAGCTGACTACATTTCCAACTCCAGACATACGCCAGTCCACAAAGTAGTTCTGACCTCTTTATGTTCACTCAAAAACCTCACACAACCCAGCTATACGCCGTCTGTCCTGCAGTTTCTCGTTATGTCGATCAAATCCATTGCTGTCTGAAGCAGTTTCTCAATCGAGTTTTAGCCTTTTAGAACATCTATACTGATAAAAGTTGGGTTATGGAGAGGGGAAAAAACACCGTCGATCTGTGGATGACGTGATTTCTACTTGTGCATGAAATAGCCGCATAACATAATCAAGCGTCTGCAGGTACGCTAACGGCGGTCAGCGCTACATGCCGCCGGGACATGACAAACATACTTCGCGGACTCAGAATAAAAGCGACGACGATTTGTGATTAGTTTCCATAATTAGGAAACACCTGAAATTAGGATAAAAGTCGGCTAGTAACTGTACTTGCACAATAATTCGTGATGCATGTGCGTGTCAGGACAACGTTTATCTCCGGACGCTTTTATATTATATTATATTTAAATATTTTCCAATCGATTATGCCACTTATTTTCCATCTTATAATTATGAGATCGAATAAGCATTCAACACTGCCTGCAATTTTAGGCCGTCCGCTTGCAAACACTTCATTTGAGCTGCAACGACGTTCAGCAGCGTCACACGCTACTGACGGATAGAATGATAGGCTGATAAAGCATATTAGTTAAATCCGACGTGGGATGGACTTTCGAAATAAACGCTTGCTCTACTCATGCTCTTTTCTGAATCCTGGGCTGCATGAGGCCGAGCGTTTGCCTATCACAAATATATATTTAATCATCACGTTTTTCATATTGTGATTCGCCACTGTGTCTGGACATGGTAGTGAACACAGCATTAGCTTTATGGTAGCCGCCACGATATTCTCGACTGCGTTTTTGTGTATGCTGTCTAAATAATTTCTGAATTTTCTGCGCGACAGACTAATTTAAGTGAATTTGAGATCGCATTCCACAGCCCACCGGCAATTCTCGGCCGCTATAATCCAGCACTGATTATGCGAATCTAGTTTGCATAGCATCGGCGACCGTTTACAACCCGCGGTGAATGGCAATCTGCTCTATCTAACCTCGTACGTTTATGTCTAGGGCAAGTAGCTTGATCATTAATGTTTCGTACGCGTATTCGTGACCAGCACCAAGGGATAAGGGAACCGCACAACTTCGCGAGAATTAATTTAGCTAGGCAGCTGTTGTTTTCAAAGTGTCTGATAAAGGTTGACCAGAGCATTACGTCTATAAATCGAATTGTTGGTTGAATGCCACGCTTTGTACAACAAACTCGATATTCCGTCGTCCTGCCCACCTAAAACACGAGTACGCAACTGAAAACAAATCTGTGCTCTGGTAGGAACCCATGGGCGGCTTCTAAGTAAAGTTCATTATTCACCTATCCATCTGCCCTTTCCCTTCACCTAACCCATTATAAACGTGTATTCAGGCTGCAAACCTGCGCTATGTTTAGTCCATTAAATGGGCGGCAGATTGCATTTGGCATTATGCTTTTAAAAAGGAATAAGTTTTCTCCTTATAGGTTGTGGCGCAGCGTTACGAAATAGGCGTCGACGAATGATCAAAGACCAGCACTAACCGGTGGCGGGTCCTTAAACGCCTCAGCTTATACATGTTGGGAAGTCCTACATAGATGTCAATAGTCGTATGACACATTTACGAAATTGAAAGGGTGGCTGTGGACATACCAAGGCCGTACTAAATCATGCGTCAAATTTGTGACGCAGCTAAAGACTGTTCTCAAAAATTAGTATAACATTGTGGGTGCGGTTTTTACAAGGATATTTTAGGCAACTTTCGCAATTGTGATAAATGATTTTCGCAAAGAGAGTATTCAAGTAAAATGTTGGTACAAGGTGGTAAGGGAAAGCCTGCCCTTCCCACAATAGAATTATGATGATTTCTCTCGAGTTTTGCTTCCCTACGTTGGAACATAGTTTTATTTCATCTCATATATAAATTGGTGCTGCAAGCATTGGTAATTACCTATCAATGTTTCGCTATCCTTTTTTTCATAATCTGTCAAACAGGTAGTAATGCAGATTTTGTGTGCTGTCTGTCATAGTAAAAATGTGCCTATCAAAGAAAGTAAAATTGTTGTAACTAATTCAAGTGCATTAATTAATCTCACAAATTAAGATGTAGTATAAAAATGCACTTGTTTTACTAACTCCTTAACATTGTTTACCATTAAACATACGCGATGACTCACAGGCTTGGATTGGCCTTCTCTAATGGGCTCATGTGCATTCATGATCACATATGACACTGCTGCATATCTACAGCAAATTTGAATTTACACTCTCGTATGCAGTTTGCTTTCAGACATTTGGACGGTAAAATGCCAAAATTCCAATATGAAAGTTCAAGTATGCAAGACATGCTGAGCCCTCTGCTGGACTAAGTAATCTCTGCGTGCACTTCTCCGTCTGAAGTATTTGCTTTTGTTTTGAAATGGCAACTGTAGAGCTTAGGACCTACAGGTAGATTTGAACTACATAGGTGGACCCTTAAATTTACGGCTACTTAATATACCACTTTCTTCGGCGTACTTAATGTTTAAAATCGGCTTAATAGCCTGACTAAATGACGACATAACAGCGCTGTCTAAGCTAATGTCCGGTACGCTTTAAAGAAAAATTGCTTATTGCTCATTTTTTAATTATCGCGCTTAAGGTTTTCCCAAAATGACAGAACACGATAAGAATCTTGACAGAAACTCATTTATTTTCTGCGTAATTTTGCTTTTCCACATATATGTTGCCCCACTTATGAAACTCTCTCTATTATCATTCAACGTTTAACACGCACTAGTAGCTCAAGTTTGTTGAGGTTCCTACGACCTATCGTGGTCTTTTTGGTTTCTGCAATAAAAAACGCAAACAATTAGCAATTACTTTTTATCACGTTAGTCAATTTATTATTGTTTTGTTCATTGTTAAACAGACGGTTATTTCGTCTATGTTAGTTTATCATCTGCGAAGCAGTTAGAAACAGTCCATATTTGCAGAAGTCTGGCAAAAATGAATTTTTTTCTTTAAATAAATTTACAAATTGCGAAATTTGAGTGCTTAAAAGAATTACTGTATTTGTAGCAACTGTGAAATTTTCTTACTTAGAACTCACGTTGGTCCATACCGCTAATAGCTACTGATGACAATCTGTTGAAAGGGCCTTTAGAAAACTTCCGGTAACAAAAATATCGAAGTCGGTCTCATTCATATTTAGCAAATTTAATAAATCGAGGTTGGTGGATTTGTATGATCTGCCTGCAGTATTTGTCCCTGCTTGACTCAGCTCCAACATAGACAGTCGAATCATGTTTGGTGGGTTATTCTCCTCCTCCCAGTATGTGATGTCGACAGTTGCCTTCAATGTTAGACCATGTAGTCTATACTGTGCATAAATGAATTCGTTTATCGGATCATAAGAAATTCCGGATTTTAAATTCTGCAAAAAAAGCGTTAAAACAAAACCTTTAGACGAATTTTTAATTCAATGTACAAAATATGCGTTAAAACATGCTCATCTGTCACAATCTTGTTAATTAACTGGCACCTTAACTTGCACTTCTTACCGACTTTACTATTGTAACCCTTGTGTCCGGAATTGGAGCCAGACATGTGTATTGCCAATAATTTGCAGGTGATATATCTCGCAAATACGTACACTTAAAATGTAAATTTGAAATTCGGAATGTTAATTTAAATATCAAATTCGTGTTCCCATTCAGCAGCATTTTCTCAAACCCGTAGTATTTTGCCCGTTGTACTAAGTATTCAGCAACATGCTCCATCCTTATTCCATAGTCGATGCGTGGACATTTTGGAATTCCTAGAGGCAAAATATTTTAAAATATTTTTTTACAAAGGGTTTAACCAACAAGTATATGTACGGAGAAAAATGAAGAATATTTTTTATTTTGTGGTTTACATTATTTAGGCCGTCAGGTTTCTGTATGCAACTTGGTTGTCTATCTCAATGAAAACCTTGGCTGAAACAACAAACATGACTTACAACCTTGGACTGCATATCAAAGCAGGCAAGTTACAAGTGCCTATGACCAGTCTTTAATCAGATTTTTAGAGCATTTAACTTGTGTAAACTTTTTTACTTATTATATTACTGATCTGCATTGTGTTTTGTTATTATTCAGTGCTCTTTGTTAAAACTAGTTTTTTTAGAAATACATTTGAATTCTTTCACATTACGTTATGTGTGCGCCTAGACATGATTCCTTATTGATATCCGATTATATGTGCTGAATATCTAGTTACTATGCTACGATCTTAGATATAAATTTCTGTCACAAGTTAATGTTGGGTTTCAAATTATAGACTTCTGACTAACTACGACTGAATGATTGGACTGAATCAAATTTTGATGTAGCTAAACGGACAGAAGACAAATAAATCAACTTCAACTACATGTCTAAGTATCCTAAAATGGTCCACTCTGCAGATGAAACAAGCCGCTATAAGAAGCTTACTATGCATATAAAAGCAACATCCAACAACATGAAACAAAAAGAGAAAGGCGGTGAGTAATCTCATCCTTTCGCCAAACGCGTTCAAATATTGATGCAACAACTTTAATGCAGAGTGAGAATTGTCTGATCCTATGGGTGAGGCTTTTTAATAGGGGTCTTGATTGGCCAATGAGACAGTGGAATTAAGTGATTGGAAGATGATTTAAAAACAGATAGTTGAATGTCCCGATCTATTGTTTAAACATGGATAGCTGCGTTCATTCCCGGGGAGACAATCAAAATTAGACAAAAACGGGGATCAACATTATTTTTTGAATGAGCACAGAATAAAGATTTGTCGATTTTGTTAGTTTGGATTAGATTTATGGCCTCGTTGTAATAATTCAGAAAGCAGGCCTATATGACATAAAAAGTGAGAGTGGGAGTCACCCTTCTTGTCGATGAGAGCCGTCAACATTTGCATATTGTTGATAATCATTCGCAAACAAAAACCTACTCATGCATGCATGCATGCATGAACGTTCACGGATTCACCCTTCCCCTCTTTTTCAGCACAATTCCTGGAGAAACTCAAAGGGGTAAGCATCCATCCAAATGAAGTCATGGCATCTTTTGATGTTACATCCCTTTTTACTTCTATTCCCCAGGACCTGGCGATCGAGACAATTAAACTGCTACTACAAAGCAAATACGATGAAACAGAGAACCGTCTTGGACACGCCCAAATTCTTCAGCTCCTGAAGCTCTGTCTCAGGACGTACTTCACGTTCGACGGGACAATCTACGAACAGGTGAAGGGCACACCAATGGGTTCGCCGATTTCGGGATTCATCGCCGAGGCGGTCCTGCAACGGTTAGAGTCGCTGCTCTTCCAACACCACAGACCGAAATTATGGGCCCGGTATGTGGATGATACCTTCGTCGTCATCGAACGGGATCAGGTGTTGACATTCCAAGAACATCTCAACGCCGTCTTCCCGGACATTCAATTTACGATGGAGGAGGAAGAGAACAACCAGCTGGCCTTCCTGGATGTCCTCGTATGCCGCAAGGATTGTGATGGTCTAAAGACCAAAGTGTTCAGGAAAGCGACAAATACGACGCAAGTACTGAACTTCAACGGTAACCACCCAATCAGCCACAAACGCAGTTGTGTAAGGACGCTCTATCGGCGTGTCGAAACGCACTGCAGTGAGCCGGAAGACAAAATTGCTGAACTACAATACCTCCGACGGGTCTTCAAAGCCAACTTCGTCGACCGGTGCATACGCAAAAGGGATGAAAGGCCTAACCGCACGGACACCAAGTCTTGGCGGGCACTTCCGTATGTCAAGAACGTTTCGAAAGCTGTCGGCCGCCTTCTCGCACCACTTGGGGTTGGAGTGGCACACAGACCGGAGGCAACCATCAGGCGTCTGATCATAAAACCGAAAGACCCACTGGCACGGCTAGAAACGTCTGGAGTCTTTTATCGGATCTGGTGCAGTTGCGGACAAAGCAACTACGTCGGAGAAACCGGAAGACAGCTCCGAACGAGAATGGCCGAACACGCGGCAGCGGTGCGCAGAAATGACGCCAGCTCTCAAGTTGCGGCTCATTCGATGAGACCCGGCCACACATTTAAATTCGATGAGGCCGAAATTCTCGCAAGAGGTGACAATCGAGTGAGCCGAGAGCTACTGGAATCATGGTTTACTGGCCCCCAGTCCATCAACAAGTGCAACGATCTTCCCATTCAATACAGCGTGCTGAGACTTCGTCTAGGCGGAGTAATTGGCCACGCGGGGAGCGCACTGGTGAACACTCTTCCCAACACCCGGGTCGACGCATCAGATGGCCGAGCAATCATCACGCCAACATCCAACGCACGTGATGAAATTGCGGCAATTATCGACTCGAATGTCGGCCATCAAGCAATGATCACCCCACGTGTGACAATCCCGGATGAAGGGGGAAGCCGTGAACGTTCATAGGCATGCGGTAGCATGGCTGCTGCATCCTATAAATACCACAGCCCCTTGTGCAACAACCAACCGTTTCTGCTCATTTGTCTCTGATGATGGATTCGAGTAGGAATCCAAAACGTCAGGCTAATAAAGCTCTTGTACCGGCGATCGTGTCTCCTTCTTCAAGACTACTTCCTGGGACTCGGCTCTTCGCTTCTATTGATAATGTTATGCTTTACTCAGCATAAATTGCAAAACTTTCTGTCGGTGTCGCATTGTATACCGTGTTGTCTATGACAAATTCAGCCTTCGCTCGAAGTAGCTGGAAGAGACATCTAAGCAATAACTTGTGTGCTAGTTAAGTAACTGCCGTATTTAGCATCCGACACAACTGACTTCCAAGTGCGACGAACTCTGATTAATAAGCCACTCAGGAGCATATTACATTTTTGTCATCGAAAACGTGCTCTTTATTTAAGCCGAGGTCTTCTAGGGGTATAAAATAAAAAAAATGGCTACATTTGCTTTAACGTCCTTTTTCGCGCAAACTTTAATAGAATTTGCCAGGTTAAATTATTTGGACACACATTCTGCTCAACAAACCGCAACAAATCAGGGTGGTCGGTCAACACTTCGTATCAGGAGAAATTGTCAGCTCTGTACTTCTTTAAAGTTTGTCGCCTGTCGCACCCTTTTCACATAAAGATGTTATTGATGTCAGTTTAAAAACATCTTTGAAAAACCCACAAATATTGTGTTTTCCTTAGTTTCCATCATTTTTTCAACCTCCACACTCGAACCTGCATGATGCAATAACCATAAGAAAGTAAATTAGCCGAAAAAATGCTTCTTAAGTTAACTGTGAGCATTCCTACTCTGTTTTAAACACAAAACAAACTATATTTTCTCGCCGAATTCGGCTGTGCTTGAATTTTATTGTACTGACACTTAAGTCGTGTCGCAACTGCGTAAAGAAGCGGTGTTAAACCGAATTGGCACCAGAGTTTATAATTAAAATAATAGTATCTCAGTTAGACTTCAGGCATTTAAGTTTAAATGTTTCGTAACTGATAGGTGCTCATTAGATTTCAATTTATTCCCTTACTCATGTTCAGGCAAGTCAATATTGAGTGCAGTCAGCATAACCGGAAATACCCTCATGTGCTGGAAGGATAAGAGAAATAGATTGAATTATCCTAGCGTTTTGTCACTCCGAACGAACGATGAACTATACAATTATTTTCACTTATATAAGGTCATTGAAGTTGCAGATAATGCTCAGGACTGCACATTCCAATGAGGAGTAGATGTGACATTTTGCACTTCCGACTTTTTGCAATTTATAGTCTCCCGATTGTCTTGCTTAAATGGTATCTTTTGTCAGGGGGTAGGGGTCACGAATAAAATCTCCAACAACAGATTCGAGCTAGGAGTCTCCTGCATTATATGGTATGATAATACACTTCTGGTGTATTTGCACCTAGTAACCGTAGTGTGCGGGTAATGTTGGCACAAAATGACAACCTGGACGCACTGTCACTCCAGATTCGTTCAGCTGATAAATTGGACTTCTTACGACACTATATTGGCGCGGATATACTGTTTCATGAACATTCGCGGCAAATGGTAAGAATACGACCAAAACATTATTACCGCTCTCCGGGTATGTTAGTGTATGCATGACTAATGTATTAACCAGTGATGCTGATCCATTAGAGTGTGGGTAGTTGCCGAACTGATGAACCCCGCAAATGTGCTCAATGTGTTGTGCTCACAAAGCACACACTGGCAATCGCTTTAATTATTTTCGCACACGAAAGAAGGAATTTTATTCATTGTGTACATAACGCCCCTTCGAATTGTAGAAGGTATATGCTTGATTTAGGATATAAGTACCGCTCCAAATTAAAAACCTGACTTTGGACGTTGGACCTCCCAAACCGCATACGGCGAAAATAAAAGTGGGCGTGCACCGCAGTCCGAAGATTGCTGACATATTTAACCTATGACAGCCAATACAGACGTGGCAGCCATGGTGATCAGAGCACTATCGACCGACAACAACAAAGCACCTTTTCTTGGATACAGTAGGCCTTTTAATTCCAGGGTTTGCTTAACTTCAGCTGCCAATACTGGCTTTTTGTTTACATTTGGTATTTTGCAAAGTTCCAGCATGATGCCGTTAGTAGATCTTTCGAATTTTGTTTGGAAATAGGACACGTTCCCCGCACTCTAAAATCACTTCACACAGTTGGCGCATTCTTGCGCATATCTAGCTGACAGTGTAATTCGTAACACAGAATTCAAGCATTCAACCTGTGGAAGGTATGTAGAAGATAGTTTGTGTCACATGCCTTAGACAGAAAATTCCCGGACACAGAAGTCTTGCAGCTCCACAATTTAACTAATGATGCTGTAAGCAATAAAATCATCTGAGACGACATTTCCCCCCTCATTAACTCTAGTCGCTATTTCCCAGCAGTGATGGGGTTCGTAAAACGCGTTCAGGTCTCTGGGAAGAAAGTAGTTGGCTGGGATGCGAATCGCCTCTCATTGACATTATGATCACATTAGGAAGAATTCATTTTTCCTAACTGTGCGTACTCCAGTCGTTTACGCCGCACTCCCGCAGTCCTGACTACGATGATATGCATTAGAAGATTACAGCGCCAACGGACTATTATACAGTACACCGTGGTAACATCTTGTGAGTCTCGCCGAGCACCTTGAACTTTGCGTCAAATGATGCTGGATTTGTCATACCACTGCCGACATTCACAAAAGAGATTTTTAAGGATTTTTTTATTCTTAATAATACAATTATCTGAGGATGTTATTAAAAGGCCATATAGGAAACGAAAGCATTGCTGCTTCAGCGCATTGCGCAGGTTAAAAAAATATATTTTGGGGAGATAAGTCTTGGCAGCGCGCGCGAAATAGGATATTGAGCTTCATTATACGAGTGATGTTGCGCTAAATTCCAGAAAGGCTGCATGCTCCCAACATCATCATTTATTCCGACCTCGGGCCTTAGCCAACCTCAACATTACTTCAACCGTGCGTCTGGCCCCAAGCACGGCCTTTGCATTAACCTTATCCCTTAGACTGATTAGGCCGAAAATTGACGCGTTCCTGTTCTCGTATTGCCGACTGGGATCACATACAAGCGATCTTCACTTCATTTCATTCTCACTTTGGTCTAGACGTGATAGTTAATGCATACTGCTAAAATCAGCTAATCTGTTTTGAGACGACACGACATGACTCCTTGTGAATGAACATTTTTTGTGTTCAGTCTAGATGATTTACATTATGATATTTTATATTCTTAAAATCAATTTTTAGGGCTTATTATATGTTGACAGAAACATTTTCTGTCATTTTTTCGATTACTGTTTCTGAGTTTTAATTTGACGGATAACAATATGTATGTGAACAGGAAACCGGAGACTTTTCAGTAAAAAGAGATTTTATTAATTAAGCTCATATTTGCACGCTTTATGTGAATGGAAAGATTCACAGTGTGAGCCGGGAGCATTTAACCTGCATACGGTTAAAAACCAACATACAATGAACGTATTCCTCCATACTTCCGAAATCTGTCTTGTCTGTTTGGAAATATATCTTGCGCTATTGGCCGCAATTTAGCGTTAACTATTTTCTCCTAAGCGGCAATTTCTTTTCAAAAACACCACCTGTTGTTTACTTCTTTCTTTAGTCATGGTTCGCAAAACATGTTTTGTATTTACTTTTCCTGCAGAAGATCCTGTTTTTGCTTCGTAACTCAAGTAAACTCCAAAGTCTTGTTTTGTTGCTTGATAGATCCTAGCAGCTGTGCCTAGTTACGGGAATCTCAGGTTAAAAAAAATGAGATAGGATGGTTTTACGGGTTACGTAAGGTTTTTTAACACGCATGATCTGTAAAGTCTCAGAACAATTACTCATAATCTCAGGCTACAAACATCGGACATACATGATTACGCCGACGCGCCATTCCTCCCTCCCTGCCCTCCTCCCCCCTCCCCCCAACACGCTGAGACACAGCTGGGTCACATAGCACCTTCGCCACCTCGCACATCCATCACAATGCGAGGCACACCTCCCACTCGCAAGGTCGGCTGCTTATCTTCCTGTCTTCGTCCTTAACCATCAGTGTGACAATCTCATTATTTACTGCGTCTGAACAAGGGTAAAAGTCGTTTTTCCCACGAACTTCCTCCTTTCGTACCACCTCGGAATGCATACTAAATTAGTCATTCATATGTATACAGTAGGTTGCCTAACTTATGAAATCTCCACCGACATTCCGAACAGTGTTTCCGTTTCGAAAATATTAATTAAATAGAGTTGTAGAACGAAGATGTGGAAGACATAATTGTAAAACACATTCATTTGTAAAAATTGCAAACTTTTCTCTTTGAACCCGTAGTAGTTTGCTCCTTGCATCAAGAATTTAGCCACATGTTCAATAATAATTTCGTAGCCGATGCGCGGACACTTGGAAATTCCTGAAAGTAACACATATATTCAAACTTTATTTTTTGCTAGGGTTATCAGCGAATGGAGTATCTGGGGAGAATGCTAACAGAGGGATAATTCGACGTTTAAGTATGTATAAACGTCTCAATTGAGTATGCCAATGCAGGCTATGTCCAAAGCTGCGTGGTTTCTTTTCTTCAATTTCAAAGCATCATACATGACTTAATAAATAAACGTTTCTAAGTTGCGAGCAAGCGTAGTACAAATGACTTTCAAATATTATCCGATCTATTCAAAATTTCTTAAAATGCTAAGGATGTATATTTCCAGAGGGCGTTTCCAATGCAGTGTTGTGGTTTAAATGGTCGCGAATGATCGGCTAAGTACGTGAACTATCTCACGCCCCCCTAACTCCCCATACTCCTCACTGTCTCCGACACCCGTATGCCTGATTTGTCACACTCTCTCCGTATTCCCACACTCACCTTGCTTGTTAAGACACACCTAAATCGATTTGTCTTGTAGTATTCATGCCTCGCATTCAAATGGGTACTAGTTAAATATACTGAGTCGACAGAAATTTATCATGCGAACATTTGTTTTCAATAGTGTTTAAGTAGCTTTAATGGCAGGGAAAATACGGAAAACC
>CACRXP010000217.1:356036-376867 GCA_902702965.1 Spirometra erinaceieuropaei
TAGGTATGGTTTAACAATCAAAGAATCGGAGCCGACTGTTTCGCAAAAAGGATAAACAAAGACGTTTTATATATTGACATCTGATTTTCGCAAGCTTGGATTTCTATATGCTTAAAGTCTATTCTGCTGGCAAGTCCGAATATCGAAAGCCATTTGCACTTTATTTTAACACCTAAATTATTATGGTTGTTAGCGCAGAATGTCATTGGTTATAATGAATTCAATACACGAAGAGCAACATACACGCAAGAAATCGATGAATTCCATATGCTCTAGGATATGAAATCGTAACAAATTCAGTCCACAGCAAATAAGTGACATAGGTTTCGCAGCGAAATTATCGAAAAGCTGTCTTTATCTCCAAATCGACTTGAAACAATACAGCCATTAAGTACTGTGTGTAGACGCCGAGGCAATGATGATTGCGAAGTTATAAAACAATACGACAGGTTCCCCTAATGTTCTCTGCCATTGAAAGTAGTTAAACACTATTGAAAACAAATAGTCGCATAATAGATCCCTGTCGATTCACTATATTTAAATGGTATCCACTTAAGTGTGCGACAGTAATATGACAAAACGAATCGATTTCAGTTCGTCTTTAATGCAAATAGAGGATGGGAGTAAGGAAAGGACAAGGAAAATAAGACATAGGGATACCGGAGACAGCAAGGAGTAAGGGGGTAAGAGGGGGGCGCGAAATAGTTCATTCGTTAGAGCGGTCTTTCGCGATTGCAGTACAATAAGGGCTGAATTCGTTTCTGCGTACAAGAATGGCTCTCTTTTCTTGATGGAAGTGGCCTTTTTTGTTGCTAACAGATGTTAGCCTAGTGGTGATATCTTGTTAATTACAAACCTTTCTCTGACTACAAATAGTGGGAATCACCAGCGGCGCACTTTGGCCATTCCCACCAAGCACTGTCAAATTGCCAGCCTCGACAGTCTTACCGGCAGCAATTTACAGCAGAAAAGGATCAATGGTGATATTGTAGCGGCTAAGCGATGATGGTGTCCGACAAGGGCGATTCGTGCGCAGAGTGTTCGTCGACAGCGTCGACACGCTAGCACGGGAAAGATATTTCGATTTTACCTGGAATTCATCTTAAAGGCGAGTAGAACCTAAAGGTACCAATAAATCTAATCATAGGCTGTATTATATGAGGTCCGGTTATAACACGGGGCGGCGAACGCTGCCTTCTGACCTGCGTCGCAGCTGAAGCGTCACAAGTATTTATGTCGCTAACGAACCTGACAAAATGACTGTCAAAATGTATACACAGGAGGTGTGCTTGGAGGTAGGATGTAATTCGAATTTAAAAAGATTATATTAATGACGTTTCAAAGCCATCAAATGCCTGTTCTTAAATCACTGTGTCTACAAAGGGTTTACAATATGGCTCAAATCCACTGAAACCCGTATGGTTTCCTCCTAAAACTGGAGGTATGCTAACTTATGAAACGTTTGCCGAAATTTTAAAATGCGTTTTCGACTTGAAAGATTGCATAACTATGGATATAATATTAGTCTCCGTGCAGCATAGTCTCATGAGGATTCAGCTAATTCAAGATGCCGGCCTGCCAATGAACTTTTCAGGCCGCCTGGAAAAATAGGTTTTGCAAAAGATGGTTAATTAACTAGTTTGCATGTCTCTCAATGTTTTTCGATTGCCACAGAAATTCAAATATACGTCAGAGAAAACATACGAAACATTTTCATTGTCTACACCTTTTAAAGGCAAATAAGTCTTCCGCAATATTTATAATCGAAGGTGGTTCATAACTCTGTTTTGTAAGGGTTTCTAATTATAAAGTTTTTCAGACCATGTAATGTCTGTTTATAAAGCCCTGCGTATCTGTATTCACTAACGCTGGTATTAAGACGTGATTATGTAGGTCCACCTGATGGATACACTAGAGTTTGGGTTAGGGTTAAGAGTTAGGGTTAGGTGTTACGGTTAGGGGTCAGGGTTGAGGGTAGAAGTTAGAGTTAGGGCTAGAAGGTAGGGTTAAGAGTTAGGACAACTATTTCTTAACCACTCAGAGTACAACCGCGCATCCGAAATTGCCTTTGAATTTGCAATTCATTGAAACTTCAGCTTCCAAAATTTTCAAGGCATCCTGGATGGGAAACGTACTACAGAAATGTAAACTTATTGTCTGGGATGAATGTAAAATGGTACACAAGAAAGCACTCGAGGCCCTAGATCGACCACTGCATGTTGGCGCGGAAGCAGCAGACCATTTGGAGACATTACTGCTACTGCGTGTAGGAGACTGCAGGTGAACTCGGCCTGTAATTCATTGATGGACAGCAGCGGCCGAAATAAAAACCCGCCTGAAATAGGCTTCTTTGTGGCGCCTAGGCCAGGTGGTAAAATTGTGCGTGTCTAACTGCACAGCCAACGATCAGCTGAGGTATTCTCACACTAATTATTGGAAATTTGAAATGCAACGGTGTCGGGTGATCCGACATCAGGAAGCATTTCCCTACCTTTTACTATCGCAATTTAGTGTCCTCAAAAGCGGAATTGGTTGAAAATTTGTTTCCCAATATTCAGACAAATTACAGCAATCATGAAAGATTTAGCGAATCAGCTATGCTTACGGCCAACAAAAAAAATCTGTTCCATCTTAAACATACTATTCTCTGTAGAATTCAGAGCGGGACAATCACATACACGTCATTCGGCAGTGCTGTGAAAGCAGACGAGGCAAGTAATTATCCCAATGAATTTCAAAATTCACCTGGTTGTGGGTTAGGTTTTGGTTTTAGGTAAAGGTTAAGGGTAAGTACTAAAATAAGTTTTTATGGCTGGGGTTAGGCTTCAACGTTGGATTTAAGATTAGGTTCAATGACAATTGTTCAGTGTCACGTCTTTGGTAAAATTTTTTGTGTTAATGTATCAGGTTAGTTTAAAGTTCTTGCGACATATTTTGGGATTAGGTTTACGGTTTGGGTTTAAGACTGGTCCCTATGTTAGTATTTGTGTTTATGGTTATCGCTAGAGCTTAGGTTTAGGTTTCGCTCTCATTTTCGACCTCATTCTTCCGCGGCCCCGTCCTCCATGCTTGCACTAGCACAACACTGTCCCTGCAACACCCTACGTGCGTTGCGTACATAAATCTTGCAAACTTATCAAAAACCCTTCCGTCCAGTTTCAATGGTTGTCCGTCCAGTGCTTTGTTAATGCCCGCGCTTCTTCCACGTGGTCTTCTTGTTTGTTCTTTATGCAATCCCCTGCTCAGCAGTCCGTGTCCGCTTCCCTTGCTTACTGTCTCCTGTTTTGACTGAGTAGGCCTCGGCTACGTGTTGCTCAAAGACCTCCTATTCCTCCGGCCGTTTATTAGCCCCTACATTGTACTACAGTTAATACGCTGCTTCGTCTACAGGTGCATATACCTTCATATCACCACCAGTCCAGTTTTCTGCAGTTTCCTCTTCAGGCGGCCCCAGTACGCTCCTATCGTGTTCGTATGCCTGCCTGTGGTGAGTCGACTAAATTGCGGCTGTGGTTGACGATACAGTGTCTGTAACCCACTGTTGGTGAGCAGACATAAAATTTACGCTCGTCTGTCATTACCACGCTTCCATTGGCCACCCATTGCAAAATCACTATTTTCAATGCTGCCCTTGATCGGTTGCTCATTTGTGCCCAAAGGACTGTTCCTTATTTAGGTTTTAGTATACATTCCCATTATCCAGTACTGCCAACTTTTTCTACTTTTGTTGTACTTTCTTCTGCTTATGAGTGTTTCCTCTACCTGATGCTCTACACCAGCTCCACCTAGGTTGACATTTTCAGCTATTAATGTCTTCGAACAGAGATTTCTGCACATGCGATAGCATACACCTGCAGTTGCCAACCTCGGCGGCACACCTGCTCACGCTTAGCCCTCCTAAAATAGCAACACACCACCTCAGTTTTCGTAAGCGTTAGTTTGATTCATTCAAACATGCTGAGGCTCCTTAGGGCTTTCCTTATTCCATACCTACTGCACGTAACGGTGAAAACATTCGTGCGTTGCTGGAATTTCTGCAGTCGCATTGCCCTCTTGTAGCGGCAGGTAAGGCTCAAAGGATGGAGTCCCATTCGAGCAGCAACGTTACGATGTCAATTAAATCAAAGAGTTGCCTTCATTTGCCGCCTTTCCAGCGTCCTTCTACCAGAGTTATTCTCCTTTTTGCACTTTCCTGCGGTCGACAGCAAAATAAGTGCAATATAAAGGGTCCTTTTAATTATTGCTTACTATTTTTCCAGGCTTTCAGACAACTCTTCTGCCTTAAGAATTATTACTGTTGAAGAAAATTATTATCTTCTTTTTTTCCAACTTATCCTTTTACTTTCTTCGTCCTCGAAAAACGCATTTAAATTTTTGCCATATTTCCGCTGTAATTTCATGTCTTTCTTTTTCTCTTACCTTTTCATCTTCCCTTCTTTCTCTACGCCAAAAACATGGGTCACATACCGTTTATGGATTCTTTCGTAAATCCTAGTTCAGCTCGCAAAGACAGTACAAACAGCTTGATCGTAAGGTAACTGACAACAAGATAACGAATAGAATTGAGGAATGCAAACCTTGATATTTCAGTTATTTACAGACTGCAAAATGAATAAAAAAGCAAGACGTCAAATGGAAAGCGAAAATCATCCGGTTGCCTGCTTAAACAATGACAGCAATCTGCTAAATCAATATACGAGAAAACATGTTCGAGAGAAATACAGAAATTTGCCGATATAAACATATATTAAGCATTAAAGAACAGACTCGACAGACATGAAAGTTTACAAAGAAGCAGTATTAACTGTAATTCAAACGTCCCTAGAGGACAGCCAAATCATGTTCTGCTATCGTTATTTCCAAATTGCCCCTAATGGTGGTTGTTCCGATACCTGCTTTGATTAAAACACAATAATAAAAGTGGTTCCAGATATTCAAAAAATGCAATGGTGATTGCTTTAAGGCAAACCGAGTTTGTTGTGTATCAGATAAAACCACTGATATAAAAATTCCAACAAACTCCTCGGCGCTCGGTTCTGGATTTAATGATTGAAGTAATAGCATTTAGGTGGTATGGCACTCCTTAATTTGACTCCTTTGAGATTCTCAAGCAGGTGAGATACGAGCAACCCAGCTACTAACCTAAACAGGTTTTACGTTCATATTCACGAACGCTACGCGTGAATACCGTCACAAATGCCTTTCTGCATACACGACGGAATTGTTGGAGTGTGTCTGTTACAGCCGCCTTCAATCTGAGTCTGTGAGATCTGTATTTTATGCATTTAACGCAGATCACATGTCGAAGTCCATTTCTTTCTTCGGTCGTCAAAATGCCTTCTATCACTAAAAATTAGCTAAAGTGATATACGGCTTAACTTCACAGAGAAACTAAAGTATTGACTAAAGCAGCACTTAATTTGGCCAAACCTTTGATGGCAGTTAGGACAGACGGTTAAATTCTGGGTGGTTTGAAGGTTTCCGCGTGAACTGTGAAAGCCGGGGTCTTTATGTTACAGGCGTGTGTGACTTTTTGAGTTGTCAAGGATGCGTGTCGGCCTGTATAGCAGGTCGCCGCAGACTGCAGCTGAGGTGCTTTGAAGTGCCCTCGCCATTTAGCACGAAGTGTTGCCTCTCTGTAGGAGTAAACAATATTAAAATCTTGACTAGGAAATCGGGAATGTGGTCCGAGGACGACGCCGCTTTTGGTTAGTGATCAGACGTATTCGGTAAATGAAACTAAAGAGTATTCATTTGGAAGTTCCCAGGAGGCCGATGTCTTCTTGGGAGATGGATGTATGACCGCCATTTGGAGAGAAAATGACCTTCGGTGATGCATATAACACTAGGTGTTTGAAGTACTAACTACGCTCATGCAGAGGGCATCGGACGAATTCGGGACGCGTTTGCTCACACTTATTTTGGTAGGTATGTTTATAAAATGTTTCAATACATCGTGAGGTTTACTTGCGACAAAACTATCAGAATCTCGTCGGTATGTGGCGGCTTCTTTTAGTTGTGGTAGTTTCATCGTAGCATTGAGGCTGATAATGCCGGACCATTCCTTAAGTGCAGTGGGACAGAATGTCATCACACTTGTCAGGAAGGCGGTATATGCAATTTAGATGTATATGTCGAATCTTCGAATTTTTATTGTCACACATACAATAAATGGTTAATGCGGCGTGCGGTCAGGGTAGGCCTTGTCTGCGTGCCTTCCTACGTTTGATGATGATGATGATGAGGATGATGATGATGATGATGATGATGATGATGATGATGATGATGATGATGATGATGATGATGATGATGATGATGATGATGATGATGATGATGATGAAATGAATGTTGGCATCGCGTGCCATCAATGTAGAAAGAACTTTCGTTGACAATAAGCATTATCTTACGTGCTATTATTAGAGACACACCCTCGCTCGTACCATTGTCTATCAGCTGTGAACCCAAAATCGTTTCATATTGGTGGACCATCTGTTTCAGATTTCGAAAATGTACCGATAGTCCAGCTGATCAATAATCCGGAGGAAATACTCTTTAGATATCAGTTCGCGAATGTTTGCAGTAACATCCGTGGAGTCGATGGGACTTTTCTGAAATTTCTTCCACATGTATGTTTTGTCTATCAGGCCGCAGCACATATTTAAAACTTGATTCCACAACTTTTACTGTCATCCTGAAATCTGTCTTTATGTTTATAATGCCTCCGAACCCGACGAAGGAGTCATGATCATTCCGCAAAAAAGGCGTACTGGGTATGCTTGGAATGTCATTCGAACGCGTGGAACGTCCTTAGTTTTCTAATCACATGCTTGCTACCAATGTTTACTTTTAGATTCCCCTACTGCAGATGAGCATATATTTCGCTCAGATTAATGTCGCCGACATGTATTCCTTGGAAGGCCACCCCATCTGCACCCACATATCGTAAAATATATGCTGCGACTTGTACAAATCCCACGCCAATTGCAGTTCATTTGAGCATAACGGTCTTTTAACTGACGTAAATATTAGTGTGTGTTAACGTAAGTATATACAGAGCCATACCTTTGCTATTTGTGTTACCATTAGGAAACCGCTAATCTGGTGGTAGTTTTTAAGGTGATACCTGACCACTAACAACATACTCAGTCACGCATTCACCGGAAATGATCGTCCAATAATGCAATCGCTTATCGATCTTCGTCCGGACTACGTCCTGATACAAGATTCCTGCCAGTCCAAACCGGGTCGACAACACTGACGAAATACCTCAGGTTCTCCAATAATAACCACCTAAGCAGCAGCGGAAAGGACCTGCTGGAGGTCACGTGACCGAAGTCTGACATCTTTCCTTCGACTTGCCCAAGTAGGCAAACGTGGTTTGCACATGCCCATCGAGTCCTAAGGCAGGACTTGCAGTTACCACAACAGCCGGTGACGGACAAAGAGGACACGCGAGTGTGCCAGCGGTAGGCCAAAGGGAGACCAACCTCGATTACGCATGCATAGTGAATGCTCCCCACATGCGTAGAGAGTTAAATTATGTCCTATTTAATAAAATAACTAGCTCTACCTGCTTGAGATGTTTATATGAAGCAATATCTGCACAGCTGCTAAAAGACGCGACTCAGAGCAGGACTGGTAGGCCTAGGAGTATAGCGCGCTTTGTAAGCTGCAACATTTCTGAGGTGACAGGCATTTCAAGTGAGGTTTAAACAACTGCGATGCTCCCCCTCAGAAAGGACACGACCGGGAGTTATAAATGTGCGAGTTTCGTCGATTACAAAGTCTCTTCAGGCGGAATCGACTCCAGGAGAACTTACTTTTTTAGCATTCATCAATTAAGTAGTATGTTTAAGCAATTAAAAACCACTGGCTTTCTGTCTCCAATGTCAATTACTTTGAGCGATACTAGCACTCGACATACGGCGAAAGCGGTTTTCACAGAATTAGAAGGGACTTCCGGGGAATATTTAGTCAGAATCGTCAGTGCGCTCCATAGTAATCAATGGCGTAAGGTAATGAACGGTGAACATAAACAAGAAGATAAGTGACATAAAATAAATGGTGATGACCTCGCACAGATATGGTCAATCTCAAAATTCCTTAATATAATATGAATTGTTTCGGGTCTGCAGGACTTCATAGTTGCTATCATTGCAGTTCATATGCTTTCGTCATAATTGTCGAGGGACAGGCAGACAGTACCCTCAAGAGCCGGTAGGTCATTGTATTGTCGTCCAAAGACTGACACTACAATTTCTCATCTTGAATGAGAGAGCAATCGTCAAATCATGCACATGCATAAAAGGCTTGACATTGAGGAATGTGTCACATTCATCCTTGATAATAGAGACTTAAATTTGATTCTGAGCATACATCACTCTTACCACGGCATTTCAATCGATGATAAAGTTGCACACTAGATTTACGATATCAGGGATACTTTCGATTGGCTGCATGACTCCATTTAAAAACGTTTTGGACTTTGAATCACAATGAAGCTAAACATTTGCCGATTAGTCGTCCTGGAAAAATTTAGAACTAATACATAGACAGCCTGCACTAACCAAGGCAGAAAAGTAAGTCGCTTCCACCCCTGCTGTTCCCAGCAAATACTCAAAACAAAATGGCAGACAAGAATCCCCACTACGGACTTCACAGGTCGGACTTAAATTTTTAGCATCCATGCGATGCTGACGCAACTGCAACTGCTAGAGTACGGTTAACTTATAATTATATAAGACAGCGAATGACTAAACGACTGCTCTATTGTGATGTCACTGCCGATATACACTGTTGACAAGTCAGAATAAATGTGTTTTCCCCCCCACCCAAGGCTGAGAGCACTACCCTCATCACCGTCGCCTCTAACACCAGCGATGTGGACTCAACCCTCAAAATGTTGTCATTACAATAGCACATTGGCATCGCCCATCTGGCTGTTCGTTAGCTTGCGGATGTGTAGTACGGAGACAGGCAAACCAGTGCCTGATGCATCAGCAGCCACCTGTAGTCACCGTCTCAACTGTTCTCATCATTTTAGCCATTGCGTGGATTTACTCGGTCATATGCGCCTGCGTGAAAACCTGTGGTAAACCGCGGCAGAGAGAACCCCCGCTTATATCAACAGACCACAACACACAAGGACATCCAATATCACACATGCTAATAGGAAGTGGACACGTCACAAATAGGTGAGACGTGTTTTGTTAGACTCTTTCAGGTGACACTACTTCTACATGTGTGATCTGAACACACTACTCCCATCGTGGGAAGTCCTGATATACTGTGGTTCGTACGTTCAACCAGACTGTCTCAGCGCTGTCAAGTATTATTATTTGGATGGCCGATTTGGGCAGTGGACTGGTGTCTGTGAGGGGAATTCATAGTGAGATAGTGTCCAGAGACGCCAACAGCGATGCACCCAGCTGTAATCTAATACAAAATTATGCTATAATATTATGTGAAGTGGCGGGATGACTCGGTTCGCATTCCCGGACGGGTAGTCAGGCTGTTATGACTCTTTCATAGTGGCCTGTATCGCATTCCCATCTAGGTCACCCTCTTCTAGTTTTAGTGGACTTCTTGTTGCCTGTGCATGAAACAGAGGTGTGACGGTCGGCACGCCCGCGGGTTTACGCCGTGCCCTGCGACATGAGTAAGGGGTGTTAACGATCAACCGAGCTTTGACAACGGTAGGTATAGGCACTTCGCCGGGTTCTTTTGGACCCACAAGATCGTATCTCTGAATCGTTTGTTAGGTGCCTGACGTTGCCTGGGTGGTCTGTGCGCATAAATTTACCCATCCCTCATTTTACGCATTTCATCACTAAAGGTCGGTCAAATGACTGGACTACTACAAGCTCTCCCTCCTTCCTCCTTAGGCCTCAATGCCTCCGCAATACTTGCCTTTTCCTTCTTAACCCCCCCCTTTTCATACACCGTATCTATATGTAAAGACAAATTGAAATCGATTTCTCGTATCGCTCGCATGCTTCACGTGCTAGTGTATACCATTTTAATATAGCGATCCAACAGGAAAGTATTTTGAGAACATAGGTTTCAAATATTGTTGGTGGTCCACACTATTGAGCACCTGCCGAGTTGATGTATAATTGCTAACCTATCATTGCCTCCTAGGAACTGACGAGTATCTTGGAGATTTTGGAAACTTCTTACGTGTTCCTCTGTTTCATATTGAATTTGAATTAAGGACAGCGCGCCGTCTATCTGTCAGTGAAACATATGTCACTAATATGTTCTGTTTTGAATTGTTTATAATTGATTGCCATAACACAAGTACAATTCACCATTATCTTGGTTTTAGAATGCTTTTCAAGGGTTTCATTTGTCATAACTAATGCGTTTCTGCATTAAACAACCCAATAATTCACGCGGAAAGATTAAGGGCATTACGATGGTTTTGTCTTCTGACTTACCTGCCGGATAGACATTATGTATGCAAGAAGACATACATGGAGAAGCTAGATACCCGGTTACAAAACGTATTTTTATATCTTCATTGCAAGACAGTCAGCTCGATACCCTAGACAGTTTCATAGGGTCCATAGTTACAGAAGGCATTGTATGTAGTCAGCATCTAAGAAGCCCCGTTCCAATAATGAGTAGAAGTCATCAGAAGGCATAACAAGCAGGCCCAATAAAGTGGGGTTTATGGGTTCATAAGCGCATACAGTAGTATTGGCATATTAACCGCAAAGCCTAGCAAAGGACAAACGAATCTTATTTTGCGAGTCGAAATCCTTTCTCCAGTAAGTGATATCGAGAGTCGCCTTTAGCGTCAAGCAAAGTAGATTGAAGATAAACTACCCGACCGTATTCCGCATGTTATTGAACATATATGATAATCGTTTCTAGGACAAAATAATATTTAAATCATAACAGTGTTAATATCGTGTCAATTGCTACTTAAAGAAAATATAATATTGAAAAATAACATGGACATTTGCTCACATGATGTTCCATATGAACTTTGGCTTCAAGAATGTGTGATCGGCATGTGTATTGAATGTATTTTGCAGGCGATACATCCCGTGAGAATGTGCAGTCGAAATAAAGGGATGCGTGATTTATTTGCACTTTGAGATTTAAACGCGAATTGTCTTGCAGGCAATTTTATTCTTAAAGCTTAGGCGATAGAACTTGCGTGCCAAGTATTCGGCAACGTCGTCGAGAATGATACTGAGGTCATTTCTCGGACATTCCGGTATTTCTAAAAATAAGAGTAATTGTACAATTATCCCCAAAACAGCTTATGCATAGCCCAGAGGTACTGAACGGCTGCTGATTAAATGAAACCTAATGGTTTCGAAGGAAAAGTAGCATGTGATCAGTATACCTGAAGCATGCACTATAGTAGCGGAAATTAAGAAATCATGCAATCCTGTATGCTTTGTTTCTCATGGCTTGGCAAAGTTTACAAATTTTGTAAAATGATTATTACTTTTTTATGAGTAAACAACATTGCAGAATGCAACGAAATGAGAACCACGATCAGAAGCTTCATTTCTTGTCAGAGCAGTGTGGATTCACAACTAATATACCATAGTAGCTGAAGTAACCAACGAAGAGACAGTTACAATCCCGCTCGATCATCGGTCACACGTGGACTGACACGCGTCGCCATACAGCGCATATCTGCTCGTAGAAAACCGCTTTAGCATGACCAAAGCACAAGGCTGCTTGCCGCATTAATAGGTCAACGATGTATTGATTGCAAGCACGAGTGATGCTTATATCCCCAGGCTAACATCATTTAGACCAAAAACACGAAGTATCGAGAGGAGTAATTCCGGCGACGACATAATTTAGTAGCCCTAGCTGTATATTCTTAAATTCACGTTTTGCATCCTTTTGGAATTGTACATAATAATAGACCGGCTGGTACTCGTCACTTCCAAAAGCCTAAGTAGAGTCACCAAACTGGCCTTGCACATTGATCTGTTCAAAGAACCATTTGATCGTTACCCCACTGCGGTATTAACGATTGTGTTTTTCGGCCGATACAAAACGAGGAATTCAAGTACTTTTCGGCCTATATTCGTGATCTCCAACAAGAATCTAAGAGTGTTAAAATGCATGTGGTCTTTAGACAGCTGAATTCGTCCGTAGATTTCTGGCACTCAGCACCATGGCAGGATTGGCATTGTTTGACTGTGTTTCAGCGTCCGCTACTGTTGTCGGTGGCACTGCCAGTGTTCACTTGGTCAGTAAAATCGACTGTTATTTGGATGCCAACAAGGGTGCATGCCGTTTATCTTGCTTTGATCTCCGATTGTCATATGTTGGAGGTTTTTTCACCAAAGCCTAAACATTGTAACAGGAGGAATGGTAATCGAATTAGGTAGGTAAACTCGTGAAATGTCAACAGAAATTCCTAAAAGCGTTTTCGTTCTCAAAGATATGCCTAATTAGGATTGTTAAAATCATGCTCATACAACGCAATACTAGGATAATTCCGTTACCTTAGGGGACATAATTTCGAAAAAAACGTCCCTCCGAATGCAAGCGAACGTATACTCTGTAAAAAATGACTATTTATTTACCGTGTATTTTTCTCATTAATTTTCTATGTTCCATAATATTTAATTATATTGCATAGACGAAGTACATCAAAGTATTCATTCGTTTTCTAACTCGGTAGAAAATAACCTCTTCCTTCAATTTTATTGCTCAAACGAAGGGCATTAATCCATTTTCAATGATTTTCCGATTCCCGAATAATTCTAAACGTTAAATGTCTTTACAGGCGTATTCAGGATTATAATACGACAAGCCATATATTTTCCGCGTATGCAAATCGCACTGATTATCATCCTACTTACAGATAATGTGCCATCTCACTGAATGGTAACTACAATGCTGAACTGCATGATTTACTCGAAAAATTAACTGAAGTGTAGCTGCAAAATAACTCACCTTGCAACATAATCCCATGACAATTTTTTACCTCGAAGTGCGTGCTTTTGATCAATTTCCATATCGGTCGCATGCAAAAAAACATACTGTAAAAAATGACGACTCAACTAATATCAATTTTTCCATCGACTTCCGTTGTCGTTATAAATTAAGACATATTTCGTAGAATTTCCATATCGGTCGCATGCCAAAAAACATACTGTAAAAAATGACGACTTAACTAATGTCAATCGTTCCATTGACTTCCGTTGTCGTTATAAATTAAGACATATTTCGTAAATTAATGATTAGTTAATTTAGTTGGTTCACAAATATTTTTTCCTCTAATTTTATGCTTCAAAAGGAGAACTCTTTGATGATGAAAAACTGTTTAAGTAGACCGAATAATTTTTAATCCGACCTGCGTTTTTACCCTAAGACATGTTTACATGTATTAAGGCATCGAAAATCAATGCGAACAATTTCTGCTATTTAAGTAGTTATTTTTTATCGATTTTATCCTTTGCAGGCGGCTGAAAAGAGGATGTTTCGAAAGCTAGTATACTGAGGTAAATAAATTATCAAGGGATTAAGCTGAAAGGTGATTAATATTAAAATTCACATAAGCAGTCTTCGAAGTATAAAACGCATTTCGAGATTTCAGTTAACATTTCACGAGTTAACAAACCAATTGCACGTCAGGTAGGAGTTGCGGCTTTAAAAACGCTTTTTCCGGTCGAAAGAAATACACATTGAATGCTGATGGGCAAAGCAATTCATTTATTTACTTGAATAACTGTATAAAATATCCCTTCTTATACTCGTTTGATAACAAATGAAATTTTCAAATTCTGCACTCGGTGAAAGGCTAACTTTCGGTCGGAAGGGAACGGTGCAAATATGAGTGTTCTCAAGATCATTAAATGCTCATTTAAATGAAATCATCATTTTTTATTTGATTATATCCCTTATGTGGTATAGCATATTGTGCACATCTTCGGCTCGGAGCTTATTTCCCCTCATGGGTTGACAAAATTGCCTGCAGTGGTGCGACGTCACTTCAAAGCACTCTGCGTCGACCTGACAGACAGATCGACCTTAGTCGTGCAAGCTCAAAAAGCCAACCACGATTGCGTTTTTAAAGACCCACCAATCCGAAAAAACCCTGGCCGTATTCAATTCATCCATCAAAACGTCAGGCGGCCCAGATTTAGGCAGACTGTCTCGCGTGCTGGCGCATTGCTGGGCGAAGTCAATGCTATCTGAAGCTGTAAATCCGTTTTCTTCTGTAGCTAATGTATCCGTCAATTTAGGTAGTTTCTAAATAATTAGGGGTGCGAGAGATCACCGGAACAAGAGCTTACTTCGCCCGACCTATCTGGTCCACGCCGAAACACATCATCGGAGACAGTGACAAAAAAGGGTGAGACATGACAAGGAAACTTCAGTAGTAATAGCATGCAGTTACAATGCTACGACATGCATATGATAAATAACCACACTCCTCTTCATCGAGAATTATTTCCCGCTGGTGCGCTAATTGTTCGCTGGTCTTCCAATACCACAGACCGAAATTCTGGGTCCTGTATGTTGATGATACCTTCGCCGTTATCGAGCGGGATCAACGACTGACATTCGAGGAGCATCTGAATGCGGTCTTCTCGGAGGTAGAATTTACGATGGAAGGGGAAGAGGACAACCAGATGGCCTTCCTGGATGTCTTCTTATGCCGCAAAGATTATGGTGAATTAAAAACCAAAGTGTTCAGGAAAGCGACAAATACGATACAAGTGCTGAACTTCAACAGCAACCACCCAATCAGCCACAAACACAGTTGTGTAAGGGCGCTCTATCGGCGTGTCGAAACGCACTGCAGTGAGCCGGAAGACAAAATTGCCTAACTAAAACGGGTCTTCAAAGACAATGGCTACCCGCGCAACTTCGTCGACCAGTGCGTGCGCAAAAGGAACGAAAGGCCTAACCGCACGGATACGAAATATTGGCGGGCACTTCCGTATGCCAAGAACGTTTGGGAAGTTGTCGGCCGCCTTCTCGCACCACTTGGGATTGGGATTGCACACAGACAGGACGCAACCATCAGGCGTCAGGTAATGAAACCGAGAGACCCGCTGCCACGGCTAGAAACGTCTGGAGTCGTTTATCGGATCTGGGGCAGTTGCGGACAAAGCAACTACGTCGAAGTAATCGGAAGACAACCCCGAACGATAATGGCCGAACACGCGGCAGCGGTGCGCGTAAGTGATGCCAGCAGTCAATTTGCGGCTCATTCGACGACATCCGGCCGCACATTCAAATTTTATGAGGCCGAAATTCTCTCAAGAGGTGAAAATCGCGTGAGTCGGAACCTGTTTGAGTCATGGTTTACTGGTCCACATTCAATTAACAAGTGCAATGCTATTCCCCTTCCATACCAGGTGATGAGACTTTGTCTAGACGGAGTAATTGGCTACGCGGGGAACGCACATGTGAATAGTTTTTCCAACACTGGGGACGGCGAGACAGATGGACGAGCAATCATCACGCTAACATCCAACGCACGTGTTGAAATTGCAGCAATTAACGACGCGAATGTCGGCCATCAAGAATTTATCATACCACGTGAGGCTATCCCTGATCAAGAGAGGAACCGTGAACATTCATTGGCATGCGGTAGCATGACGACTACATCATATGTATTATTGCAGCCCTTTGTGCGTGAACCACCTGTATCTGCGTTTGTCTCTGATGATGGGTTGGAACATGAATCCTAAACGTCAGGTTAATAAGGCTCTTATCCCGACGATCGTGTTGACTTCTCTAAAAAGCTGTTTGATATGTGGATGCCGCGATTTCCGCTTATGTATTCTTTTTCCAATTGATCTTCCCTTCGGCCAGCAAGTAGATTATTGCAACCTGCAACACATTTCACCTGTGCCTGAAGGGCACATCTCACGGACACCGAATTAATGCGGCTGAGGCAGACAAAATGTTGCTAGCCTGCACTTGCATTTTACTTTTGAATTCAGTTTCAATATCAGACGCCGTCCTTAGTAAAAAAAAGACTAAGTTCAGAAAATCTTTTGTACGACGCAAACGAGAGCATGTAGACGGACACCTTGGCATATTCAAAAGATCTGCGATAAGCAGACTGCACAGCGTGCATCCCAATCAGGACGAAGGCTTTTTACTCCGCATGGTGTTGGTGAATGTGTCCGGTCCAACGTCTTTCCAGCAATTGAAATCTGTCAACGACGTCACGCAAGCCACATTGCGTAGTGCATGCCGGGCTCTCAATTTATTGGAAAACAACCGATACTGGGGCGTATGGGTTAGTGTTACGGGCAACACGTTCCATCCACATCGAATAAGTGCATTGCTTGAGATCATACTGACGACCTGCTGTACTTCATCTCCAACAGAATAATGGGAGAAATATAAATCGCATATGGCTGAGGATATCTTCTGTCGACCACACAGGGAAAATCCCAAATGCTGATTTCAGGGCAGGAATCTATAGCGAAGCGTTAATAATGGTGGGGTATATGTAGTTAAGAAATCGCGAAACAAGTTCCTAATCAACCGGAACTGTGTTCATCCGAGCGATCTTCTGCTGTTTCGTTTGCTGTCGATTTGCTCCGTAAGCAAAAAAGCACTCGAGGCCCTCAATCGGACATTGTAAGATTTGCTCGGAAAAAAGAGACGATTTGGAAATATTACTGCTACCGCTTGCAAGAGACTTCAGATAAACAGTGCCTGTAATTCCTCCATCGGCAATAGCAAACGAAATAAATGCCTGACTGAAGAACATGCCTTTGTGGCGCAAATCCGGATAACAAAATCAGCTACAAATATGCGTGTCTAGCTGCAAAACTACCAATTAGCTGAGGCATCTCATAGTAATTGCTGGCAATATGGAATTCAACGGTATCCGCTGATCCGACTACAAGAAGGGTTTCCCTACGTCTTAGCCCCGGTATTTTAGTGACCTTAAAAGGGAAATTAGTTGAAGAGGTGTCTCCCACTATTTAGACCACTTTCAATAATCACGACTGAATAAGCGAACGAGCTATTCTTGCGGCCAGAAACAAACATGCGTACCATCTTAACCATAGTATTCAGTGTAAGATACAAAGCGAGACAGTCGCATATACGTCCGTCGACATTGTTGTAGAAGCAGACGAGACAGGTGAAATATCCAACAGATATTTTTAATTCACCTGAGCCCCAACAACGCGTGTCCGGGCCCAGCTACTTCATCCATAAAAGTGTCTGTTACCCTTCGCGATTATTTTACCTACTGTTAGGTCTGAATTTTTCTGCCATAGGATATTAGACTGCCAAAACCCACCGCAAATGCCATATGCGTGCTGCTTAAAATACAGAAGGTATGCCATATCTGTAATGTAAGGTAAGATTTTTCGATGCGGCACACTATACACCTGGCTGTCGATCTGTTTGCGCAGAGAAGACAATGTCACAGAAGAAGTATGCGGGTGCTAATTTTCCGAACTATTCCGCATCCGTATACGATTTTAATTTTAGCAAAACATATGCATCTCATGCCCACCTGAGTGGTGCCATCAGTATTACTAAGCAATAAACAAGATACCCCTTTATGTACCATCTTAATGAACACTAGCTACCCCCCACCCCAATATGCGTGCCTCGTGGCAAAATGAAGTCAATAACTCACCGTCTACAAGAAATGAAAGAAGACTCTGTAATACGTAGAAACTGCATCTTCGTTTCGAAATATATGTCAAAAATAGGTGAAATGTCACTTTTCCTAAGACCGAATATCTTAAACATAGATCAAAGGATGAAAACGGGAAAATCAGACTATCCATAATTTAGAAGACAGTCAGCGGTTATTTCAGCACAGCCCTAACATTTAATGTACAGCAAACACATCATTCGCCAGACTGTTATCAACTGATGCGTTTCCATCTCATGTGGTTTTATTCGGTATAAATCGTTCTACCCCGAGATGCTGTTCTACGAAATATAAGTTCGGAACAGCTACAGTGGGGTTTCCGGCTTAGGTCGAGGTATAAGGCCATAACGAGACAGCAGCCTAAGGAAGACTCGACAATCAAATGGATTAATATCTCTCTTAACTACATTATTTTTCCCAAACAAACTGCCTGTGGAGTAAACTGGCTCATCACGTCCTATAAAAGTAAATTTGAAAAATGTAAAAATGTGACAAGAAATTTCTGAATTCATTTCATTTTAATAATCTTTTTTTATGAGGCATGATAATTCATGTCTCTTCTAAAAGAAAAACCGACCTAACATATGTCGATATCAGCCTTCATTGCCTACTTAACGTTTTTCTCTGGGATATAAAATGTTAAACGAAGACTTTGTCAGGGCCCCCGGCCAAGTTTATACTCCCTCGGTGCTCTCAAATTCGAAGAAGAAAGAAAATCTTGATGGAAATTTAGGTTCATCCGTAGCTTCTCAGGTCATGGAAGAACTTTGAGCGGAAACATTTTTGATACAGAAATGTCAGTGATGATTCGTCGGAAAGCAAACGAATGCTAAAAGCGCGACATCCCTCAAATGGTAAATCTCAGCAATCAAGATGACGATCGGGGAGCTTACTACATGCGTTTTTTTAGACGACGTTCTTTGAAAATGCATGTCTGTCCCCTGCGCAATGTAATATTTTATCAGAGGATTCTTAAGCCACATTTAGCTAGACTAAACTTCAGCCAGTCCGAATTTCATGTGACTTTACTCATTCGGGATTTCCGCTGATAAAAAGGACTGTATGTAGGTTTTCAGAACGCGAAAGTGTCGAACATAAAATGCCCACTTACGCGCTATGCCTAAGTCCAATGCACGTATGAGTCGGAATCCGATTTGTCCTATCAGTGACAGACGACTGTTAGTAAACCGCAAGTGCAGTTGGAGTTACATAGAACATTCAGGAAACCATTAGGTATCAGGTCAGGAAGCTGCATGATACTCTGCATCCATAGGAAATGATTAAAGAAGTTTAATGGCTTCGGTGCAGTTTCGGACAAAACAACCACCCCAATAAAACTAGACTGTTACTCCTACTGCGACTGGCCCAATATTCAGTAAAAGTTAGGAGGGGAATCGACGCTACCCCCTGAATTGCTGCTCATTTGATAACGATACGGCCACACGTACGAGACTGACGAGGACAAAATCTCCGCCACAGAGGACACAGGTGTCTGCCGCCAATTGAATCAGTCATACATATTCGGCCGAATTTAACGACGAGCACAATGTCCATCCGACCCCATATCCCACGCTGCGATTTTGTCTGGGCATAATTAGCTATAAAGGGAGAGCTGGACGAAAGATTTGGGAGATATCGTCATAAAATATTCCGCCGTATGGCATACAATAATGCATTTTACCTTTGATTCGTTAAAACAGGCTTATGATCAGCCCACAAAAATATCTAACCTGCCAAAAAGTAAGGTAAACTGCAAATGCCTAGGCAGGATGTACATGGTCAGTCATAAACTGAGAAAAAATAGTCAGTTCTAATTGTGTCGACTGTTCATAGTGAAAAAAATTGCTGCACAATTACGTTGGTCACGTTGTAAAGGAATCGCATTTGCTAAGTCCAGAATACGAGGGCGTCTAAGGGCTTCTGGGACTTCGAAACATCCTCCTAGATGATTATGTGTGTACTTCGTCAAAAACTGCATTGCTATGCTGAAGAAAACTGTCATGCCACAGCCAATTTCATTACCGGATTGATATAGGCATCATTTGCACTGTAAATCTTGGCCTCTTAATAAACCAACAATATAAGTTAAACATATAAGATAAAATTTAGAAAAAAACACGGATATTGTTTTCGACTTTACATTTTATAAAAGACGTTCGTGCAAAAAGAGTTAGGGCCACTGAAATATGAGGTATGCCTTAAAAAGAGACGAAATAATACCTAAAGGGAAACTGGGCTATAAGTAAACATGTAAGCAACTAATTCTGCAGTCGAATTTAATGCCACGATATATAAGCACTGATTTATTTGTATCACTGGCAGATGGATGGAAGTACAGCAGGAATATTCTTCGCATTGTCCCAAGTAATTGTCAGTATTATTTCAAAATGACTGTTTAACTTTATGGCCGACCGCAGTACCATATATAACTAGTCGCGTTTTTTCAGACACAGAAAATTGTTGGGTGACACACTTAGGAGATTTTACCACCGAAGGGTAGTCCGTTTGACATTAGTTTGATCTTTTGACCTTCAGATGTGCGTAAACATTTGACTATGAAAATGAAATTGACGTGCCCAGTGGCCGTGACCAGAAGGTGGGGGGAATTACAGATGACAGGCGAAGTGTTTCTGATCAGTTATGCGTGAGGTTGAACAGCAAATGCAGTAAGTTTCATTTTAAAGGGACTGAAAAAGGACGTATAGTGATGTGATTGAACTGAACTGTAAATGGAGGATTCCGTAAGAACACAAGTATTCTAAGGGTTTTTTAAAGACCTTGCAATTGATAAGTCCATTAGTTGCGTACAGTAAGCAAGCTATCCGGGAAATGAAGATAGAAGTATCCCAGCAGTTATAATCTAGTAAATAAGAACAAAGTCGCTAGCAGGTAAAAATGCACGTGCTAGTTCTTTGTCTCATTCAAGGTTGTGCTGAGTTATTTAACAAGCGTATTATAACTGATTAAAGCCAAAACGGACTTAAACGTCGCTACAACCTCTTCGAACATGCTCTTCCTCTCAGACATCATTGTTATGCTGGAAACAAATTGTCATGCCACAGACACGTGTTCCTTGCCAGCTAAACATAGATATTACATATCTGCATATTACACCAGAGACTTCAGTCACGCATAAGAATACTTGACTCTAACACGTACATTCAGACATTTGATATGATTCGCAAGCTGGATACTGGGA
>CACRXP010000217.1:391540-440739 GCA_902702965.1 Spirometra erinaceieuropaei
GTTAGAGAGTGTTGCCTTCGCCGAGGGGTGGTGTCCCAATGGCTGGTTGCAGGGGTTGGTGTGTTCAAGTGGCCGCATGGGCAGCTGCGGCTGTGCGGACGCAGGTTTGCCGCAACTGTTGGTCTTGGACTTCAGCCAACGCGTCTGAAACGGCTCACTGCAAAGGCGCGAATGACCTTGAGGCAGCGAAGTCTTGAACAAGACGCCAGACCGGTCATGATGGCCGGGAACTACAGTGTCATCATCCGGGATTGTGGCTCATTCAAGCCTTCTCCACGCGACTTATTCCCATGCCCAGGAAATACCTCAGCACCTAATATGGTAAGGGAAATCATTGCGCTCGTTGATGGATTGCAGGCATAGGAACCATGTTTCGAGAAGATCAAGAATCACGCGATCTCCACCACTTGTAGGGAATTCGGCTTCATCAAACTTAAAAATATGGCGTAATAAAAGGTGTAACTGCGTTTGTGACTGATTGGTTCCTTGCTGCTGAAATGCAGTATATGCGCTGTAATTGCCGTTTTTGTGAACTTTTTCATTTTCAACTAACCACAATCTTTGCAGCAGACATGGACATTCAAAAAGGCCAGCTCGTTGCTTTCTTCTCCAACGTAGACTGAATATGGCGTTGAGACGTTTTTTGGATGTCGACACTTAATCCCACTTGATGACAACTAAGACAATGCCCACATACTGAACCCAGAACAGTGGTCTGCGTTTTCGGAAATGAACAACTCCGAGCGCTGTAAGACCACCTCGGCGATGAGTTTCAAAAACGGCCTGGCCATGGGTGGGCCCTTCATCTGATCGTAGATTTTTCCGTCAAAAATAAAGTACGTCAGCAGTTAGGGTATTCAGGTGTGTCCGAGGCGATTCGCCGTTTTATCTCCCATGACTCGTAGGAGTAGTTTGATGGTCTCAAGTGTCAGATCTCACAAAGTTGAAGCAAAATGGACGTTACATCAACAAGTGTCATGACGTCGTCTGGCAGCTTTCGCATTGGGTGGGGTCGTATTTGATGTACTTGCCAAGTTGCCGAGAAATCGTAAGGCCAGCATCTAACACCGATGACAAAATCGCGGTAGAAAACGACTCGAACGCGGACTGACAAGCCATCAGCGCATTAATTGCGTCGTCAACGGCGATTGCGAGAGTTGTCAATTATAGTACGTATATTGTTCGAGGGCAGCTAGGGGCTATAAATGCTGGACTTCTTGTACCATCGGTAGCCCTTTCTGTGACTATTTTCGATTTTGCGTGTAAGTGAAAATCTGACACCCTTGGCGAATTTTTTTTAATGTACGTCTTGTTCACCGCTTGAGCCTGTTTTTAGGAGCTCTGCTCTCTTCCACAAGCGCAGTGCTGTGGCTTAAACACTTCAAACCACTAACCATCATCTGCAAAGACTTTCCCCGGAAATGAGAACGAAAGACTACTGCACAGTGGCTCATGCTGGACTCTAGAAACGGACGCAGAATTACTTAAATAGATAAATTTTACACAGGATGAAGACTATTTGTTTCAACGATAACAAGGAAATCTCAGATTCACTTTCGATGACGAACGGTATACAATAAGGTCCCGGTTGTATGTCATGCTCTCCGCCATGTATGTGGGTTTCAAACGTAAAGAGCGACTGAGGATGGATATCGAGGCCCAAAACAACAGAAAAATGTGTTTATTGTAAATCACCCAAAGCGTCTTCGAAGATACACAAAGACAGCAATTGGGATCATTTATGTGCAAATCGCTGTGTCAAATAACTTGACGGATGATTCTATGTAATCGTGTGCTAAAATATTCGAAAGTTTGGCCTTAAATGAACCTTGTTTTTTTTGTTTTTAAACGGGTCTGTTCCTGCATTCGTCATTTCGATTTACAATGCAAAAACCCTCAATAACCGTGTGGGCCTTTTTTAAGAAAAGTGGGTTTGCTAATTTTTTTTTCTCGCCTGAATTATGTGCGTCTTAGGTATTTTTTGGTATGCGTCTAACTTCACGGTATGCCAAACTGCATTCCTGGGCACGTCATTTATAAATTCCGCACCAAAAATTCGATAGGTTGTCCAGGTTTATGTTAGCATAACATTTTGAGCGACCGCATACCAATGACCCGATCTTTCGAAGCGGTCGGTTGTATAAGCCAGCGTTTAAAGTCCGTTATATGTATCGCAGTACACTACGCGCATCCGGAAGCAAGTTTATTTCACTGTTTTTGACAGTGTTATAAACAGACATTCTGTAACTGTACACTTTAGGTCTATTTTATCTAAAGGGCCTTCTTTTCCATACTTGCACGATTTGTATAACTTATGGGACTTGGTTTGTAAGATGAATGCTCCATTTTTACCTTTTTGAGTATCCAATATCGTGAGCAAAATGTACAGTCAATGAGCAAGGTCAGAATTTGTAAGCCAAATCTCCAGGATAAGCTTTCAATCACACAGAATATCTAAAATTTTGTTTTTCAGCTGATCATACTGTACGGAAGAACGCGAATGTTTGCGCAGCCATAATCAGAGCCTTATTCCGCAGTACATCGTCCCACTACTGACTGGGCTGGCGCGGTTTCCTTAAATGTGATTGACCTATGCCAGCAAAAAGCTTTTCGCCTTATCGGAACTTATCTGGTCAAAAAAACTTGATAAAAATTCAGCACACCCCAACGGCATGCGGTGACTGCACGCTTATCTTCCAGGGATCATGACTGGCAAGTTTAAGTTAATTTCGCCTGTCCGTCCGCATTGTATCTGTGCAGTTTTGTGAATGTCGCAACGGCTTTTTCCACAAACGGCTCATTTTACTGTTCTTTAGCAGTCCGTATTGTAGTAGTACATGAAATACCACAGAGTAAAGTTACTTCTATTAGACAATGACTTGCTTGAAGAATAACAGGTTTTGGATCACCTTAACATTGTGTTATTGTCTTGAGCCTGCGGACGCGTGCAGGGGTTCATCGGCAGAGGTAGAAGCAGGTCGAAACTGGTTTCCAATCAAAAGTACAATTGATCCTTATTGGTGATTTATAGCTAGTTGGCTATGTACAAAAGTCGAAATCAATTTTTGTTTTCCTCTCCGTTTTTCAGAGTAAATTAGATAGAAGTTAAAAGCACTGTCATGCTATATATTTGACGTCAAGCAACTAAAGTGACTATGCCACTCAACCTGCACAACCGCGCTTCTCTTTCAATCGTTTCCTTTGTGTGCTCTCCGCTGAACATGCGTGACCGAAAATATAAAAATATGTATATGTCCTAATATATTTTACTTAAAGAGCAAGTAAGTTTATACGGCACAGCCAGATCTTATTGTATACAAAATGAAAACCTTTGCTTTACCTGCTACATCTATAGAATATTTAAACGCATTCTCAAAAATGTTATCCATATATTATCTGCCTATACCTTTTAACCTCAAGGGAAAAACAATTTGGGAGGGAAATTACTTTGTTTAAAAAATGAATTTAATGCCTATGGTGTGACGCACACTGTCAGCTTTCACGTTTTTACCCATACTGGGAAGTTACATTCTCGTCTGTTTTATTGGTAAAACGTGTTAATATCTTTTAGTATTTTGCAATGGAGCTATATATGTAGAGGGAAACGGACTAAATGCATAACTCGCTTTGAAGTAATAAAACTACTGTATTTTATCAATCGAAATTTGAGGCCCTCTCGTCGTTTCGTATTTAGCTAATGGCCGGCAACCAACTTAATCAAACCCGTCCCGTCAATAAGAAGATGTAGGTCACCAAACTTTATTTAGGAACATTTCAAGTACCCTGTCAAAGGAAATTGTGTCTGACAAAAATATAAAATTGCTAACAAGCGTTTGGTTCAGATTCCCTGCAATAAAGGCACCGGGTGAACGAATGATCCGAAAACCAGACAAAATGGCAGTTAGTCCAGAAGTTGATCCTTTTAGTTGACTTTTTACATGCGGATAATAAATGCTTCCGATTGGCAATGATCCGTTAACTACAGAAGGAAGATACAACCATAAAATATAAGCTGTAATTCCTGTAAAAAAACAACAATGTTTTCAATCCCTATTTGAGTATTGTATAGTTGAGGAGGAAATCAGGATGGCAAGAGAATGCTGTATTTTTTATTTGTGGCTGTGGTTTTATACATAGACTGTTCAACAATACAGTGCGTGACCTATCTCATGAAATGTTGGCTGTAATTCTGAAATGCGTTTTCGATTAGGAAGGATTACTTGGTCGCGGTTGTGACACTGATTATCTTAAGGCATACTCTTATAACATTATGGACTTGGCAGGATGTTGGCTTTTAAATGCACTTCTTTTCAATCTCCTATAGAAAGCGTGCTCGATAAAAAATGACTACTTAAGTAGCATGCATTTTTCCCATTGATTTTCGATGGTCTTGGAAATTCGAATATGTTTTATAGAAACCACAAACAAAAATATGCTTTCTTTTATTCAATCAATAGAGAATTATGTCTTCTTTATATTTTATACTTAAGAAAGGATTATAATTAGGGTTTAAAAAAGTTTCTAATTATGAGACTTTTTAAGACCGCGATATGTCCATTCACATACCATCGTACCTGGCCGTTAACTACTGCTGCTCATGAAATGTACAACATGGTCCGCATCCATTGCAAAATTTCATGGACCCTGTATGATATCTCTCTACCGACAGAACAATATGGAATTTTCTTTACGCGGAACGCATGCACCTTGTAAAGTGAAATCACTTAGCGCTAATGCAACGAATGATCAGGCTCCAAATTTTTCGGCAATTGGAAAACTTTTTTAAAACCTAATTATACTTCTTCCTCAAGTATAAAATATAAAGAAGACGTAATTCTCTATTGATTGACTAAAATAAAGCATATTTTTGTTTGTGGTTTCTATAAAACATATTCGAATTTCCAAGACCATCGAAAATCAATGGGAATAATGCATGCTACTAAAGTAGTAAATTTTTAATCGAGCACGCTTTCTACAGGAGATTGAAAAGGAGCGCATTTAAAAGCCGACATCCTGCCAAGTCCAAAATTTTATAAGCGTATGCCTTAAGATAATCAGTATCACAACCGCGACCAAGTAATCCTTCCTAATCGAAAACGCATTTCAGAATTACAGCCAACATTTCATGAGATAGGTCACGCACTGTACTTCTTATTTAGGTTGCCCATAGCACCAATATGAAAGAAGCATCTTAAATTTAAATGCGCTTGCAGTAATGTGGACAATTTATGTTCATTATTAAATGACCAACCTTCCATCGATTTGCTATCACTTTTGAATCGAGTGAGAGCGACCGGCATTAATGATGGTATCAACCAGAAACTTGTATATTTACGAACTTTGAACAAGAGACTTGCTGCTGGTCTTTTAATATAAAATAAAGCATATATATGCATAAATATTTTATGCCTATTTGTATTGGACTTTTGTTACTGTTTTCATATACATTACCGGATTCACACTAGCATTAGAAGTCATGGGTAGCGGAGATATCTTTTTAGCGAAATTTGATCAAGAATGAAGAACTGCGGCGATAATTGTCTAAGCTTGCTGCAAAATGTGAAGACAGTGGGACACATACTTCCGCTTTGTAAAACTGCAAGGTAACTTAGGCGGTCTTATATGTGAAAAATTTGCATGTGAAAAACCCGTCTTTTACGAACAAAAGTGGATGAATTGTGTACCAGGTAAAGTGTTTCGGTGATAGATTTTATTATTTTTCTGCCTCAAATACTTCTTTTTTGAATTATACAAAATTTAATCAAGTCATACGAGACAAATAATTTCATTTCCGCTTATTCTGTTTTATACCCTTTGTTTATATACACTTCAAAAAAGCCTCATATACCCTTTTTAAGGAGTGCCTAAATTTGGTTTTAAATAAATATATATAAAAAGCAAGAAACATTCAGCTTCCAGTTGCATAACGTTCGAAGCGCTTGGACTCTTATGCAACAAACGACTGGATGTGCACTAATATGAAAGGCCAGCAAACGTAGTACATCCAATTTTGGATTATGTGTTTGATAGAACTTAAGCAATGGCCCAGATATTTGGGAATAAATGTCTTGGACTACTTATGAGCCTCAAGAAAGTTTAGTTCATGCTCCCGCCCAGTAGAGATGCAAGCTTAGTCAGTGTCAGAGGCTGAACCCTGTGTTTATGAATATCCATTTCATACTGACCCAACTGTGAAAAAGTCGGCGCCCCGGTGGGATTCAAACCCACGCAGTAAGAGGAAGGCTTTAGTACAGCCTACGCTCTAGCCACTTAAGCTACGAGGCTCCGCCGGACGGCGCGAGTTTAATCACATTTGGGTCACGTTGCCCGTCCAACCTACTGCAACGTCTGGAATACACCAAATCTGATACAGTAAGTTGACTATCCACCGAGGTGCCAGGTTTTTCACAGTTGGGTCCGTATTAATTATTCAAAATCTGCCAAAATACCAGTGAATTACTTGAGCCTGGTAGTCATCTAGTGGAGTCTAGGTGAATTACTTTGGAAATCCTGCTTGGGCAGTAAACTTACTGTATCAGATTTGGTGGATTCCAGACGTTGCAGTGGGTTTGGCAGATAAACTTGACCCAAATGTGATTAAACCCGCGTCGTCCGGCGGGGCCTCGTGACTAAAGTGGTTAGAGCGTTGGCTGTACTAAAGCCTTCCCCTTACTGCGTGGGTTCGAATCCCACCGAGGCGCTGAGTTCTTCACAGTTGGTTCAGAATGAGGTATTTAATATCTGCCGAAATACCAATGTATATCCATTTGTCTTGCACGAATTGAGGTGGATAACCGATGTACAAAAATTGCTGGCTCTGGCAAAGTTTTTTTGCGAATTTCCCACTAACTTATCGCTCTATTAAAATAAACGAAATTCGATAATTAAATGCGAATCATGTCCGTCCATCTTTCTTGTGGTCTGTATAGATATAACAGAAGAAATCTATTGTGAACCTTTTGAATTACTGCTCAAGGTAGGTCGGATATAAATAAATACATGTACACACGGAGGTTTGCAACGTTTTCTCATGTGCCCTTCGCAACATCTGAACCTTTTATTTATGAAAAGCAGAGCAACACAGGGTGGAAAACGTAAAGAAAAATCTGCTGTCGCACTAAAAATTTAAAAGTAGTTTAACTGTTCCTGGTTTGTTCAGAGGAATTGATAAAAAGCACTTCCACTTACCAACTTCGTAGAAATCCAATGTCAGTTGGGAAAACATAATACTGCACTTCCACCAATTACCTGTCACGTTACATCCTAAATTTAGCCAGCGCAGTGATTTTCTGACGGTAATAAGCAACGTATTATCTTCCTTGAAAAGCAGCAAGTCAATCAATGCGGTGTTGACCAGCTCATTGACTTTCCAAAAGAGAAGCGTTTCCAATACTGTAAATTACAAAATCCTATAATTTGTGCTCGTTAATGTATGATTCTGAGATGGAGATTATCTGACTGACCTATTTGTTATAATGTAACAACACGACTTTAAGTAAAAGTTATCAACCGTTAGCTTAAAGTCTGAAAACTCCAAACGCAATTTTAAGCCATTTTTACACTTGTGCTTTTTATTGCATTGGACTGTTATTGAAAAATAACGAGAATGAGCGAAATTTGCAAAAAAAACGCACAAATAACGCACAATGAGAAAAACAGCTTTTCACTCATTTACATACCAGGCGCTCTGCAAGCCAATACGACGCTAACAATAAGGCTCAAGGCTAACATGCATCGAGACATTTGACCGGCTCGCAGTGTTTAAGAGCAAACACTACTCATATATACTGCCGGAAAGGCCAATAGCAGGTTCTTCGTATGGTTCATATCAGCGAATAAGGAAAAACTGAACCCTCAATGAGGGTTGTCTTTTAAGTGCTGGAAGTTGTCAATGTAGTTTATGGCAATATTTAAGACATGTTCATTGAAACATACCTGCATGCAAAAAGCGATCTGTTATAAAGCAAATGAGACTTCCTTGTTTAAAAGACGTTATTTTCTCTATTTTCTGTTACAAACTAACACAAATACATAACAAAGTAGCCTACCGGAATAAAAAGCATTAAAAAAACACACCGAGTTCTGCAGTTCGATATACAGTTATCATTGAAATAAGTTACCGTTTAAGTTTTTTGGGGATAAATAAATAAGGCTTAGTTAGTTATTATCGTTTGCTGGTAGGAAGCGGGTGAAAAAATAAATGTTTCCAATTTTTTAGAAAACGCATCTCCAGACTAAGGCAGTAGTTGGAGGTTCTATTGAGAATGAGGAAAAACGCATGCCTTCTGGTCGCGAAGGTCCTCAGGCTCAAAACGAGCTTGATGACAAAGACAAGGGGAATCTGTTACGTGTTTGTCGGAAAGAAGAGGTTCACCATGACGCATGCTAACCGTAGCGCAAAAAATAGAAACGCTACCACAAAGCTTTGAAAAGCATCGATCGAGGGGTAAGGGGAATTTTATGCAGTTACAGAACCCAAACCGTTCGTACTTCGAAACAACAGGCGAATAAGGTCATTGTTCCAGCGATTGCTTCTTTTTCTGATCAAGCAGCGTACTGTCGTCTTCAGATCATGCAGAGACGAGCAACGGGTCTTCTGAAATATGTTGACAATTGACCAGATCACGTCATTGGACCTAATTACATGTGTTGTTGGGAAGGCCACAGTCTAGACAAAATGCACGACTATTGTGGTTGCCTCAGTGATTTCGACGTGGCCCCTGAATTATAGCCGCTTCTGCTGATGGATTACTAAGCAACCCCGCCATCATTTGTTCGTAACTGTCATTTTTATAACTCAACTATTTTAAACAGATCGGTAACTTACGTCACCCAGAAATAAATGATCACTGAAGACCGCAGAAGAAAGTGATGTTGATAGAAGGCAGAGACTAAAAATCAGACGTTGGTATTCTTGAAGCAGGCTCCGGAATCAACGTCCGTTGGCGAATAATGCAAAACTGAAGTTTGTCAGTACAGTAAAAAGTTAATAAAACCTCTCTAATATTTCCATCAACAGGGGAAAACATACAAAGCCTGTATCGTCACTGGCGTAAGATTGCTCATGTTCGGTTTATAAACGAGAAAAGCTATATGTGATGATCGGTGTTTATAAACAGAGCGGTTTCTTTTATTTTTAGAATATTGGAAAAGTCGACCTCGGTCATAAACTTCAAAAGCCAGTGAAACAGGAAATTACAATGAGCCCATTTATATGCACAGTTCGTGACCAAACAAGACATTTCATGACTTAGTGCAACGTTGTATAAAAACTGCGTAAAACTTGCGGACAGAAAACAAAACTACCCTGACCATTTCTGGCTTATTAGCTGACTACAGCCAGTCATGCCAACCCCAAGGTGTAGAACACCTATTGGTTAAAGATTCAACGCCCATAACCACGTTTCGCGGGCTCATTTTCCTGTCGGTGTCAATCGGTAACATACAATGGTTGAAGGGCTGTGGCTAGACATCTAAAACGCGGCATTTCGGCCACTAAATATGCGGTTTGGCCTTCGAACTATAGAAAAGCAACGAAAGAGCTGGGGAATCCTAAAGAATTCGTATCCTTTGCAGCGGCGTCACGCAGCAGCTAGCGCATTTATGAGGCTAACGGTAAAATTCCTTTGCTAGGAAGATCACAGTGACCAAATCTGGCCTTTTAGCCGTCATCAGCCAAATATACCCAATCCTATGCGTGGATCTCTTGAGATTTGAAGTTAGAATCGTTCGTCATGGAGTTTGACACTACAAGTGAGACAACGGCCCGTTTTCCTGTCGGTTGGGTTCGAGAATACCAATTATGCCGGTGGCCATGAGTAGGGTATTGCAACTAAATGCAAGAGAACAAAAGATGATAGGCAGTTTTGTCACACCTTACACCCATTCACGCGTAGGTTGCCGGAGGCAATTAACTCCGCAGTAAACGCGGTAGGTTTACTCGCTTGCGATATTCAGGCTGCTCGGCCATGTGCGTTGTTAGTTTGTTTATCTAAAATGATCAGCTCTTCGGCAAGGGAAATTCTATTACACAACTGGTAAAAGAATCCGACCGCAAACAGAGCATCCACCAACGGGGTAGGTCTTGTACAGGATCATGAGACATATTAGGGCTTAAGAGGAATTTGAGGCTGCTTTTGTTCGCCTTGATTGCAATTCGCTTTCGATTAGCATGGCTGAGCAATTGCAAATCAACTTTTATATTAAGGGAAATGTTAAACTCTCATGTAGGTTAGGAAGTTCTCATTTGGTGTCATAGCATATGTCACCTCACAAAGTTATTCCAGGATTAATTCAGTCACATTATGAAGCTGGTTATTGAATGCACTCCTTTTAAGCGGCCTAAAAATTATGTTTGGTAAATATTGCCAAATAAATAACGTGAAGAATGTTCCTTTGCCTTTGAAATCCCTATATATTTAAAAACGCCTTAAACAAAGTTTGGCGAAACGTAACCTTTCTTACACAGTTCAATAGCAACCAACTTTAACTTCGAAATGTCGTACACAAGGCAATGGCTGCTACCATGGTAAGGAAACATTTTTGGTTTCACTGACATTTTGTAGCCTGATATTTATTTTGCTTAAAGTATTTAAGATTAAAAACCGCATGCGCCTCACCTAGCTCTATGTCACCTGAAGTATTTTTACCGTAGGTGAGCTAACTTTTCAAATCTTAACTGAAATTCTGAAGAGTGATTTCTTTTCAAAAAGAATAATTAAACACGGTTGTTAAATATAAAGTCATGCAGCATAATTCCACGATAATTCAGTTATCTAAAGATGCCGGCTTTTGAACGAATGTAGTTTCGACAGCATACAAAACAATACTCTGTTTTAGCAGCATAACATGCAGTTTCCTTTCCAAATCAATTATATATCATGAAAAACTGTCAGAACATTATTTATTGTTTAGGTCAGTCAGCAGAAGAAAACATCTTCTGTCGAATATATACTCGAAACAAGGGTATAAAATTGCCTTTAATTAACTTAAATTCCCTAATAGTTTTGGACCTAACCTGCCCTCACACTTGCTGTAAGGACATTAATACTAAAATTCGTATACTTTTCGCGTACGAAGACCATAATTTCTTCTCATTATTAAAGTAAAACAGTACGGTACTCATTAAATTTAACAGTGGATTTCAGTCATATTGTTAGGTTTACAAGCCACATTTGAAATGCAGAGATATGACGTTTCGTGAACGGCCATTTCACGGTAGGAAAAATGGCACAATAAAAAACTTTTTTTTTCAAAACGTAATTAAGTCCCCTTTTTAAGTACACAAATGTCCGAAGACGTAACTGGCAACCGCATACAGATGCGCATTTTCCAACAAGTCAGACAACCCAAAAGTAAATGCGAGTTTGATAATCACGAGGTCTACTTCTGAGACGTCTCCTATATCACAAAATTATAGATCTAACTTGTTTATATCGTCTTCGATACTTCGCTAATGGAAATTAAGAGACCTTGGTGTAAACAGAACATATGACGTCACAGTTATTTCTTCTGGATCTTTCACTTAATGCTATCGCCCTTTTTTTACAGCCTTACCTTTCTGCTACTTGGTATTACCTCCTTTGAGTAGGCGAGCTTAACATTCTCCAGTAACACATAGCATCTCGGTTTAAATATTCACCGTTTTCATTTCGACGTTAATTTTTAAATGGAGATAAATCGTATCATTCCGTGCCAGACTATGAAACAGTTGGCATCTAACGGTCTTAAAAATTTAAACCACTATTCAGAGCTTGATAAATAACACGCGTCAAAATTATGATCCGGCAGACAAGACTATAATGATTAAGTGTCAAGGATAAAAGCCACGCGGCTATTGACTATTTCTGGCTTCCAAAATGTCCTCGGTCAGCAATTATCCAATTGAATTGGTGTTTACTCCACAGCTCGTAGCGAATTCCGGCGGGCGATTGGATACGTAATACCAGCGTATTATGTGCCTCTAAGACAGTTTATGCGGTAGATGTGCTGGGCCATCACTGGGGCTAAATCGGAATCCAATGGGCGTTATTGGGCATGTGCAAGCCTGGCAAATGCCGACGTTGGGGTGCGGTGGTAGGCGCGATGGTTATCTGTGCATTCCCCTTTATTCTCTTCGGATATAAAACCCTCTTCAGTGCGTATTACTGACCTGGGTATGTGGCGGTACGTCTACGTGCTGGTTTACGCCGTACCAACCACCTGGGTCCACTGCCGAGAATGCGGCAGATGCGTCACAGGTTTACTCTTACTTTACTGCCCACACTCCCATCCTGATGGCGAGAAGAGGTTGGACATCGTCCTTAACGACGGTGTAGCTGTGATCATCTGCTTTGACCTTTTAACCCGACTCTGTCATCTGAGATAGCGAACGTGCAAACATGAGGTGACGACTAAATTAACCAATCGATTCAATTTTTACTAAGATAGGAGACTCGCTTTCAAGCTTATGATATAATACGCATCCAGACAGCGTGTGCTTGTGCTCAACAGCAGTCGATGTTAAAGGGGCATACGCGTGAATGGTGATTATAAAGCCGTCTGACATTATTTCGCGTTAGTTAGTGAATCTGCAATAATTTGTAAATTTATGAAATGAGGTTGTTTGATGGAAAGGTGGGATGTCTACTCCTTCTGTCCTTTGTGCTGCAGTGTGCAGAATGCCGCGTATCCGTAAAACGTAAGTTCATTTTTTTAGAAAATTTGAGGACTTTTGTGATTGACCTAGCATCAACAAGGAAATGAAAGCGCGCTTTGTGTCGATGAATTTTAATTCAATGGTCATACACTATTAATCCCCTCAATTTCATGAATGTTTCAAGCAGACAAATTATGTCCTATCGGCCGTAGAGTGTCTGACCAGCTTACTTAGGTGTAATTATCCTTAATGAAAATGAAGATTTATCTGTTTTCGTGCATTATCGAGATTGCTCTATGGTGAAAGCCCTCTTATATCGTTTCTAAAACATGGCAATAGTATGACCAGTAGATGAAAAATAAATAATAATTTAAATTAATTACCACATTAGACAAAAACGTATGACGAAAGACCTAGTACATTTTTCGAAAATATACGTGAAAAGCTTTACCTATCTCGCAAATAGCCGGCCATCGTTTTTTTGGTTGCCTCACAGCCAAATAGAGTAGCCGCAGAATCCCTGGGGGCTACTTGTTGGAATGACTTAGAATTTTTTGACTCTGTTTTGCTCAAAATACCGAGACGTACGCGTTGAAGTTATGAAGCCGAAAATAAAGAATAAACCCAGACAACAGAATTCTGTGTGCCACGAATGCTAGGAATGTAAATTGCTGGAAAGTGGAAAAACGTATCCAAATCTATCGTTCTGTCAGAAGTGGCCTTCCTTAATTATAATTAAACTTCCCGTTTCGTGAATACATGTGTTTCCAGAGGAACACAAATGCCCGCAAAATGAGGACGACATCATCCCCGGTGAGGTCGCCGAATAACTGGTGCGACGAGCATATCAACGCCGTCTGTGGAAAGGGTTGCCAAGTGAACGAGCGCGTCAAATCTTCCAAATAATAATCACGCAGTCATCGTTACTTTTCGAATCTACGTTTTTCCGTGACATATCGCCTGCAAGATACGTACAGTACGCATGTATATCTCAAACTCTTAACGTTGAAATTCATGCATACAAAGAGGTAAGAAAAGGATGGAAACAGATGTTCATACCATGTCAGAAAATTTTCCACGATCTAGTTAGTGCATAATGCCTTATCCTCATGTTTGCTATTACATTCATGCTTTCATACAGTGAAAATATTTATTTTTTCTTACAGTTTGAAATCGGGAATGCGCAATGGATTCCGAAAATTTGGAAAATATTTTATATTTAAACTACGTGGTCTATCAGTAAAGGCAACTCTCGATATAACTTACTGGAAAAAGGAAAACAACACACCAAATATGATTCGACTGTCTTACCAGGAAATTTGTGATACAGTTTCAAATTCTGCACATTATTCTTATGAATTCATTGACGCTTTTTTATTACAACTGGCAATTATGAATGCCAACGACTTTTATTTGTTTCTTAGGCGGGGTTTTTTGACCTTTCAAACCGTAGATTGTAATCAGTAACTACTAGCAGTAGAAAACCTTGTTGGCAACAAGGCAGAACATGTTTTCGTAATAATAATAATAAAATGCACCTCCTTATATGACATTTACTTTTTGCACGTTACTGTCTCCGATCAGGTGACTTATATGCACCGTTCCCATTAGAAGTCAAAGAACTGACGGACGCTTCAGAAAATCTGGCCTCTGCTGATGAACTGCCGTGTCATTCTGATCATTGCATTAAGAGGTCGCAGTCCAACTTTAAATGCCGGAGGACAGTTAACTGTTAAATTCCTCAGCGTTCAAGACACTAGACAGCTAGCGTGCGGACATACGGACTAATTGGTGATAGGAGCGAATAAGTGAGTTCCATGGTCCATCAATTTAGAAGATGCGACATCTGTAAGCAAAGCTTATTGACCTGACGTTGTTCATTTTGACAACAGCTTGCGCAGTACGCGCTACGACCATCTGAAAAATAAAAGAATCTGTGCCCTTCGAGATGCTGTCGATGTGGTGTGGTCGACTACGCGAAGATTTCTAAATCATAAGTCAGGAAGTACGGATAAGGTTGGGCAACTATACCGATGTAGTAGAGTGCTAAAGACTGCAAGCAGTTGTCCCGAGCTGCCTCTCCAGACAAGTTGTTATGTCTGCGTCCACCGCTGTCGTTATCAGACCCCAGCGTGTGTATGTATTTCGCTCTGTTTCAGGAAGTTCCCGCCAGCCAACCGGTGAAGGGCCGGTTTTGATCGACTCCGAGCTCACACGAGGCTGGTAACAAGCCCAGCGTTGCCCTAAAGACGAATCGACAGAGGGCGTGAGGCGGACAAAAAAGCAATTAGGCAAAGCGACGGAGGTCAAGGGAGCGGGCAGCCACAAGGCCCCCACTTCCGGCAGATTCGGTTTCTGTACAGGCGTCTCGCAAATGGCGTGTCAAAGAAATGTGTTCCATACAAACCCTCGGTAAATATAGGGCTGGTCTGACGCGCAGTATTTTGAGATGTAAGAGGAATGATCCGGGTTCTTAGTCACAACTGTCGTATGTGGCCTTGCAAATACTGTCAGAGTATTGACTCAGAGAAGACAAGGTATTGAGAGTTCATGGATGAGAACGGTGCTAGACTCCTTCACCTGGGGGTGGCCGAATAAACTCGCGAACAGGGGATGATTCACGAAGCAACACCAGAGAACGAGTAATATCGCCTGCCAGTTACAATGTCACCTGTAAACGACAAACTGGCATAAAACCGGTTTTAAGTGAGTCCACATGGGAGCGAATTGGGGGTGCTAATGCACAGACCACATTTAACAGGGCGCATGCCCAATCAGTTGACACAATTGCAGCTGGAGTAAAGTCATTCTTTACCGTGTTTTCTTTTCCCACAGACAGATGTGAAGGGACCGTATGCCCAATTTCTGCATTGCGAATGACCCGGAGTGTCGCTTTCTCCCGGTTGTGCCGAAATTACGTACAGGGAAAGCTATGCTTGGTGGACAAGGTTTTTTCTTCAGCAACATAGTGATTGCAGCGTAGAACGTTTGCATGTTGATGGTGTTCTCTTCTCAATTGTGGATTTCTTGAAGATGGAACTAAACATGTGTCTTGTCTGTCACTTGCCAACCGCACCTACCCCCATACCCTCAGAGACATGCCATTATAATCATATATATTCAACCGACGTGTGGTACCTAAGGAGTTATAAATAGACATATTTCATGGCCGCATAGAGCTAACTGTTGGTAACCTGTAACTTAAGAAAGAATCGTCCAAAGGAAGTCTGTCTCCTCCAACTTTCCGACGGATAAAGCTTCAGTTCCATCCATCTAACACGACTAACCACTAAGTGAGACCTGCAACGTTCACCATACTATAATCTTGATCACCGACTCAGGGATTGAAAATTGTTTACTCGCATGAAGTGGCTAGACTTCGTGCTAAGGACGGCGCCACTTCAAAGCAGAACCAAAGCGGCCTGCGAGGACCTGACTGATAGGACGTCCAAAAGACATGTCACCTCACGAAGCCGCCCCCTTTTCCAACTTCAGACATGCGCAAGTGCACAGAAGAGTTCTGGTCTCTCAAACATCACCCCAAAACTCCAGACAACCTGGCCTTCTGTCGCCTGCCCTGCATTTCCTCGCTATGTCGATCGAATCTAATACTGTCATTGGCAGTATCTCAATTACTCTTCTTCACTTACGACGCTTAGTGTTTTAGACCATCTCTGGTGACAAAGATTAGGTTGTGTCGAAAGGATAGGAAAACACCGTCGACCTGTGGATGATGTGCTTTCTATTTGTGCATAAATAAGCCGCATAACCTAGTCTGGCGTCTGAAGGCAAACCTACGGTGGTCTGCGCTACATGCCGCTGGGACAACCCTCATAGACTTAGAAGGAAAGCGACGCGATTAACGACTAGATTCTATTATTAACAACCAGGCGCTACGAGGATTAAGTTTGTCCAAAAACTTAAAGTTGAAAATAACTCGTGATGTATGTGTGATTGGAGTAAACGTTTATCTCAAGATGCCTTTACGCTGCATTTTTTTCGAGTATTTTTCACTTGACGATGCAGTTAATTTCCCACTTTATGGAAAGCAGATCGATTAAATGTAAGTAAAGCCGCCTGCGGTGTTAGGCCGTCCGCCCGCAACTTCTTTATTAGAGTTAAGGCACTGCTCAACAGTGTCATATGGTACTGCCAAATCGAATGATAATCTGATAAAGCGTGTTAATGGAGCACGGGGTGGGATGGACTTCCATACAAAACGCTTAAAATTTACCTTTTACTCATTGTGCTGCATGAGGCCAAGCGTTTCCCTATCAAAACGACATCTAATCATTGCGTCCATCATATTCTGATTTTTGTTACTCAGTGACAATTTAAATTATTTACTTTATTATGATAGTGGGCGCTCACCGATCAGGTTACGGAACATGCTCGTTCCGTTGTGCCTTGGGGCTCATACTTAAACCCTCGCAGGCCGTCAAACAGCGACTAGTGATATATGCTGAGAAGGTGATACCGACAAAGACAAGGGAGACCGGAATGGCCATTTCTGGCTTATTAGCCGTCATCAGCCAGTCATACCCAACCCCAAGTGTGGATCACTTGAGATTCGAACCCGGGATCTTTGGTCATGGAGTTGAACGCTCTACCATTGAGCCACGGGCCCGTTGTCCTGTCGGTTGTGATAGGGAATATTAATTATTATAGTGGGCGCTTATGCTGATGTTGATTAGCAATAATATTTTCCAATGGTTTTGGCAACGCATTTTACACAACGCCCTTTGTTTATCATAAGACGGGCGGTATGAGCTTGCTTGCGTGGGAATTCGTATACTTTGTTGATGTTAATTTTGTTCCAGGGACCTGTTTTTGTGCTTATGATAACGAGGGCCATTTTTGTCAACAGCCACGATCCGATGCATTAACAAATGTCTCGAAAAGAATGCTCTACGCGTTTCGTTACGCATTTTTATTGGGCTGTAGACAATATATGCCGCAGCAAAATCCCTTTTTTCTGCCTCAGTGCTTATGTGCGGAAGCCTCTGAGGACAGTGCATCCGTCAACTTAGATTTCTATTAAAATGCATTTAAACACTTGGACCTTCATGCTTCAAAATATTTAAAAGTGACAAAATTATAGAAGCTCTCCTGAAAAACCCACTCAGGCTCTAGACCCCTATCTCCCACAATATTATTTAAAAAGTCATTTTATGGTCAATCCATTTACAAAGGGTTCGCATACGCTGGTAACCTTTACGGTTAAGTTTCAGTTAGAATATAAGTCCCCTATGCCAAAAGAGAATTTTTGACTTATTAAAACACCTTCCGATGTTTGAGTTTTAAATAGTTTTTTTCCCAAACATAAATGTGGACTGTTTTGGAATTATCGACAACATTTTCCATTGAAAATGGATGTATTGTCTTTTACCCTTGCGCTCCGCAGCTAGGGCATTATGGCTGTCCTTTTAATGGCCTAACTAATTGCGCGCAGCAACGTTGGTCCTCCCGCCACAACCTTTACGTGCGAAATGATTGCAGCCTGGCCCTTAGACAATGCTGGGTGTTTAAAAGGGCCAACTATCTTAGAGGCCTGTTGAACTCTTTTCAAGATATCTTGTTCACAGTGCAGTATTATCGAAACTGCCGTCCAACTGCATTTTTTACTAGTCGCGACCGAACCTTACCATGCTTCTAGCTGATGCGATAGTCTCGACTGCGTTATTATGTTCGCTGGGAAAGTATTACTGGCGTTAAATTAACATGATATTATGAATCTTATGCGCTACAGCCTAATTTAAGAGAATATGAGAGCGCATTCCACGTTCCACCGGCAGTTCTCGACCGCTATAACCCGCAGCTGACTATGGAAATCTAGTGTAGAAAAACATGGACGACCGTTTAAAACCCGCGATGAAAGGCAGTCAGCTTGGTCTACCTGCGTAAGTTGATGTCTGGGATAGAAAGTTTAATCATTCATGCTGCGGAAGCGTATATGTCACCAAGGTCTAGGGATAAAAGAAACACACAGCTCACCTACTCACCTCCTGCGAGAATTAACTTCAGCTTGACAGATTTTTGTTTGCAATGTCTGATAAAAGGTGGCCAGACCGATCCGTCTATAAATCGAATCGTCGGTTGTGTGCAAAGCTTCATGCAGCAGACTTGAAATTCCGTCCTCCGACTGATCCTAGATTCCAGCACGTACCTGAAGTCAAAGCTGTGCTCAGCGGGGGTCCGTGGGCGGATACTAAGTAAAATTTATCGTTTACCTCCCTCTCTGCCATTTTCACTTCAACTTATAAATTTTTAAGTCAAAAATTAAGGCCGCAAACCAGAGCTTTGTTTTGCGAATCAACTGGGCTGCGGATGGCATTTTCATTATGCCTCAAAAGAAAAAGAAGTTTTTTTCTAGTTTGTTGTGACGCAGAGTTACGCAAATAATCGCCGACGAAAGATCGAAGACCAGCACTTAACTGTAGCGGGGTGCTAAGACGCTTCAGGTGATGAATATGAGAAGTCCTGCATAAATATCCATAGTCGTGTGACATAATTCCGAGGCAGAAAGTGAGACTGAGGACGTACCGAACTCATACATAATCATTTGTCAAACTTTTTGCGGTTTTGGATGGTTCTTAAAAATGAGTTCGAGGGCATTGTTGCCCACAAGGATATTGACGGAAAACTGCGCACTGATGATGTTTGAACTTAGCAAAGAGGGCTTTCAAGTGAAATGTTCGTACAAGGTGGTATGGGAAAATACCCATGTACTTTCCACAATAGAATCACTATGGTTACATTTGAGTCACGCTTTCTGACTTTAATGCAGAAGTCTTATTTGAGCCCATAGCTTAACTGACATCGATAGAATTGGTAATTAACGGTTGATCTTTCGCCATCGCTATTCCATACTTTGCCAAACAGGCAGCAATACAGATAGCTTGCCTTGTCTGTCATAATAGAAAATGCGCCCATCAGAGAAAGCTCAGTTTCTTTAACTTCTTCAAGCGGAAGAATGAATCTCAGAAATGAAATAAACGCATGAACATGCCCGTGTTTAGGGTATTGCTCTATGTAGTTAATTATTATCCGCACATATTGACTCACGTGCTTAGACTCGTCTTCTCTAATGGGCACGTGGGCGTTTATGATCACACTCGACACTGCTGCATATCCACAGAACGTCTGATTTTACAATCTCCGGCCGTGTTGAGAGGTAAAATGCCAAAATTCCCATTTGAGAAATCAAGTTATTTGGACGTACGGAGCCCTCTACTGGACTTAAGAATCTCTGCGTGCAACACTTTTTCTGAAATGTTTGTTTTGGCTTCGAGATGGCAAATTTAGAGCGAAGGATCCACATAAAGCTAGATCAAATTACTTGCGGGCCCAACACCCTATCGTTGTTTCTGAGGTTTCTGCAAGAAAATGGCCTGAAACGCAAACAGTTGATAATTACTTCTCATCACGTTTGTGGTCTTACCTTGTTTCAGCCCATTGTTAAACGGAAGATTACTTTGTCCATATGAGCGTATTATCTGCCATTTAGTTATTAACACCCAATATTTGCAACAGTCTGACATACCAGGGAATTTATCAAATAAAGAAAATGTTTTCAACTGAATGTTATTTGTCACAGCTGTGAAATTGCTTTTCTAAGACCTCACAATGCTCCATATTATTAATAGGTACTGACAGTCTGTGGACAGGGCCTTAAGACAGTTCTTTGTAACAAACAGATAGAAGTAGGTCTCATTCATTTTTACCAAATTTAATAAATTGTGGTCGGTTAATTTGTATGAACTGCCTGCAGTATTAGTGCTTGCCTGGGACACCACCAGCCAAGACAGTCGAATTATATATGGTGGGTTATTTTCCTTCTCCCAGTAAGTGATGTCGACAGTTGCCTTCAATGTTACAACGTGGAGTCTATGCTGAGTATAAATAAATTCGTCCATCGAGTCATAAGAAGTTTTGGATTTTAGATTCTGAAAAAAAGCGTTATGCTTAAATTAATCTTGTGAATGAACTTTCGAATCTATGTACAACATATGCATTTAAGCATGCGCATCCGTCTCAATGTGGTCAAATAACTGGCAGATTATCTTTTACTTCTTACCAGCTGTATTATTTTAACTCTTGTATCTGGTATTGGAGCCAGACATGTGTATTTCCAATAACTTGCAGGTGATATATCTCGCAAATACTTGCACTTAAAATGTAAATATGAAACTCGGAATATCAATTTAAATATCAAAATTTTGTTTCCATTCCGCAGAATTTTCTCAAACTCGTAGTAGTTTGTCCGTCGTACTAAGTATTCGGCAACATGCTCCATCCTTATTCCATAGTCGATTCGCGGGCATTTTGGAATTCCTAAAAGCAGAATTGGTTATAAAATTAAATTTGGTTATTTAATTAACTTTTTTTATTAAGGATGTAATTAACAGGATAATCCAGGGAGAAAGATAAGGAGCGACATTCATTTTGTGGTTTGCTTTATTCTGGCGGTCAGGTTTGTGTAGGCATCTTGGTTTTCTTTCTCAATGTACAGCTTGCCTTAAGCAACAAACATGACTTAAAAAAGTAAAATGCATTTCAAAACAGGCAATTTAAAGCTGCGTATGCTCAGTCGTCAATCAGATTTGTCAAGCATTTAGCTTGTAGACACCATTTAAACTTCTAACTTACTTATGTGCATTGGATTTACTATTCCTTTAATGTTCGTTGCTAGAATGCTTTTCTAAAAATGCATTAAGAATTCTTTCCGAATTATTAATGTATTTATGCATTTATTGATATCTGAGAATTATATGGGAAAACTGTAGTTCTTATGGTACAGTCTTAAATATGAATTTGTGCCACAAGTTGTTACAGGGTTTTTAATTAAAGAATAATGACGGCCGCAAATTGCAAGACCTGGCTGAATTTAGATTCTTGCTGTGGTTAAACGGACAGCAGAAAGCAAGTCAACCTTAAATAATAGCGTTGTACATCCTACGGTTGTCCACTCTGCTCAAGAAAAATTTCTCTTTAAGAATCTTACTATCCACAAGAAAGCAACATTCGACATCATAAAGCAAAAAGGTTACGGCGGTGAGTGATCTCATCTCTTCTCCAAACGAGTTCAAATGTTGATGCTATAAGTATTTTAAACTTCTGTAAATAACGCAGAGGGGGAATTGTCGGACCCAATGGGCGAGGTGATTTTATAGGAGCCTTCAGTGGCCAATATGACAGTGGAATCAAGTGATTCGCAGATTGTTTTAGCACAGACGTTTCCATGTCCTGGTCTAATGTTCAACAAAGGGCAGTTGCGTTTATTCCTGCGCAAGTAATCAAATTTAGATGAAAGCGGGAATTATAAGTTTTTGAATGATCAGACAAAGGCGATTTGTCGAATCTGCTAGTTTGGATTTGATTTATGGCCTATGTTTGTGATAAAAAATAATCCAGTCCAAAATTTAAAAATGCTTTTTATCCTCAGTTGTGCGTAGCGTCGAGAGTCAAAGCTTTCTGCTTTACTGCTTTCATATCGTTGCAATAATTCTAAGCGTTTCTTCTGTTAACAAGGTAGGGGAAATGAACTTTAGGAAGCAGGTCTATGCTGCATAAAAATGAAAGCCAGAGTCAATTTTCCATATGATGAAAGCCGTCAACATTTGTTTGTGATTGTTAATTAGTCGCAAACAGACACCCACTCAACGATGCCTTTGTTTAATAAAATGCCTAACACTCAGTGTCCGGTGTACAGAAAGATTCTGCATGCAAAATACCGAGTAAACAGGACAACCAAAATATACTAACACTTGTAAATAGTATTTTAGAGAAGTTTCCAATCAACTTGTTGTATAAAAATTATTCTAATTTAAGATGCGATTTTTTAAATCTAATTTACCAAAACGTTCTCCCGTAAGCCTCTTAGGAGCAGATCGTCTTTCTGACGCCGAAAGCACGCTATTATGTTCAGCCGAAGTCTAGAACAGGTAATATCACCTTAAATTACCTACATCTGCTGCAACGCCCATTTTTGGTCTAAGTTCTTAGCATTTGATTGCTAAAAATACGTGCTGACCTATTATGCACAAGAAAATGGCATTTGTTTCAAGAGGCTGGACAAACGAACAAACGTTTTTATATGACAGGTTACGTAACGCAGTTCAGATAGCGCAGACATTTAAATATAATATATAGCGTCCGATTCAAAATTAAATAAAATAGCAATGCAATCGTATATCACTCACAAGTAGGTACAACGCATTCTTTAGCAGCAAAGAAAGTAAATGCTTATATACTTTGCGACCATTTTTGTGCGAACGATTACAACCACACCTATAAAGGCGGTACTGTTGGTGCAGCTTTTGACTACTTATAAAGATGGGACAGCCCGAAATTAATTCAACATTTAGAAAATCATTATTAACTAGGTCCATCTGCAAACCAAAAGACCTTAACAGGTGCACCTTTTGTATGCTTAATAAAGGTGCAGACATTTTGAAAATGAAGTCACTATAATTTGTTTTGGACGGGACATTAAGTAGAGAACAGTTTTTAGAAAAATCGTTAGTGTAAAAAACTTATAGAGAATCGTAGCTGGCGTAGAATTTTGGTATCACTATGTCAGGCTAGCATAAAGCAAAGTTGTGCAAGGAAAACCTAAAAGAAATCCAGAGAAGACGGACAACACTTCCCTTCAGAGTGAATGATCAGCCCTGTACTTACCTAAAGTTCCATTTCGGTTAGTTGTCTTTTGGGCCCTTTTTCGATACTGACGTTGTTGACATCGGTTTAAACCCATCTTTAAACTACCCACTGATATGCTGTTTTCCTAAGTTTCTGCATTTTTTCATCCTCCACATTTGACTCCCGTATGGTACATTAAATATGAAAAGTAAAATATCAGGACGTAAGCTCCTTAAGATAACACTGCATATTCCTACTCTGCATCAAACACAAAACAAACTTTAATTATCTTGCCAAATTCGTTTGTTTCTTACGTTTAATGCACTGAAACTTTAGCCATGTCGGCAGTGTGTAAAAGAACAAGCGGTGTTCAGCCGAATTAGCATCGCATTTGATAATGAAAATCAAAGTATGTCATTTCGATATTAGGCTTTCCAATTGAAATTTAGAGTAACACATACACAGAGGTCTTTAGTTTGTTTTAATTGATTCCCCCACTCATGCTCTAACAAGCCAATATTGTGTGCAGCAAACATGCGCTGACGTGTCCGGAAATGCGAAAGGATTAGGAAAATACGTTGACATTTTCAAACATTTCGTAACTCCGCAAGAACGATGATCAAGAAAACTAATTTTACCTAGATAAGGTGTTTGATGTTGCAAATAAAGATCGGGACCGCACACCCCAATGAGGAAAAGCTGTTACATTTTGTACTTTCAACTTTTCAAAATTCATAATTCCACGTAAGCTTTTTGGTTGAATGGAGTATTTTGTCAAGGGGCGGAGGCCACGAATTTATCTCCATAAACAACAGAGTCGACCTGAGGGTCTCCTGCACTATGAGGGTTCGAGAATACACTTCTGGTAGATTTGCATCCAGAAACCGGGGTGAATGGGATGATGTTGGCACAAAACGACATTGAGCAATCAGTTTGCCATACTGGTATTAGCTAAAAACCCAGACACGCGTGTTTCGTCGATCTTATGCGGCTACCTGACGCAGCTGCAAAGAGTTAGGCTCGTCAGTGCGTACCCCAGCTTTCACCGTGTGTTTTCTGGTATATGAACTGCAGTTTCAACTTGTTTAAGTCCCGAGGAAACTAATGCGCGAACTTGGAGTAACTCTTTCGAAGCAGGACCGTACCTGAAAAGGCACGCGAATTAGATTCCGCGTAAATTCAACAAGACACGTTTATACTGGAGTTTATATACCAGAAAACACACGAGGAAAGCTGGGGGACTACTGACGAGCCTAACCCTTCGCAGCTGCGTCAGGTAGCAGCATATGATCGACGAAACACATGTGTCTGGGTTTTTAGCAAATATCTGTGTTGTTAGTTCGGTTAAATCATTGCTCAATTCTATACCGCTGGCTGCCTCTTGACGATTTCTGAATATTAAGCGGTTATTCTGCAGTAGCTGATGGATTTTAGCTCAAAGATTCATATCAAACCTCGGACCCTGCCTGAAAAGGCCTGTTTCAAAACATTTATTGCAATTTCGCGCATGAGATTTCTTGAAAATTAGAAAAGGCAGACAAACTGACATCCTGGACGTACGGTCACTCTAGATCGTTGACGTGGTAAATTGACTACTGACGACACTATACCGACGGAAGCGTCTTGGTGTAATGGCAAATTTTTTTTAAAGGTACAGTACCTGTGCTAACTCATGAAATGTCAAGAATTAACACAGGTTAACGACTTTAACGCAAAATCGGTAAACACTATGGCTCCCAAAGTCTGATAGCGGAAAATAAACGATGTGTCAAAGAAATAAAGCAAATTTTGGCTTAGAAAATATTATTTACTGAGATAAAAATAAATACTTTTCGACAAAAGTCACATTTTCGAGAAACGCCTATATTACAACCAAGTTAATAAAGGCTACGTATGAGGACGTATAAAGGAGGAGGGCGCATAAAAGGTCAAAAATAATTAAGGACAGAAACAGATACAAAAAATAGTACTTTGTAGATTGCCCATTCGAATTAATAACAGCAGAAAGTCTGTCCGACATAGACATGACAAGGTTATCTATGGTGGATTGTAAAATGTAATTATTGAGTATGAAATCCAATTTTTCCTGCATTGAAAGAGTCTTCTTAGCTTTGTGCCAATTTCTTTTGACAATTCCAAAAAGATTTTCGATTGGATTCAGATCGGGACTGTTGGCCGGGATGAAAATGGATTAGAGGCCAATTGCGGAGAGCGTGGTTGTTGTCTAAAATGTTAGATTATGTTTGCAAGCGGCATCAAATTCGTACCTGTTTAGAGCGGTGGACAGGTGCATTGTCCTGCAAAATTACAGTATCCATTCGGCGCCGACTTATGCCGTTGTAGGCGAAAGCATCCTTGACAATTGCAATGAACACCTTGCTGTTGATGGTGTCGGATGTTGACCGCCAGACAGGCCGCTCACCGAATTTAATCGCCATCCAAGCCATCATCCGCCGACAGTTCTTGAATGTTGCCGTCGGTGTAGTGTGTTCTCTTGGGAGGTTCTTTCCACATATGACGGTTCGGAGAGATTTCGTAGGCTTGTCTAAAAATAGATCCTCATCGCAGATGAAAATGCTCTTCCAAAATGAAGATCTGTAATCAATATAATTCTTAGCAAATAAAAGCCGTTCTCTAATTAGTTTTCTACTTAAATATGACTTAATCATGGCCTTCCGCCGCTGCAGTTAAATTCCTTCATCCTTTTTCTAATGATGTTCATAGAAAACATTGCCAGATGTTCCCGCTGAATGGTCTCAATGGGCATGTAATTAAACTTTTTTAATGTACGACGAATAAGATCGTCGTCTTGCTTACTTGTGGACCGTTTTGGTCCCCCTATCTTATTTCTAGGAACAGTTTTATCATTAATAATGCGCCACAGAGTGACCTTGCTAATATTGAAAATAGTAGCTAACGACTCACGCGGGATTCCCTCCGCCGCTAATTTTCGAATGCGCTGGAAGTCAACTTCGGATAAATATTGTTTAGACATAGTTATCGTTTGGCGGGGCAGAGCAAAGTGACGGCATGTCGCGCGAATTCAATATATATTCGTTCACGACACGCATTTTCAGTCTGGTAAAACAATCGCACTGATAAAGATTTTTATTTCGGTATTTTGAAACATAAAACTTTACGAATTTGTAAAATAGAATTTTTAGATAAAGAATTGCACGTTATTTACTGAACACATTAAGAAATAATTTACCTGCATTTCCCTGATTTTGTTGATATTGAAATTTAATATTTTCTTTTTGTTCAAAAGTTTAGTAAAAAATTTCGTCATTTTATAAATCTTCTTAAACAGATTAATAAGGTAACACAAAGACTTTCCATCCGAAAGCTTTAATAGCGTAGGAAGCTGCTTGAATATCAGGAATCCTCCGATTTCGCCTAAATCCGGCCCGTTTTCTATTTAATATACAGATCCGTATCAAACTTTCCTTCAGAAAACGGTCTTTTCGTCCTTATTTCAACTAAATAAACACAAATAACGACACCAAAATACGCTTCATTTTCCACTATAATTTAGGACACGAATACATTTCTACAAAGAACACAACGCCTTTGAAGTTTCAAGCCTAAAAGGGGTTTTTCAACACGCTTTTGGGCTATCTCTATCTATGAAGTAGGGTGTGCAGGGAACCGATGGCGCGTAACTCATTTCAAGATGTGTAATCAGTCCTGATACCTTGGTGCGGTTAGATTGACGTTGACAGACACTGCACCAACGGGCATATCGCTTTTCTTGTAGCTTTTTAATTTCCTCTAAAATTATCAACGAAGTAGGAGTGGATCATTTTATTCAAAGTCTATACGCTCAGACTATACATCGGCTTAACACGCCTGTATGGGCTTTTTGCTACTGCCTGTGCTGTTAGTATGTTATCACCTTAGCCATTTTCGTAAAGTGGCTTTTCTGTCCTCCGTTAAAGGGTTTATGTCACACGATGCTCGCAAATTATGCTATTAGCGCAACTGTTAAACATAATGAGAATCATTCAGTAAAGAAAGATGACGAATTGGCTTTGAACTCTTTAGATTTCTAGGCAGTTGCCGTAGGACATACCACTTCACTTTAAGCAGGCATGTCACTTAGACGGCTGATCACAGTGCGTTTACGAGTAAATTCGACAGATAAACTATTACCGTATTAACAGCATCCGACGGTTTTTGTTCGCTAACTGTTTAGTCGGCAAATTTTATTGAAGGTTATCAAAGTCAACAACAATTATATCGGACTTCTTTTGTTTCCAGATGTAATAAGATGTCTGCGTACTACATGCGACCTTATTCCTAATAATGTTGCCGAATACCTGACTCGGCAAGCTAATTGCTTTCGCTTTGAGAGGATACTAGAAAATAAAAAATGACTTTTATACTTCATAAGTAAAATCCACTCTGAGCCCTTTACTTTAGACTGCACATATTTATTGGACAAATTGTAAGACAGGTACGTCCAGTGCGCATGCTCAGCCCCGATCTCTAACGCCGAAGTTGCCATTGTAAGACAGGTAAGATAGTGGCGGAAGTATAATTCTTAATCATGCCCGAATAAATACAAACATAATGCTGTCATTTTCATGACGCCCACCTCCGCTCTAAATCCAAAATTTCACCCGAAAAACAGAGCTTTAAATCCAAAAACCTAAAAGACGCAAAGAATGACGCCATATATTTCACGTTCAAGTTGCGTAATCGAGGACTAGAGGCAATTTTTGATCTCATTTATTGGAAAGTTCAGAACAATCTCTCAAATTAAATTCGACTGTCCTCTCTGAAGCTCTAAAATGTTTGCACATATATATCAAGCAGTTAATAGCAGCCTGTTAACCTCTGTTTACTAAAGATGCTTAGTATGAGTGCCACTGATTTCAACGTCATTCTTCAGAAATAAATTTTGATTAACCAGTCAAAAGACGGCCTGCAGTAACCATCCACAATACGCAATTGCGAAGTCTGCAAATCTGGGTGTTCTGTAATGAAGATGAAAGATTTGTTCTAAATCTGAACCTATGACTTACAACTATTACAGTTCCTGCTGCAATGATAACATGGCTTTTGGCTTTTATGCAAAGAACCTTAATCTGATTACTAGCATGTCGGCCATTTTGTTTTTGTTCGGATAAATAAGCATTGTTCGGCCAGGCAACCAAATGTCTAATTAGTATAATCCCATGCTTAGATATGCTTCTGTATATGGGGCCTGAAGCGATGTCAGTGGGTTAATGCCAGAGAATCGAAACCACAATTAGCGCATCCTTTAATTTCAGCAATTTGAACTTTTTGAATTTGTACACAGGGTTTTTTTGGAACAATAAAAATGGCAACGTAAAATTGTAATGAACGAACAGAAACAAATATTAAAAAGGATGTTATTAGAATGATGCGGGCGTGCATCTTGTGTTTGTCGTTCCAGTTTATAGTACAGCGGGGACTATGTGATCTACATGAGAAGAAGGAGAGGGTTGTACTTAATATAACGAATTTTTTCCGCCCACGCATGATAAAACCGTGATCACAACACAGCAACCGCCAGCTTTGAAACAGGTCTCATTAAATAAATGCGGAGTATGTCAACGAGAACAACATCAATAGAAAATTGGGAGGGAGGCTATGTGATGCAGAGTTCACAGTGAGAGTTCGCCTTGTTAGTTACGCTGATGAAGGGCGAAAGTCTGCGTATTGAGGGGAATAGCGAGAGGTGGTTCGAGGAATGACGATATAGCCCTCAGAATGGTATTACTATCAAAGACAAGGAAGACTAGAATGGCCATATCTGGCTTATTAGCTGTCATTAGCCAGTTATACTTAACCCCAATGTGTAAAACAACTGAAACTCGGACTCGCAACCTGTAAGACAGGAGTTCAACGTCTCTGTCCGCTGAGCCACGGTTGCGATCGATAATAAATGCTGTTAAAGGTGTGCTCACCGATCGATTATAGGGAACTCGCTCGTCCCGATGTTCCTTAGGACTCACTCTCGGGTGCAACCAACAGCCTCACAGCGGCGCATGATATAGGCAGAATGGTGTTACCGACAAAGACAAGGGAGAATGGAATGTCCATTTCTGGCTCATTAGCCGCCGTCAGCAAGTCATACACAACCCCGAGGTGTGAAACACCCGCTTTTCGAACTCGTGACCAGTCCGTTAAGTGTCCAACGGCTATACCCACTGGGTCACGGGCCCGTTTTGCTGTCGGTTGCGATCGGGAATATACAATATACTCATCCCTGTTGTTTTCTGGTCACGAATAGTTGCCACTGATTGGCTGGTGCGAAACAGCATGGGGTGCATGCGTTTCAGTGCTGAAAAGCTGAAAGCATCCTGGCAACAGTCATATGCAAAATGGCTGATTTTATCCGCGTTTTAGTATCCACATACCCGTAAAAACCTCCTGAACTGCGGATCTTTGCAAAGTCATCCGATCTCCTTTAAATTCGAGAAGTCATGCCAGAGGGGGTATAAATAAGTCAAGTCAGCCAACTTACCACCTAGCATAAACATTAAAGCTATAAAAAATATTTAAGACTTTCCCTTTGTCTATATGCCTTTGAATTTCTATTGTTTGGTTAACACAATACGCACTCAAGTTGTTTATCTACCTCAAGTCTACTTTAAAGCAAGGATAGTATGTAGAATGTTTCTTGAAAACCAAATGCACTTAATTTGATTGGTGGTTAATTTAAAGATCGGATAACTTATAAGAGTATCTTTCATATATGACCTCCTTGTTCACTATCCCTCAAGGTTCCCAGCCATTTCGGTTGAGAGGGTACTGTTTTAAACGGCCCGAGTATTCTCACATAAAGACCGAGTTTACGTCAATTGTGTTCGATTGTTTTACTTGACAGCAGAATAATGATAGGGCAGATAAATGGCTGGCTTTAAAACAGAAACATATATAAGTCGATCGATAAAATAAAGAACGCCTCCTTTAAACTTTGTTCAAAACTATGCGTTTTCTATCATCTACTGTTTAACCATTCTCTCAATCACTTAAGGCATCTGATTACGATGACATCCAACCATTTGTGCATCAGAAACAAAAATAAATCTTTGAAAGGTATAGTAAGCAATGCAAACAAATCTAAATCGAGGAGTTCATAACTAAATTCAGTAGAAATAGTATATGAATTGCAAACCTTGGGAGGGTGACAGTCGCATCATATTTTGATGGGCACTTTTTTCGTCCCAGTAAGTGACGTCGGCAGTTCCCAAGCATTTGTTTTGCAGGTTCTAAGGCGTACCAAGTATTCAGGTATTTCGTTAAAAACATTATTGCCGTTAGTTCTCGGAAATTTCGATATTCCGATGAATACAGTGTTTGAGTGACCGTTACAAATAAAACTGAAAAGTGTTCCTTTCGGAGTAAACGGCTGCAAGTAAAACGGTTATTCAGTCATCTCAAAATCTATACGATGTAGTAAGTTAAGAGGAAGCATTCGATATAGCCTTCCTTTTTCTGCTATACATGTCACGGACTAGGAAAGCAAGTTTACTAGGTGAAACGATTATAACTGCGTATAAAAATTTAGCACCGTGCAGAATGAAACAAAATATGTTCCACTATATAAAGTGTCAATCTTCCGTTAAACCAATCGGGATTTAGAATTGATGTTCTTCTGCAGTTTGAGCAACCATCGACGTAAGCATTCGAACTTCCGTATGATCATTGGTCCTGCCCCTTGACTGGCGAGACGATATGGATTGCCAGACACCGCATATCTGCTTACAGAAAGCTACCTTTTATGAACAGGCTGTAAGATTTCTTCTCCCCATCCTAGAGTCCGTGAAGTAATGATTGCAAATGCGAATAATACTTTTATTCTCAGGCCACTAGAAATCGCAAAGAGAGTCAAAGCCAATACATTATTTTCGAACCTTGAGGAGGAACCGCAACGTTAGCATCAATCAGTTCTCCCACACGGACCTTCCAAAATCTAAAATGCAGATTTATTTGAAATTATAAGTCGTACCTTAAGTGCTGAATTTCAACAATTCCAGAACCATGAACGAAATCTTAAAACTTGTAAGATACTCCGGTATCGGTAGGAAAGCCACTCAATTCTCATTCCAAGGTGATACTAGGTATCTTGATCGCAGCTGTTAAAACGAAATGAATTCAATCATTTGAGGCTTATAATTCACACAGTGCAGACAAAAATGATTACTTTATTAATAAAAACGTTAATCATATTGTTATGTTTGTGGCAGCATACTTGCCCTTTTCCGTCTGTTTGTGTAAGGATCCTAAGAAAGGCCCTTGAAAGCCCTATTGATTATATGCCAGTACGTTGAACACAACCGTAAACAGGTAATCAATTAGTTCGTTCTTAAAAGGGTACTTTCCCGATTTTAGTAACAATTTTAAACGGCAAACGTTCTTGGCTGTATGGGAAATTCAACTAAGGCTCAAAATGCCGCGAGAATGAAGAGGAAACGAATAATCATCCAGGCATTTGTTGAAGAGTTACAGGAATCCCGCCTACAAGACTGATTAAGGGAAATCATTCCATTACTTCAATACCATTTGCGTAAAAAAATCAGGACGATGCTTCAGCCTGGACATTTTGTGTGCAGCCTTATCGAGTGGACATAAAGATTAGGCGATGGGTGCTTCTATAACATGTTCTCAAATCTCAGTCCATGTTCAAGGCCATGTTGCATCTTATAAGCTAGGATAAAACTACCTCTTAGCTGCATGTGACACGTAGGAAATAAATTAAGGCAGTCGAGCCTTCCTGTTAAGCTTGGAATTTTAAACCCATAACCAACTTTAGTGCTCGGCTTTGTTCTTTGTCAAGGCATTTTTGAACCGTTTTCAGTCATGATCTCCGCGACTGCATGCCATGTTCTAGATAAGGCCGAACAAAGGTGTCCTATGCTGTTCCGAAAATTCTTTGTAAAAGGTCATAAACGCCCTGCTGAGCGCATGAAGTATTACCAAGTCGTTTTGCAGTCTTTGTGCACTGTAATGCTGGTTTCACGCTGCTCTATACCCAAACACTGAGATCCTACTGAGACGATTTATCGAGAAGAGCAATGTCTTTCGTGTGATCTGCCCTGATCTAAACAGTTGGATATCTGTTTTTCTCTCGGTCCTGTTTCGAATCTCATGTAGTGTCCAAAATGTCAGGCACCAAGCAACTAGTCTCAGAACGCACATTGACACGAAACCCAAAACGGCACACTAAATTTGTGCTTACCGGTCTAAAGTTTAACACTGGAGCAGGGATATCCTTGACTGAAAGTATTATAATGTCCATTACTTTTGTTTGTTGCGCTTACAATGCCCACTTAGTCATTATACTTGAGTGTTAGCAAGATTTCGGCTAATACGCACGCCGTTTATCGTGCTCTATTCTCCGAATGCTAAACGTTGGAGGATTTTTCATTAAAGGTTTACTGGTATGACTTCAAAGGCATACCTCTGGCATCTACGTAGATGAACAGATGTAAGCGCAAATTGCAAAGAAGCCTGACCTGTAGTGTCATCTCTGACAAATACCCAAGTAAACTAAACAAAAATTAGAAAAGGGACATCAGTTTCATGCTTGAAATGCCGCCTAATTTTGAAGTTTCGCTTTCGTTGATAGACCTTTAGCGGTTTTGAATAATAATGTTTGGTGCATTGTTTTCAGTAAACCTTTCCTTCAGTCCTAATATTCACAAAGTTAGAAACGACAGAAGAACCACGAACTTGCGAATAAGCTTATAAAATACACCTTTCCAATAAAAGCGAAGAGACGAGTCCCAGGAAGCATTCCTGAAGAAAAAGACACGATCGCCGGGACAAGAGCTTAATTAGCCTGACGTTTCGAATTCCTGCTCGAATCCATCATCAGAGATATAAGCAGATAAGTGTGCCTCATACACATGCGGCTGCAGTATTTATAGAATGCAGTAGCCATGCTACCGCATACCTATGAATATTCACGGACCCCTCCCCTTCATCAGGGTTCGTTGCCCGTGGCGAGATGTCCGATATTCGCGTCGTTAATTGTCGCAATTTCATCACGTGCGTTGGATGTTGGTGTGATGATTGCTCGACCATCTGACGCGTTGACCCGGGTGTTGGGAAGAGTGTTCACCAGTACGCTATCCGATTGGCCAATTACTCCGCCTAGACGAAGTCTCGATCGATAACGACGAAGGTGTCATCCACATACCGGGCCCAGAACTTCGGTTTGTGGTGTTGGAAGACCAGCGGCTCTAACCGTTGCAGGACCGCCTCGGCGATGAACCCCGAGATCGGCGAACCAATTGGTGTGCCGTTTTCGGGGTTCATAGCCGAGGCGGTCCTGCAACGTTTAGAGCCGCTGGTCTTCCATCACCACAAACCGAAGTTCTGGGCCCGGTATGTGGATGACACCTTCGTCGTTATCGATCGGGATCAACTGCTGACATTCAAGGACGTCTAAATGCGGTCTTCAATAACATACAATTTACAATACAGGAGGAAGAGAACAGCCAGCTGGCCTTACTGGATGTCCTCGTATGCCGCAAGGATTGTGGTGGACTAAAGACAAAGTGTTCAGGGAAGCTGCAAATACGATGCAAGTACTGAACTTCAACAGCAACCAACCAATCAGTCACAAACGCAGTTGTGTAAGGACGCTCTATCGGCGTGTCGAAACGCACTGCAGTGAGCCGGAAGCCAAGATTGTCGAACTACAATACCTTCGACGGGTCTTCAAAGCCAATGGCTACCCGCGTAACTTTGTCAACCGGTGGAAACACAGAGTGGACGAAAGGCCTAACCGCACGGACACCAAAGTTTGGCGTGCACTTCCATATGTCAAGAACGTTTTGGAAGCTGTTGGCCGCCTTCTCGCACCACTTGGGGTTGGAGTTGCACACAGGCCGGAGGCAACCATCAGGCGTCAGTTGATGAAACCAAAAGACCCACTGCCACGACAAGAAACGTCTGGAGTCGTTTATCGGATCTGGTGCAGTTGCGGACAAAGCAATTACGTCGGGGAAACCGGAAGACAGCTCTGAACGCGAATGGCCGAACACGCTGCAGCAGTGCGGAGAAATGACGCCAGCTCTCAAGTTGCGGCTCATTCGACGGGTTCCGGCCAGACATTCAAATATGACGAGGCCGAAATTCTCGCAAGAGGTGACAACTGTGTGAGCCGGGAGCTGCTTGAGTCATGGTTTACTGGCCCCCAGTCTATTTACAAGTGCAATGATCTTCCCATTCAGAACAGCATGCTGAGACTTCGTCTAGGAGGAGTAATTAGCCACGCCGGGAGCGCACTGGTGAACACTCTTCCCAACACCCGGGTCAACGCGTCAGATGGTCGAGCAATCATCACACCAACATCCAACGCACGTGATGAAATTGCGACAATTAACGACGCGAATATCGGTCATCTCGCCACGGGCAACGAACCCTGATGAAGGGGAGGGGTCCGTGAATATTCATAGGTATGCGGTAGCATGGCTACTGCATCCTATAAATACTGCAGCCGCATGCGTATGAGCCACACTTATCTGCTTATGTCTCTGATGATGGATTCGAGCAGGAATCCGAAATGTCAGGCTAATTAAGCTCTTGTCCCGGCGATCGTGCCGTCTTCATCAATACACCTTCCATTAGCTATTGTACATTGGCTTAATTTTGTCCAATAAACATGGCAGGAAAGTCAGTGTATTGGACGTAGACGGGTTAGCTAATTTTTCTAAAAATGAACGTTTGAATGGCTGAATGGTTTTAGCTCAAAAATAGCTTATTCAGTATATTCGCGAAAAGAAATTTAGTTGTTGACATTTGACAAATAATTGCCGATAAGTCCGCGTACGAGTCGCTCCAGTTTTTCGTCCAATTCTGCCAAGGTGGGATATATTTGCCTGAAGCAATTTTCGGGTAGATTTTGTTACGAACGAAGACCCCGATGACAGATAACACCAGGGAATGTAATCGATCTTAAATGCTTAGGGGCGGATTCACGACACTGATCCCGAATCTTACTTCCTTTTCGTACTACAGAAAAGAACTTCACGGAGAGACCTGTATATGCCGTTGAGATTTTGATGTTCAGGTAGGTGCAGAAAAAACTCACTTAAGCAAAGTATTTTGCAGAATGAAACATAGATCGGGTCCCCTCTTATGGTTCATATGACCTGCTTTGGAGTATTCTTCCTGTTTTCTTATGAAGTCTTTGACGATTGTGGCGACTTTCGCCAGCAGGCGCCTATTGTTGTAGTGTCCTACATCAACAGCGTCCGCGGTTATATTTAATGGTGGTATTCTCACAGGCATTGCGTGTTAAAGCATTAAGCCTGGGGTGCTGGAAGCAGTGAAGTCAACGAAACCATCAAGATAAGTTAGAATTCATCTGTTCCGTAAATAATAGATAAAGAATCGGTAAAGTAGCAATCTGCGTCTCCCCTAACGTACTTTGTTGGCGTGCGGAACTAACAGCTGAAGAGCAAGGCTGTGGACTGAACTAATTACTTCTCACACGGCCTGCTTGCGTATTCTAAAAAGTCTGTAAATTAAGTAACCATTCGATGATTGTCTACCAGAAATCACATCTTGACTCTGGATTATCTATATGTCGCTGTTCTATCTCTCTGAATTAGACCCGTGCGTCATAACGTCTATGTAACTGCTTTCGGTTTTTAAGTAATTTCGGTTATTTTAGAAACACAAATAAATAAACGGCTTTCTACATTCTCCCTAGACGTTCTCCTTACCTGCAATTTCCGGTTTATCTTTAGCAGACACTAATATTGTACATGTCCAACCGTCCCAATAATGGATGAGCACATTTTTTGAGGATATTGCGATGTACCTATTCAAAGGTACAAATATTTGCTCAAGCCTGAAGTAAACTTTTCAAGCAAGCTAAAGGGCAACGTCTGAAAAGGTAGATTTCCGGTCCTCTTGTCATGATTGCCAGGTTGTCCAAGCCAAGGAAAAAAATAGATAGTTTTTTAATTTGCTTATTGAAATCCAAATATTTTTTGATCTTATCAGCATTTGATATTATATGAAACAAAGCAGAAATCATGCACGACTGTTGAAGCGACAATTCGGATCGTAAAAATCTAATTTTCATCGTATTTCACACAAGCAAGTTCACTTGAGCATAGAATGACAGCAGAATGATTAATAAAATATGACCGAATGACATCTTTTTGAAGAAAGCAAGAGTTCGGAGGGGAAAAAAAGACAACTTCCGACAAATTTGCAGTAGTTTAGTGGACAGCGTTCTAACATGACAGAAACACCACTGCAAGTCAAGTAAATATTACCACCCAAATAAAAATGATCTTCCTGTCGGGGAACTGCATAGGGTCCACAAAAGACTTTTGTAGAAGTTTAAGTTTATCGTGACAAATAGTAAGAAAATTGTCATGAATATTAACGTCGACCGCCACTATATAGTGAATCCCAGGGTGACCTTCTCAGCAGCACCTGATGAACTTCAACGTACGTAGCCCGGCTTCTTCTGTGTTAATTCTTATAATATATGAAATACATCTCTGCACGATGTCATATTACCAAAACCTATTGGCAAGACTCGAGTGGTCGCATGAAGGGGTTAAATTAACAATGTATAGCAAAATTTTTACAAACGGACGTCGCAAGGTCAATTTGGGCAAAGACGTCCCGAAATCTTCCTTTCTAACCTCCTATTCAATGTGAGAGGTATTTTAAATACAAACAGTTGGTTTTACAATCCTCATTTAAAATAATTATCTGTACTGGCGTCGATCATGACTTCATCAAATCAGAGGATATCAACCGAATTAGATTTTTGTTGAGTCCTACTAATTAGACACCCCTGATCACCAGAACTCGCAGCGATCGCCAAACCTTATTCTCAGTCTTCGGCTTAGGGGCTTGAGACTGTTTACTCCCCAGAGGTTTGAAGAATCCCTCCTGAGGTCCAAGGCCACTTCAATGCCGCACCATAGGAGGTTGTGCCGACCCAGACCCATGTCAACTCGTAAAGCGACCCACGCGTGTGTCTGTAAACACACGCCAGATCACAGAAAGGTCCTCGCCTCCTGCGATTCACCAGAAAAAACGCAGAACAACTCAGTCTTATGTCGTCTGTCCTGCAATCCGCCTTTGTGTCGATTGAATCCAATGATGTCTGAGGCATTAAATCAGGCAGAAAACACCGCCCACGCCCACCAATTAAGCACCTGTATTCCATTTGATTTTATCTGAAACCGGCAAGTTACGTCACTGTATTATACGCTACATGCACACAAGATTAAAGGGAAGACCTCACAAATTCAGGAGAAAGGCGGTTGCATCAAACAAAATTGTTGGCTTTATAAACCTGGCCCTTGATGTCAACCGCGTCTGTGCTAAAAATAATTTTTTTCAATCTTCTCGCGCCGACGATTGACATTAATCCCTCTGTCGTGACGCATTTGGTTAATGCCGGCAGGTTTTTTTCAAATTCTCCTTCAGTCTTTTTGTAGCGTTTGGCCCCAGACCTCCTAAGCTACATCATTTTCCATTATAAGACGTTGATAAGCAATAGTAATAGGATGGTCATTGATATATTTACCCTGTGAATGATTATGTAGACGAAGCAGCCATGGAGAATCAACATGGGGAAAATTCAGAGACACTTTAGTGACAGATTCTAACTTTCTTACGGTCAACCGACATAAAAAATTGTTTGCTCGATGGTTCAGTGGAAACTTCGCACTTTAAATTTACTGGTTTGTTTTTCTTGATTTCTTAGTTTAGACTTTATTCGGTTGCTTGCAAAGTCTTACCACTGCGGCATTCATTGATCAATCAAGGTTTTATTGGAATAATGGACACGTTTTGCGGGCTTCGAAATTTCTTTCATGTTTTTAGCTCATAGTTGTAATACTATGTTAATGGAAAGATTGATTGCAGGAGCCTGCAACATTTAACCTGCGTTAGGTTAAAATTCACTCATAAAATGAACGTATTCGTGCATATTTGTGGACCCCACCTTGTCTGTCTTTAATGTTTTTATCTGAGCTATCGCCCACAATTTAGCTTTATCTATTTGACCTTAAGCGCCAGCTTCGTTTCAGCAACACCACCCGTTGTTTACTTTTAACTTTGCTCATGGTTTGCATCTTAATCTATTTTCCAACTTTACCTGCAGATGATCGTGTTTTTGCTTTGTAACTCTGGTAATCTCCAACGTCTTGGGATGGTTTCATGTCCACTGTAATTTTACTAAACGTGTATGATCGTTAACGTCTCAGGGCATCAAGAGTTGCCGCATCCTATTTGATCGTGTAATATTAGATATTGTTGACTTTAAGGGGTTAAAATATCAGCCTCCTTTGCGGAAACCGCTTAAAACATTTCATGTCTCAGTCGGTTTGCTTCGCGATATAAACATCAGGAGGTCAATTAGTTTACACAGACGTGTCTGTCATTGCCCCGACAAAGACCAACAGTCAGTCAAATCATATTGTTAGGTACTTTATTTACAGTGGTCTATAAAATGATAATGCGCTTTGAGTTTATGAAAGAATGAAATTTCTTGCCGCAATCTCCCTTTTACTTCATTATATTGAATGTTGCTCCCCAGCAAACGGTAAATTTTCTCTTCCCTACCTTCACCGATTTCGTTTATATCTGCGCAATATAGGATGTGTAGAATGTCGATGATTGTAATTTTCCGTGTTTGCCTCTTCATCTGATTAAGTTTACACATACCTTGCATGAAAAGCTTGACTTCATGGGAGTGAACTGGTTTTTGTTATTTCAATAACGTCTTCTGGAAGTCTCGACCTTAAGTATCCACAAAACCTTTCGTAATAGATGGAATGGATAGAGGTTTTGTAAAAAACTCTGATAAAATACTTTATCGTTATAATGCTGGTCTGAATGCAGACTTTTTTTCTGCACAATGCCGTCATTTAAAAACTACTCAGAATGTGGACTTACCGTGCCTTATTTGAAAGCTTTCTGTTAGATATGAAGCCGTTAGTCAGGATACAATTGGCCAAACTCTTATTGTTACTCCAGTGGGGAGGAACATTGATTTACACAAAAAAATAAAGACATAATTAGGTTAAGATATGACGAAAAGCTCACTCTAAATGACGACTGAATTAGAAAGTATAATTACGTGCTTTTGTTTTCAGAGGAAGGAAGATGCCCGCGTTCTAGCTATGGCTTAACTCTCAATGATGTTGCTGAATACCTTACTCGACAAAGTGATTACCACGGCTTCGAGAAAATAATCGAAAATAATAACCGGCGTTTATACTTCATACTTTTAATCCAAGTGGAGTCCCTATCTTTCGATTGCACATTTTTACGGGATGAATATGCAGAAAAATACTGGCAATACGCGTGCTTAGCTCCGATCTCTAACGCCGAAATTCATATAATAAAAGAGGTAAAATTGGGATAGAAGTATAATTATTGAATTTGCATGCAAGTTTTAAACGGAATGTCAAATTTTTCACGGTTTTTTACTTAATTCCTTCTGAATGCACGTTTTCAAACCAACAGATATTAAAACCGAAAGCGCTAAAAGATCCACGAAATAGCTCCCGATATTTCACATTCAAATTACGCAGTTTAGGACTGAAGGCAATTATCGATTTTACTTACTGGAAGGTGGATAACAGTCCGCCAAATATGATTCGGCTGTCCTCTCTGAAACTCTGCAATGCATGCACAAATGCTTCGAGCACTTTTTATGAACCCGTCAACCCCTATTTATTAAAGATGCTAAATATGCGTGTCAGCGAGTTCAACGTCTTTCTGCAGCACGAAATGTTGACTTCCGAGTCTATACAGTGCCAGCAGGAAATATCGACAGTGCAAAACTGAGGAGCCTACAGAACTGAAAATTTTGTAATGAAGATGAGCAAACGTGCTCTTCTTGTGAACAGCCAACTTTTTACGGAAAAGATTCGGTTGTATGAATAAAAGGCTTTATGGTTGTTTGTGGAGAGGAATACTCACTTTATCTAACTATTAGAAAGTCGAATGCTGAGTAATTGCATGTAGGACTGATGGGTGACGTACTGTCCCATGTAAATAGGCATTGTTGCGTCAGAAAACATACTGTTAAAATGCATATGCTGCTATTTTCAGCAATGTTAGTGAATACGTGGCTTGAAGTAATGTTAGTTGCTTAACGTACGGAAATCCAAATCAAAGTTAAAGGGACTCCTACTTCTACAGTTTTTAGTTTCCTCACACTTTTATCGGGGATATTAATAAAGCGGAACAATCGTTTGCTAAATTTTGTCACGAACTCTCCGGGACACATACTAATGAGAGTGTGACACTAATTCAAGTAGACGTGCTGGATGAGATGCAAGTGCTGCCCTCCTGACTTATATTTCGTTTCCAATCAGCAATACCATGTCAAATCTGGAAATGTTGTTTCGCTTGCGGCGGCATACAACCAGTCAGATAACAAATGATCTTTCATGGCTGGAAATGAGTATCCTATCCGACATTTTGACTGTAAATCATCTATTTGGCGTGAATGGTTACGGAAACAAGTAGTTGATTTGTAGGTGTTCAAGAACCTGGTTTTGCAGCCATAGGAGTCTGAATAAGACATGAGACCAGAGCTGCTTACGGTGCGGTTTCCGCAAACTGCTGCCGGCGTCTAACAAGCACCATAAACGAGAGTCATATTCATTGAGAGTAATTTGAAAATGCGGATGCACCGTGATGAGACCGCATAATTTTTAAAAGTTTTGTGTGAACATGACGGAAAGTTTGATATCGAACGAAAACAATTTTTCGTACGAGAGTTTGGGGTCGTGGATATGACAACAGACACTTAGAAATGAATTGCTTTGCGCGGATCTTACGTGAAATAAAATACCGAAGTAGTGTCAGATACAGAAGGACGATATGTAAATTCTTAATGGAATTTGAGAGATGCGTCTCATTTCGGATATTCTTATTCATCAACGTGAATGTAATTTAGTTCCAGTTGTGATGATTTAGGTAGGCCTATTATCTTTGTCGCCGCAGTTTTCTCTTTGCCATCATTGAATATGGTGATTCATAACAAGGAGGGGATGATATAGCATAAAGTACAAGGTCCCAGACTATGCTGCACAGGATAAACTCATGAGCAGTTTGTAGTCACTGTCACCATCAAGACAGGTCGCCTTAAGTAAATGTAGATTACTTAAAACAAAAGTACATCTTTTGCATTTGAAAGGGGGACGAAACAGCATATATCGGGTCGTACATATAAGTAATGTCAGACGTCATTTCGGGGGAACGCTTCTTAACTTTCGTTCGGTTTTGTTATGTATAATCCAATATGCCCCAAGGAGTGTGGCTATATTTGGCGTCATTTTGGAAACGATTCGAGCGTAAATAATCTATCTGTAAGCCAATGTTATTTTTAAAATAACTACAATCCGTTATAAAACTATTGCTTTGTAGGTAGTCCGCAACGGTCCGCAACTGCCTGAAAGATAGGTTTTCTAGTTTAAGTCCAGTAGGAGATTATAAATAGCGATAAACTGGTTGGTAGTTGACATGGACAGCAGAAGATGAATAGACAATAGTGGCTAGATGGCATAGGCACACAGCTTTAAGAATAAGGTAGGGAGAACAAGAATTGTGATGGATTTTAAGGAAACGTGTAAACTGCATCGTCGTGATGAACAATAAGTCTTTGGTTGGCACTTGGTCGGCCAAACAGGGAATTATTAGAAAGCATGGGAGGATCTACAGTACTGATGAAATAGTCGAGTTACAAAAGGCTTCGTAAATCAAAATAAGTTTGTAGTCCATTTACTGGAATTTACTTATCGTCTATTTGAAGAAACTCAAATTAGACAGTTAAACACGACATTCCTAAAATAGGACTCGGAATGTTTTGTAGAAAAGCGAGTAGAACTAGGATGGCATGGATATGATTTAGGTCTGTAGGTTCCAGACGGAATCACAACGGTTTTAGTTCCAGTGCGTGGCTGGTCTCATAAAATATTGGTCGGAATTCCAAAGTGCGTTTTCAAATTAATAAGATGATGTTGTAATACTAGTTGTCCTGTAGCATAATCCTATAGTATTTCGGACTTGTCAAGATGTCAGCTTTTGAATGCACTTCTGTCTAACCTTCCGTTGAAACCATCCTAGGTGAAAAATCACAAATTACGCAGCATTCATCTTCCACATCGATTTTCGATTGTCTTATGAATTTTAATGTCGTTTATGGAAAACATACACAAAAATATGCTTTCTTTTACTTGTTTGGCAAAAAACCGCACAGTCTTTGCTTTTTATACTCTAAGGATGGTTATCTTTCAGTTTAAAAAAAGTTTCGAATTATGAGATTTTTAAGACCGGGTGGGGTCGGCACATGCAGCATGGCGCGGGACCGTTTATCAATGCTCCTCGCGAAATTCACACCACAGCCCGTATCCATTGCGAAATTTTATGAACGCTCTATAGTATCTTCCTAAAAGCATAGGCGCTTATATGTTTTCCCATACGCGAAACGCATGCAGCCTGCAGGCTTAAATCAGACAAAAAATTATTCGGGATTTAGAAGACTTTTTAAAACCTGAATACACACTCTGTTCAGGTTTAAAATGTAAACATTGTGTGATTTTCTACCAAACCTGTAAAACACAGAATATCTGCGTGCATATTTTCTAAAAAATATATACGAATTTGTATGACCTTCGGAAATCAATGTGGTAAAACGTATACTACATTAGTAGTCGATTTTACACAGTACGGTTTCGAGAGGAGGTTAAAAGGAAGTGCGTGCAAAAGCCGATATCCTGCAGAGCCCGAAGTGCAATAAGATTATAACGCATGATAATAGGCATCTACGACACCTTATTAATCCTTCCTTGTCGCCAAAAAATTTCAGAATGTCGGCCAACAGGTTAAGCACTGTAAGCTTATGAAAAAGTTAAAAATGACTGTAGTTATCCTGTTGTAAATGCAGACGGTTGGGCTATGAGGCGGCTTGAGTAAGAAAGGGAATTGGGGAGAATCACTGAACTTGATTACTGGGGGTCAACATTTTATGAGTAGGTGATCGCATATTTAAAAATATGAAATTTTTTGGATTCATCAGATCAAAACCGTTAAAAAAGAAACATTTTACCAGACTCAAACACACGATCTCCAACCGATTTCGGCAGAGATCTTGCAACCTCCTAAATCCGCGTTAGTCACTTACTCTTATCCGTATTGAATGTTGGTCAGAAATATCAAGGTATTCTGACGAATTAACAGATTAACGCAAATCCGATAATACAATGGTATTCTAATAATTGCGCCGGATAGGAAAACTTGTCTTGCTTACTAGACAAAGCAGACTACATTATAAAAATAAAGTCAATGCTGTCGGAGCAGGAGAAGCGCAGACGGACAGAGGAGGATAAATATCTTGCGAATGGCGTTCAGTCACCACTTACTGACTGATTAGAACATCTGCGAACAGATAGTTTCATTAACGAAAACAACTCTGAGTGTCTCTGACCTATAGACAAACACATATCCCTGTTATGTGGGTTGTCGGATATCCACAAAGATAGCACAACAGTTCGTCAACTTCCCGATGTGATGAACTACCTAGCGGTAAATTGCATGCGCTTGCAGTATCAGCTAGCATATTGTAGCTGTCAGGATAAACTTTGATTTCGGTTACGTCGTAGAGGACCCCCGCCTATACGGATTGGTCATGGTTTCGCTAGAAGCTTTGTCTCTTCTCACGAACGAATAGATCAAGGAAGTCGTCAATTAGTTCTGCGAGTTTGTTGCCTTTAACCATTAGGATATAAGAGTACCGGTGAATGTCCTCAAGGAACTCTTACTCAGATGAACATTAAAAACACAGATTCTATTCGACAGTAGCCTGCATAGAAAAGTTGACGCAGCAGGCATGGGTTCGCGCCTTGGCCCGATTTTGGCGAATATATTTATGAGCAAACTTGAGACTTTCTATCTCCATCAACTGCAATTTCGTACAGCTCGAAGTCTCATCCTCTTATCCGTTTCGAGCTACTCCCATCATCATCGACACATGCTCTCAAACCCGCATGTCCAATGGATCAATTCCTTATTTTCGTCGTTCGCTTAACGAACGATATCATCATTTCTTTCTGTCTGGTGGGGAGCTTTCGAGGCCAGTCATCATGGCCATTTTGGAGTCACCATTTAGGACTCTGTTGTGTCGAGTTAGCTCGGCTTCGCGGATTTGACAGGTGACAGACGCGCCCGAGAGGACAACCTAGGATCCTCTACACAATCAAATCCCCATTTTGTTGACTTAGGTCTTTTCCACCAACAAGGAACGTGGCATTAAGACTGTAGATCTCTGTGTACGCAATTCCACTGTTCAGTCGTCTCACTATCATAATAGTATGTCCAACAGTCCTGAAGTGCTAGAAGGTTAAGTGTCAAAAGCTCATCCAATCACATTAGCGGCAGATGAATTTATTTAAAGAAAAGAAGATGGTCTACTGTAATGTAGTCTGATCTTCATAGTGATTGCTTACATTCACTAAAGCAAAATAAACATGTTTCAGCAGAGTATAAAAGGTGAGGCACCGGTGAGATCATACTGAGCCATTACAAAAAAGATATTTTATCAGTGAATTAATCCTCGATAGCGGAACCTTCAGTCATAGGTTTGCATCGAAAGACCACTGGTTGGGGTAGCATATCAGGTCCAAAACACATTTAGTGAAATTTATACGGAGAGAATTCCATTTGACATTTTGAGCCCCAGGCTTAGAGAGCAAGCACGTCGGCATGAATTTTCTCAAGGCAATTTACGCTCGTATCTTTAGTGAACAAAAATACAAATTTGAGATCATCGGCATAAAAAATGGATTGAGAATAAATATATGCCGTCGAGATATCTTATGTATAACGTAGAACAAAAACAGGCCCTAAACGGTGCCTTGCAGGGCTTTCACTGGAAATTGTAGATCCCTCTCAACCTTTTGTTTACTATGAGACAGGTATGACTTGTTAAAGTCTTTAAGGGGACTGCGAAGTTGCAGAGCCTCACCAAGTTTCTTCATGTAAAACATTATCGAAGGCTTTACTAAGCTCAAAATAAATAACAAAACAGACAGATGGTCATTGCAAAGAGACGTAAGTAAACTGAGACAGATGATACGTTTCCCAAGAGCGCTCTTGTTAACAAACCTACTGAGGTTGGCCAATAACTTGATTGGCTATGCAAATGTCGGTAATTTTTAAGACAATAATTTTTTCAAAGGTTTTGGCGAGAGAAGGTTTTATATGGACACCTCAGTTGTTCTGAACATCAGAACGACAGCCAGACTTAAATATTGGAATAATAATAGAAGTCTTCCAATAGTCAGGAACGATGCTATTTACGAGAAATACTGAAAATAGCTTGCTAAGCAGAGGAGGAAAATATCTGAACTGTTTTATCTGAGAATTTGGGATATTGTCCGTACCTAGTGAGTGAGAGTAAGGAAGATGATTTATTAGGTTTTGAATAGTTTCAGGAGAAAAATTAATGATGCTGAGAGATACATCAGACAACGCAGGAATTAAAGGGATAAAATCAGTTTCAATGGCAAAATTTTTGGCAAAGAATGCATTTAACCTTTCTACTTTGCCTTACTCCTCTCTCATAAGGCATCGTTGGGACTAAGCAGGGGTGGACAGATTTGGTAGGATTAAGCAGATAATTTATGGCAGAAGGTCTAAACAGTTGATTTAAAAGCATTAACTCCATCAATAGCTAAAGACTATCTACGCCTATCTCGCGCGAGCCTCATTTTCGAAGCTTATTCAAACATTTCAACGATTATCAGATAAACTGATAATGAGTTCAGGGAAGGATCTTTAAGCTGCTTCCGTAGCCTTTTAAGTCTGTTTTTAGGAAAGCGGGACAGGTGTGGAAGTAGCACTCGGTTTAAAAGTCCTTCGTTGAATTAGGTCGACTAGACCTTATGTTACGCATTGTAATAAATTGTTGAAAAAAATTAGATCACTTTTTCGAATAATATTGTGCCAGTCGAGAGCGCTTGTAAAATAATAAGCTTATTCCTTGTTAATATTGGCACAGTCAAATAAACTACGTTGTGCTGTTGACTTCGTGGAGATGGCAACGGCAAGGCGACAATGAATGAATGCAGAATCACTTGCAAAATTGTCGTGATAGATATCCAGAGACAGGGGGAAAGTGCCATTAGTGAAGATTAAATCTAGAACACTATCGTTTCTATCCGAAGATTGGATTAAACGAGACACGTTTGAACACCAAATGGTGTAAAGAAGCTTCTGGAATTTAGGAGATGAAGTATGTATGCGCTAGTCAATCTCTGGCAAATTAAAATCGCCTACGATAATCTTGACATCGAAAGATGCCTCTGCAATCTTTCCAAAGGGTTCACGGAGTTCGCTTTCATTTCTCCAGTAACACGGAGTATTGCATACACATCCGACTGAGGCTCTCCCATTTTGCAGAAGGATTACCGAGGCGAAACATAAATTTACGGAAAGGGAGGAAATTGTCAGGTCACAAGGCGACTGCGAAAGTGAGGCTCTGCTGTAAAGAGAGAGAGAGAGACAATACTGACCGTATTGCTGATACGTAGGTTCCGCTCATTGCTACTTATAAATCAGCGAGATCTGATGGTGGACAATGTAGCTGTGAGGATGAGGCAATTGGTGGGAGACAAAGTTGCTGTTGTCCAAAATTTCTGAGGCAACTACCACTTAATGGAGATACAGCATTGAATGGAAAGACATTTGAGCAGGACCTGGGAAGAGGAATGCTAGTTTGTGGGGTTAGAAAAGTAGGAGGCAGAAAGATAGGATCTTGTGAATTTTAGGCATAATATGAGAGATAGTTTGTGTGAGAAAGCGGACGTAGTAGTTTCGAACAGAAGAACTCCCGACTCCAACAGTCAGTGATGTACTCTTCCCTGAAGACATTATCCGAAGGCAATTAGAGGCATTGAAGGAATCAAAGTTGCCGGTACCATACGAGATCCCACCGGAACTTCTCAAGTAACTTTCCAGTGAAGTTTCTGTACCATTGTCGATGCACTTTCAAATGCCATTTGACACTGGAACACTTCCTATCGATTGGGAGCTTGCGCATATTATTTCGCTACACAAAGGATCTAACAGGGCAGCGATTACAAATTACAGGCCCATAAGCTTGACATGCATTCTCTGCAAAATAATGGAAAGGATTCTAAAGAGGGAACTGATGCATTTCCTGGAAGTTCACGGACTGCTATTAAAATGCCAATATGGGTTTAGGAAAGGATGATTCAGTTGAAAAACTTGCCGCAATCTCCCCACAGTTGAACCCGAGCTCTCGAAGACAGGCACGCGGCGCACGTAGCCTTCATCGACTACCAGAAGGCGTTCGAAGCTGTGCCACATCAGAGGCTGTTACGTAAACTAAAAAATAGAAATCGGTGACAACTTCCTTAAATGAGTAGAAAACTTCCAATAAATATAAGATCATTAGGCAGTCTTCACACTAAAGAGAAGGCCATGCCTTTATCTGAATACTGACTCAATAAATCATTTATTTTCCTCATACTGCTCGGACAACCTTTTCATTGACATCGAGAAAGGGCAACCAGAAATTTCGAATGACACCATTAAATTTCCGTTTCCGTCCACATTTCCTTCTATTGTGTGTTGAATCGCGTCCTGGGATCCCTCATCAGAAATGTTAATTTTTCTATTGTTCATTTCATGACTAGTGCTCTTCACAGAATGCACTTTTTCGACGCTCTTGGGGGACCATTCTTTACTCGCCTTATACTTGTAATGTGGTCGCATCTCTCTTGTCCCCTCCTCGGCTGGATTCGGTTGACTGTTGGCGATCGCATCTGGCCTCACACTGGTATGAATTGCCTCATCCGGCATTTGAATTTGCCTTGATGATGCCCATTTCGAACTTTTTACACAATACAACATACAGGCCAGTCCTGCCTGACCCACATACTTATCCCTTCTTGAAATCCGTTATTTAAGGCCAAATACAGGTCGGTCATGTCTGCTTTTTATACATTCGGTAATGAGAGCATCTTCTCCTTATTTATTAATCCTGTCAGGCTCACTTTGTTTTTATTTTAGGAGCTTAATGATTGCCCGCTAATCATTCTTCGTGACATACTACTTATTAAATAAATATGATTTAAGTATTGTGTATAATCTGCACACTTGTTCTACATTGGTAAGGTTTATGCAGAATTTATCATCACTTGCTATGAAGGGGCCCCCACATGTCTTGAATAAAAAATTACTATTATTTTTACTATCAGTAATTTGCTACCTCGAAAAACCTCCGAGATCGCCCGTGAACATTGCGCACACAGTATACAAGACTAGAAGGGCGGAAGATCTTCTTCTCTGCTCGATTATTCAGACCGTGGAATGCCCTTCCGCAGATGTTGTGATGTTATTATCTGTACAAATTTTGTACAGAACCTTGACATATTTATGTTCCGAAATGACCAAGAGCAATGAGAATTCGAGGTCAGCCCTGTTGCTCGTTCCCATTTTGTCCTACCATTTTGGGCTCGTTTGCACTTTTGTAGTCCAGAACATTTTTCTGCATACCACACACTTTCACGTTGCAAATAGGGTACTGAAAGACTGCTGTCTATTTTCCTCAATAAATTGAACTGAACTGAGTGGGAGGCGCAGAGGTCGCTAAGGAAATACGACGATGATACTTCGTCGTTAACCACTGATAAAGTGTTGAAACAAGGAAACTCATCATAGGCGACAACAGGTTGCTTAGAGCCGACACGGGACGAGGAGATGGAGGCCACAAATTCAATCACCCCAATATGCGCTAGATAATATCATATATTTTGTGGTTAGCGAGACTGTTGCATCTCGCACACAGTCAGTAAACATAGACTGCGATGGCCGACAAAACCATGGACGGGACGACGAAACAGGGGAACCAAACGGG
>CACRXP010000217.1:472151-510432 GCA_902702965.1 Spirometra erinaceieuropaei
CATGGCGACCTCATCCTATAAATACTGCGACTTCCTGTACACTAGCCACCCTTTTCTGCAACTGTCTCTGATGATGGATTCAAGAGAGAATCCGAAACGTCAGGCGAATAAAGCCATTGTTCCAGCGATCGCTTCTTCTTCTTTTTCTGACCAACTAGTTCCTGGAACTCGCATTTTCGCTTTTATCAGACTATATAGCGTTCATGAAATATGGCAGTGGATTTGGGTCATATTGTAAATTTTACATGTTACATTAGTAAATGAAGATACACGTCGTGTTATGATCGTCCATTTCAAGGTGTTCAAAATCCCACAATTAGAAACTTTTAAAAACTAATTAAACTTTTCTTTCGAGCTGAAACTTGAAGGAAGACGTAATTCTCTTCTGAATGAATATTTTCATGCATGCTTTCTACGAAATTTAATTGACTGTTTAAGGGCATCGGAAATAAATGTGAAAAATGCATGCTACTTAAGTAGTCAGAGTGTACTTTTTGCATGAATCCAGAAAGAAGTTCCTTCGATAGCCGGCATCCTGAGGTAATCGAATTATTATAGAATGACGCTGCATGGTGATCTGTTTTACAACCCTACTTAATTAACCTTTTAGAAAAGAAAATGCATTTTGTAATTTCGGTTGATATTTCATGAGTTAGCCCACTTACTATGCTAAGTTATAGTGCTTTGATAAACAGAATTGTTTAATTTTTTTGAAATTCTTAACCTTTCGAGCAGTCTTGCGATGTAATCTCCTGAAACTAAAAGGCAACTTGATAATTTCTGAAGCACATTCGTGTTTATAGTTCATTGCCCATCCAGTTTATTAGATTCTGAGAAACAAAAGTGTTAGGATTCTGACAAGGACGCAGTTTCTGTCTGAAAAAAATAATAGCATTCTTAAATGAGAGACAGGTTAACCGTACAGGAAACACGTCCCATAGTTGCTTAACAAATGACAAGCATTTGGACGCCACCGAGCTAACCTATTGACTTTTTCCATTGTTGCGTTGTATCCACACCACATACACTCATTGTATTCTCACATGTGACCCTACTTGGTTCTACCCATCTCGTTTCGGCCAATTTCGTCCCTGATGTGACCACTATACGAGCTTTGTCTTACAGATAACTTGGCAAAAACCCTCGTATATTTGTCTGCGTGTCCTCCGTTACTCACCTAACTTATCTGTGCTACTTGTGCTTGGCACAGTGACCGGTGGTGAGACTTTGTTGGCATGCGTTGAAAGCGCGTTTCGTTTAGTCTCCACCCGAAACTTTATTTTTAATATCAAGAACTGGTAAAAAATGCGTTTCCTGCATCCAGACTATACCGCTCACGTGAAACGACGGGAGTGTTTTCTGTACGCCCTTTTTACTGCACCTTGTTAGTCTGAAGCATGTGAGGGCTCACAGCCGGTGCACCATATCAGAACGGAACTACTTGTGAGGAAACCTTGTCACACTGGCCAGACGGGCAAATGCCAACTTATCGATTCGTGTAAGTCTGTCTAAAATGCAAACTCAAGGCCTAAAAATTCTCCGAAGCCTTAAAGTTGAATTTTTTGTGACTTTTTTGCGTACGACCCAAAAAAATTCCTTCAACTTTTCAAAACAGCAAGACACGCCGTAAATACTGGTAAAAAATGTTTTCAGCATTAAGATCTTTTTAGGTGTAAAACGTGGGTACATTTGTCTGTAAAAACATGTGCAACAAAAATAGGTTTCGGCTACTTACGCGTTCACTCGGAACTGCAAAAGCGTTTTTAAGGCCTTGCGAACGTGTTAGTCTACATTTTCATAAAATTTCTGGTAATGCATAGTCGATTCTAGAACAAAATTGGCGTGACAAATGAACCACAAAATTAACCACCATGGTCGGACTCCAAAACCAACAGGATTGACAACAATTTGAGAAATCAGTGAACACATGTCTTGTAATATTTCTAGTGGGCCTTATCGCAGCAGATAGGGCGTTAGCCCGCGACGATCCAAATGACAAAGCGTTTGGGTGCAGGAGTGTATATATCGCATCACGTTGTCTTTAGTTGAGAAATTAATGATCATTCACGACAGTTATTTACTAGTTCCTATATTCTTGATTGGTTAAACCTCTAGTTTAGTTTTTTCTCGATTCGAGTAAACCCTTTTGTCAATCTGTCGAGTGGATAGCATGTACGGACTCTTTTTAACTTAGACGTAACAATTTGGGGCTACATCAACTGGACATTCTGGTGGAATGGTCAGTTGTGTGGGAATAAATTCGAGGTGCTGGAAAGGTTAAAACTTGCTCCTACTTAACCATGAGAACAGAGATATTCGCGTATAGTACGAAATGGAGTGCATGAAATAGACGGCCACATGGCGCGACTTTTTATAACCACCGTCAATGCAACGTTCTAGGCTCACGCCGAGGTAACTGCATTTAGGAGAATGCCAGGAGATCTAAATTTGTCTTGAAAATCAAGATTTCGCTGACTGGTAAATTGTCGAATTGCCACTGCAATTAGCGTGGACATTTTGTGCCAGGTTGGTGCAACCAAAATTTTTAACGACAACAGGCAGTTAAAGATAACACAAGAGATCCTTGGTATAAAGGATGTCTTCAGATCGCAAAACGAATGTTCGATCCTGAAAGGTATTTCGAAGCGGAGTGCAATAATTTAATTTTAATCAACTAATTATCTTCTCCGGTATCAACAAGGGACTCTAACTACCGGTGAATACAAGGCAGAATATTAGGCATGCTAGACGTTTTCACCCCTTAATCTGGAATTTAAAGAATGAAAACAAACTTAAGGAAGATGGAGATCACCGTCGAAGGATACCTGATATTCACTACGCGACTTACAGGGTTAGAAATACCCCCGATGCATTACAGATGACAGGTTCTCTGGGAAAAATATGAACTTTATTATTAAGTTTTCGAAACTGGTTCCCCAGCTCGTCGCAGGCTTGTGGGTTGTTTACAAATCTTCAACTATTTAAACCGTAGTAAACAAGTGATTCCGTTGTTGGCCGAGGTCTGCGCCAATGCACGTCAATGATATTTAGTCATCCCCTCATAATTGACTGCGCTCGCTTCGATTTTTCCTTGAGAAATTTGTACATGGCATCTAAATCGAAATGCCGATTGATGCAAACCTCATCTGAATGCATTGCTTCCCTGAAATCACGGCCTCTCCCTAAAGTGCAGGTACCAACGATGTGCGTGTCCTCCCATGCACATTGGTGTCCAGTGTGTGCGTAGCCACCTGGGATAGATGGTCTCGTCTCTTTGCCGCTAACTGATGTTCATGCACGCTTGTGGAGACAGATTTCCCGGTCTGGCCATAGATGACGGCATCATAACTGGTATATGGGATCTTGTGGACAACACCTTTTCTGTCGAAGTAGTCAACCTTGTCCTTAGGGTGTACAAGCTGTGTATGCAGGGTGGTTGCAGGTTGGTGTGCTACTTGTATCTGATGTTATTCCGTTGTCTTCCGACGGGCTAAGATACACTATTCGCGTATGGGAGAGTCCGCCAGAGGAATGTTTTGGTGCCTGGGTAGCCATATTGTTCAAAATACCTTTGTGATTAAACTCGTGCTTCATGCAATGGCGCACAAAGTCGCGCGGGTACTCGTTGCGTGGCATTTAATCTACGCTTGGTAAATTTTGGCTGGGGTTAGCAGACTGTAGACAGTTCTCCTCTTGTGAGACACAGGATGATTAATCTCAAGTATTTGGAGTGGTGCGTCGGCAGACCCATCGGTGGTGTCAAACTAAATTGGTTGGCGCGACAGGACAGCTAATGACAGGCAAGCAGCTAGTCTATGAAAGGGGGTGGACACATAATGAGGCTATGATAAAGGGCGGGGGATTGGAGGAGGGAACTGTGGCAGCTGCCCGTGTTGGAGGGAAGGGGGACTGCAGACAGTGGACGAGCTGGTCGGCGATCCGGCGTGCGGGCAGAGGTCATTGCGCCGACGTAGATTTGTTAGGGATTGCAGTTGCGGTTAGCCGTGTCTGGGGGGGGGGGGTTAACAAAATAGTGAGATTCTACATGGCCCCAGTATGGATTAGCGGCTGTTGTTAGGTCGTGGGCGACAGGACAGACATTGACAGTCGGTCCATTAGCCTGTAAGAAGGGTGATGTGGACAGAGGGTCACGCTGGGTTCTGAGCCGGGAGGAGAGGAGGTGGCATAGAACATTTACGGTTCCCCTTGTTGGAGGGAGGGGAAGAATGGTGGGTTAGTGGAACTGCGGGCGGATGGGTTAGCTGCCGCTGATGCGGCATACGGCACGACTCAGGGAGCCGTGATCTTGGGCCTCATAATGGGCGTCTAGGTCAACGTGTTGGTTGATGCTGTCCGCATCTATAGCCGTGGGCGACCCTAACCAGAGTGACCGAGTATTACAGCGCGTGACCGATCTCATGAAATGTTGACAAAAATTGTGAAATGCGTTTTCGATTAGGAAGGATTACCTAGGTACGGTTGTAATACTGATCAGCATGCGGCATAAGCCCATAGCATTTCGGACTCAATAGGCTGTCGGCTTTTGGATGCACTCCTTGTTGACCTCCTGCAGGAAGCGCACTGTGTAGAAAATGACTACTTAAGTTGTATGTATTTTTCCTATTAATTTTCGATGGTCTTGTAAATTCAAATATATTTTATAGAAAACATGCACAAAAGTATGCTTTCTTTTACTCCTTTGGTAAACAATTACATTGTCTCGATGGTTGATACCTGCAGAAAGTGTATATTAGGGTTTTTAAAAAAGTTACTTATTATGAGATTTTTAAGACCGTGCGATGTCCATGCATACAGGACCGCACATTTCCGTTTACCAATGCTCCTGGTGAAATGCCCAACAGAGTCCGGATCCATTGCGAAATTTTAGGACATCTATTTGGTGTCTTCTTAAAGGCATAGAGGAATATACGATTTCCCTTACGCGGAAAGCGTGCACCTTGTAGAATGAAATCGCCAAAAGCTGATGCAATGGCAGATCGGGCTAAGAATAATTTGGGAATTGGAAAACTTTTTTAAAACCTAAATTTACACTTTATTCAGGCATAAAATATAAAGACACTGTGATTTTCTACCAAATGAGCAAAAAGCTTATTTTTGCGCATGTTCTCTATAAAATATATTTGAATTTACAAGAGCATCGAAAATCCATAGGAAAAACTTATGCTACCTAAGTCGTCATTTTTTGCCGAGGGTGGTTTCTGCAGGAGGTCACAAAAATGCATTATAAGCCGACATCCTGGCGAGTCTAAAATGTTATAGGGTTTTGGTGCATTATAATCAGTATAACAAACTCACTTAAGTAATCCTTCCTAATCGGAAACGCATTTCAGAATTTTGGCCAACATTTCCTGAGATCGGTCAAGCACTGTAGATTTGAGGCAGGAAGAGGAGGAGCCATATACCAATTTACAGCAAATTCTATTCTGTCCAAAATGCAGGAAGAATATGTTGGGGTAAGTTGGCATGCGGATGATAGGTGCATGCACGGCGACGTCGGGATTGGCGTAAAGGCATTGGAAACGAAGGGATACCCGTTTCAATCCTGCAATTTATTAGTCGTCTCGGATAGCTGTGATTGTTAAGTAAAACTTTTAAAGACGGTCGAGGCTTATTGCCGCAAGAAGAGTTTGTGCAGAGCCCACTTCACTCACTAGCAATGGTTGGATTTATCAGTATTTGGTTTTGCATAAGAAAATACTGATCACTCTGAAAAATAGCTCGTAGATCGATCCTAAATTGATTCTCTGTTTACAGCGCTGCCAAAAGTGTTTACTTGTAATTATACATGAAAGAACCCACTGTTGCGGACTCAGCACGCTTAGGTGACTGCAGGTGTTTTTAATTCATGCCTTCACCCACTGGGGACTCGCTTTCGTTTGGTAGATGTAGCTGAATAAGAGGCAGTATGGGATAAAATTGTTGAATAGTTTTTCCTCGCCAATTACGTCCAGGCACGCCGCAGCTTCTGTACTCATTCTCTGACTTGTTGAAACACGTTATTCTTTAGAAGAATTCCCCGACATTGTCGCATTTGCGCACCATTCAGCGACCGTTATTTTGGCCGAGAACCCATGTTGTTTTTGCTTTCCTTCATTACATTTTGCTGGAAAGTTCGCATCCTGGTCTCTGAATGACGAGAACGTCAAGAAAGCACGACTGTTCATTTTTCTTTTCTTCCTTGTGAACCGATAGTCGGGAGATTAGTTGTAAAGCCCATCGCTATCTACATTCAAAATTCAGGCATTTTTTTCGCATTTAATGCAAGGAACACCAGTTTTTTATTGTTGTCCCCAGTTGATAGTTTGGTCGGCGAGGGCAGGGGAACAAATGCAATCCTAACGTCAATGCAACTGCAGTTTTGTTCATTGATATTTGGGTTTGGATAATAGAGTACGATTTCGTTTGGAAAATCACTCTTAGTCCGGCCGAAAATCAGTTGCCGATGTACAACTATATAATAAGCCTTTGCTCGTGATTATGCATAAGGACGCTCATTGCTGGCGAACTCTACCTCCGTATCTGATGTCAGATGCTTTAATGGACCCCTGAATTCACTCAGAGCAGTAGCAGCTAACGGTGTTCCGGACTGTAGATTTACAACCGAAATGTTTAAACTCGCAATACTAGTCTACTTTGCCGCCCATCGTTCCGGGGTTTTCGTTAATCTTCAGGCGCGCATTGCTTGTCGGCCACTTTCCCTTCTTGTTCACCAACAGAGACTTCATTTGGAAACTTGTCGGCCTCCTAGCGTAACTGAGATGCCGTGTAATTATTCTGCCCGATGCTCGATATCGCAAACATATAAATTAATTCCTTCTAATCAGGGACGCTTTTCAATAATTTGGCCTAAATTTCATAAGACTGGTCATTAGCTGTACTACTTTAAGGAGGCCATAAGTCACCCTTTGTAAATCAACCGCATAAGAGGAAATATTCCCAGTCTCCCACGCACATAGAGGTGGTGGACGTTTAGAGGTCTGTTTTGGTAGTGGCAGGCTTGACCTATCGCGGTCTCAGGTCAAAAAGTGTACTACCTTTCAGAAAAGCAACTATCCTCCAAAGCGTCAAAGCACGGAAAAGTTGTTTGTCAGATCTATTTGATCCTAGTGCCAATTTAGCCGCTCAATAGCGAGAGCAATACGATTCTGAGATCTCGGCAGTGGGTTATTTGTAAGATATTTGGCATGTGCCGCGTTCATTAACTTGTCAGTGGATTTTTGTCGAATATTTATCACCCGAATATGTGTTGACACAGATGAACAGTATTCAACTAATTGAGGAACAATTTAATTTGCCTGGAAGTTTGGAACATCAATCCCCTTTTTTCTGCCGTCCGTTGCGTTGAGGATATTGTACACTGAAATACAAATGCCAGTTTTGTTCAAAAAACAAAACTGTACCGTCTATTTCTGGATAATCCGAATATGCTTGCAAATCTACTATGCGGTCAGACAGGAGGAGACAAAATGTCGTGGGGCTCGCCGGGCGAAGTAGGGCAGCCTCCCCCCCAATGTGCTCAGACAGACAATCCTTAGCCAGTTCTCATTTGGCGCGGCGGCAGGCGTAGTTAGATATGGCGACAGGCACTGTCATTCTGCAGTAATCACGGCCCCGTTGTTATTAAAAATTCTTGACCACAAAATGCGAAGTCCTTTCCTTTTACTGAGACGACAAAACTTGCACTGCCAACAATATATTTGTCCTTGAAAGACAGCAGGTTTACTACCGACACGGGTTTCCCGGTAAGCTTGTCCTACCGAAGGGTCTATCGTGCATGCTATCAAATTTGGTAAAATTGCTAAAATAGTCTTAAAATAATGCCACCAAAGGATGTCTCTCAACATGAAGACCATTTTTGTGGTAGAATTTGCCTCTAGCTAATTTCTGGTTTTTCGGCTCTAAAAGATACTTCAATTCTTAAGTGCAATTAAGACGAATTTCTGTCCAGTTTGTTGTTTTTTCATTCACATGTTTTCCATGAGTTAGGTATTTAATTGTCATTGGAACATAGAAATGACTGATAGTTTTAACCATGTGAGCGTTGGTTTCATGGGTTTCAGTATTGGTGGAACATTTCTTGTCGATAACATAACTACTTTATAGAGAGTTCATCAACAGCTGCCGCTGAAGCCGGATACGCCCGGTTGGGTTAAAATCACTAGCTACTTTACAGAACCAGGTTGTAAGCATAATGTAAATTCCCCATTTTTAGACACTTTCATGCCCGAATTTTAAAACATCGCCTATACGAACGGAAGACGACATTTTCAGCTCACTGGGTAAAATAACGTGAAATTACATACTAAGCTTGTGTCAGCTTATTAAAGGAATGAGACTTTCGCCCTTGGAGTCCGCATTTATATCCATCGACAACAGCAGAATCATTTGCCACATCCGTAAAACAGGAAAGTCAAAAGTTTAGGGTAAGTGTGAGCCAGGTGGTAAATTTCAGCTGCTAAGACAATTGTGATTATATGCACAGGGGTTTCCAAGCTGATGGGCATCTAGTTGCACTTAAAGAAATTAACAGTTTCGAAAAGAACCAATGCGTCAGGGAGTACGCTTTGTGCTCAAACGACCTTCTGAGAGACGACGTTTCACCAGACCTGCGTATGAGCCAGCTTTACCTATACTATAGAGGTATAACCACGCAGAGAGTATTTCCCAGCCAAGTTGGAAAATTCGTCAAAGTCTAGGGGAAATTAGCGGCCTGTGACAATTCTGTAGGTTTAAATGAGCTCACCGCGCGGTTGCCTTTAGTTGAAAGGAAACAGATTTAGTTCAGCCACTCTGGATTCCTATAGCCGATGATTAAAAGTCTTCATCATCTTCGTAGACATCGCCTGCATTGTTTTCAACTATTGATATTATTCCTAAACTCAGGGTCACCGGACCTGAAACGCATACTCTAAGTAGGACCAAACGAATGCCCCGTAGGTTTTTCTGCACAGTTACTTATCAATCTGCACAAATCATCACCTCAGCGCAGTCAGCCCCCGTATTGTGCTTTTGGCTGGATTTTTACACTCTGACGATTGTTTAAGTGAGGCGGTCATTAAGACATCCAGGTCTTTCTGTTCCTCCAAATTTGAAAGGGGCTGCCTATGAAGAAGTTTATGAAAAGAATCATGCTCCTTACTGATCCTTCTGGTGCGAAGCCTCACTACGGCACATTTGTCCACATTCAACTTGAGGAGCCCACGAGCTGCCCAACTGCTCATCCGGTTGAGATTCTCTTAAAGCGTATACCTGTCTGCGTCAGACCCTATGGCTCTCCACAGTTTCATATTGTTAGCAAACATGACAGCGTTGCATCTTAGGTCGTGGACGTTGGCGTTAATGTAAACTAGAAATAGCGACAGCCTTAAGACGGAGCCCTGGTAAAAATCAATCACGACGAACGTAGGAGGTGACTATAAAGCATCAATACGCACGATTTGGTGTTTCTGTCTTAAGTAGGGTTTTCAGTATTTTAGAGCAGATGCAGATAAGACTAACGAACCGGCAAATATCAGCGCCAGTGCGACTCCCACAACCTCATCCCGGAAAGGTATTTACTGTCTTCCATTCGGACGGCGTGATTCAACTGACGAACGGAAGATGTGTGCTAGCGGTTTCAACAGATCTTGAGCCAAGTCTTTTAAACGCGTGGCCTGCATATTGTTCGAAGCTGACGACTTTGCTTCTGTGGTAGAGGGTAGGATTTAGATTAAAACTCGGGACCAGCGGGCTCAACAGCATTTCCGACATTGAAATTCCAAAACCCCGGTCTGCTTGTAAACACGAAGGCAAAGTTTTGCCCCGCAGGATAGATCGATGATTGGTCAGCTGACTGGACTCTTAAGCCTATTCACACACAACATTTTAGTCTCGTTTGACGATTGGCGCTACACAAAACCAACCGATATGGTATTAGCCAGGTTCTATGGACTACCGAAAATTCACAAACCAAAAATTCCTCATCGTCCAATTGTTGCCGTGAAAGGCAGCCCCACGTACAATCTAGTTAAATAGATGGCCTGAAAACTCAATTTTCTTTGAGGGCTCTGCGAAGTACGTCAATTCGACCTCCAAATTTATTGCCGACATTCGGGGAAAATATTCGACCCAGTCAAATTATGTCATCCTTCGACGTTGCCTCATTTTTAATGTCATTCCCACAAGACTTGGCGCGCGACGTGCTACGCAAACACCTCGAAACGACGAAAGACAGGGTCTCTAAAAATTTAGAACCTAATGCAGCTCTTTGCATTCTGTCATCGAGCCTTGTTTACCGCCGATGGCAGAACATACGGACAAATCAAAGCAACACCCAAAGGGTCCACGATAGCCAGCCCAGTTGCGGAATTGGTCCTTCAAGAGCTAGAAAATGTTACTTTGAACCACTGCAAACCCGAGTCTTCGCGTCGATAAGTGCATGATACGTTCGTCATTATTGAAATTGACAAGCTGTCGGGTTTTCAGGACCTGCTTCACAGCATCTTCATCGGCATACAATTCTCAAAGCAATACAAGGAGGCCGAGAAATTACCCTTCCTCGACGCCAGCCTGTAGGAAGTATGCAAGAAATACGTCATCTCAGGGACTAATTGACAAGTAACGGTTGCCCAAATAGTTGCATCGGCCACTGCATAGGCACGCACGCTGGACGGATAAACAGCAGAGACACGCCAACAATTTGGGGCATACCTACAGTACATAAAGAATGTGTCCGAGGCCAAGGACCGCATTGCGTCAGAGTTAGGCGTGGGTATGGCTCATCATCCGGCGGCTACCATGCGTAACCGAATAATGAAAATGAAGTATCGGCTAGACGCAGTTGAGCTGTCGGGTGCAGTTTATCAAATCCCGCGCCACAACTGTCCTTGACACTACACCAGCTAAACATGACGACGTCTCAGCTCACGAATTTTTGAGCACAAAACGGGCCGTTCAGATGGGCGACCCACTATCTCAAGTCGCCATTCACACGCTGGAGGACCGCCGTGAGTTCTAGTTCGCCAACACGCGGATATTACCGCAACAAGACGGGGCGAGAACAGTTGGTGGCGTGAGTGTCGGACCCCAACTCTATCAATAGACACATTGATTTGCCTCACTCACTCTACCCACGCAGCTAGGTGGCGCAGCTCGCGTCGCCGTGACGTATAAAACGCTATCACAAAGCAGGGGGACCATCGTGGGCCAGGCAGCACAAACCAGATCTAGCCACAGACGTAAACCCCTCTCCCCTTCCGGCAATACGACATAAATGTTCACACATTACTGCACTCTGGCGGTCTGTGATGATGAAATGCTGGTCGAAATCGAAATCTAAGACCAATAAATCTACCCTTCCATTAATGCTATATTCGTCTTCTTTTTTAAATAATCAGTAGGTGTTGGAAGCCTTTTTTAGCTTACCTGTCAACATGTTGCTGCATTTATTGATTTTGGTTATGGTTTCGGGCGTCTGACTAACAGGGCAAACCGCAGGGCATTCTCCCTTGTCTTTGTCAGTACGCGCCAATGTGCGGCGACTGGAGGGGCTGGTGAGCGAGCCCAATGATACAACGCGATGTGTGATTTCTGTAGCGCGTTTAGTTAGCGTTACTCTACTATGTTTGGGCTCTATTAAATTGTCAGTACCGCAATAAATCTTATTCTTTTCGTCCTCTGTATCAGTGCACATTTTGATAATTCTGTTGCCGATCTATGCGCGCCTGCTCACATTGGTCCTCTAGTTACAATTGAAGCAAATTTTAAAAATAAACTGAAATTGCTCCCAAATGTTAATTTTAATTTCCGCGAGACCATATAGATGTGTACGATATTTTTTGTTCGTTAAGCCATGCTTAAAGTCGGGGTTCAGATTTTAGCATACTGGTGCATACTTAAGGGGCGACCATGGTCGACCTCATCGAAGAATATTATCATTGTTGAGCAGGACAGGCGGTCATCGTTGATCGGATGACCGGCTGATAATACCGCCTTGACTCATTACTTCTAGATGTGCTTGGTTAAGTAGCAGCATATCTAACGTTGTTCGTTTGCGTGGAATACATAAAACATAAATACATTAGATTAAATATGTGCATGTTGTAGTTAGGATTGAAAGGGCCGGCTGACATATAATTCATCTCGCAATAATTCTGGGTCATTTTTGTATTTGTTGGTCATTCAACCGCCTCCTAGGTATTACTTAACTGCATGAGCTTTGAAAGAGTGGTTGCATGTGCGTGTTCGCATGTTTTTTTCTGTTTAGGTCTATGGATGTCCAGTATGGATAACATTTGAAGGTCGTAGTAGATCGTTTACTTGTTTCTCGCACCCGACTCTCGCCTGTGGCTTCTGAAAACTGAGGTCTGCCTAGCGGCCGCACTCAGGCAACCGCCATCAACGCCGGGCCAAACCAGATGAAGGTGTTCGGCGTTGAGTGTTTTCCCCACTTCCGGTGACAATGCTTCCCTTCTTCTCCTCCTTCTTTCACCCACCTTAAGGGGAGAGGAGAAGACGGCATGTAATCCCAAAGGCCACCCAGGCTACCTCTGTTGTCTTTCTAAATCATGATCCATAATGGAACACAACAGCTGTCTGGAATGTCTAAGCGGCCCTATTTCGGAACACAAGTGTCTACCTCCTAGTGAATGAAGCCGCTAGAAAAGGTGTCCTCACCCAAACGTATCATGCTCCCTCCATGCAGGCCGTGGCTTGCGGATGTTTCATTCGTGGCCGAGGCACTAATACAAGCAAAAACAGTTCCCGTCCTCATTACCCTCCCGTGCGCTATGTTCGGGGATACTGAGCCGGTACACATTTCACACATAAAACGTTGCCTGTAGTTCCGAAGCCTGATCGTACACAAAGACGAGTGCCTTTTTAGGATTTTATAGCTAAACGGCATGCAACATACATCGGAAGATATTCAAACGCTTTTGAAGCGGTAGGCCAGATGATAAATTCAATAAAATGTACCCGACTTTGTTGCATGTTTTTTAGTTACTTTACCTGCAATTACAAGCGCGAGGGTATTTTTATGGTAGTTATTTGGCCTCCAGATTGTGTTTACTTACCGGCGAAAGATTGAGGCAAATATGCATTGTTTAAAGTTATAAAATGTTAATCATTTTACCTAAAGAGATGCTAAGATATTTGTGGTTCGTATACTTCTAAAACCATCTAAATTTACTACATGCTAGATAGCAAAACTATTTTTCCAAATACTTAGGAGAACAGATTTGACTACGTGGCCGAGCACCTAGTTCACTGAATCACCCATTGCGCTTATAGTGAACTGTTTGTAGTAAAAGAAATGAATGCAGATGATTTTTGTATTTTCCGGTTTTTCGTAGGAAGACCTTACGCATTGTACACATACACCACCACCAAAAATAAGATTGCATGCATTCCCGCTCGCGTTTTCAACATACCTTTCTCCGTATTCAGTCGTATGTACATGAAATTGCATCACTTCTGCTAAAGGCGGCTTGAACGTAATAATCCAATTCTGATATTGCCGTTGTATCCCAATATTCCCTGCTATGGCCACCATATGCACTTATCTCATTTTGCGCAATTCTCGAGAGATTAGGGAATGTAAGGTCCACGAAGCGAAGGCTATTTGTCTGCATGCTGTCGTAGAAATGATAAATGGTTGCCTGAACATTCACACGCTCAAGCAATAAGTGTAGGTTTCTGATCCCCTTTTCACCGGCAAGTCTGTTGTTCGTGAATTTCCGTCCCTTGATTAATTTAGGAGAACATTTATTTAACCACGCAAAAGACCAAAAATAAATGCTTCTTTAAAAGGCATATCTATATTTTAAGTGCTGAAGTACAGCGCTATGTGTAAAGCTCATGATACAGTCTGCCCTTCTGCAAATTGCTTGGGTTAATACGTCTAACCTGATTAAAGTCAAATATGATGTGCATAAATGTTTGATTATTGACGACAGTGCATTAGCATAATTACGGTAAGGGAGACAAATCTGACCTTTTTTAACAAATGAAGAGCAATTGTCGGTACCTCCGCAGAACACTGGAATTGAACTATCATCATTTCACGTATGATGCGTTCAATATCACAGTCTGTAATCTGTATTGTCGCATTGCTCTCCATCTGAAAATCCACCCACTGAGTGCGGCGTCGGTCCCCTCGATATTCTAGTGGAAACAATCTGTTTAGACTGCTTTCCGCGAAATCAGCAAGTATAACAGCATCTCCACGTTTCGGGCATTGATTTTTATCTGCAAATTAGATATGTTGGATTATTTAGGAAAGATCAATTGGTTAGGATGACTGTTCCTAACTATATTCTCGAGGTTATAATTTGACCTAAAGAACTCAGTTAGTTCGTAGATGCACAGATGTTCGTATATTGTCTGTTTTTTAATTATCTAGACTTGATGATATTCTCTAATGGCAGCTAATGGGCCGATTCCTGGCTTCGTTACAGTCACGTTTATGCTCTTCAGTAATTTATGAAAGATAAGCCATGCAGCCCTAGTTTAATTAGGCACCTAATAGTTTACGGAACGAGGAGGACAACTGCGAACACAACAGAAAAATGTTTTAACCAAAATTCATATTCCAAATAACATATTAGTGTCACTTTTCGGGAAGAGAGTCATTAAAAGTATTCTGCTTCACACTCATTTTAGCATTAAATCCTTGCCTACTGCAGCTGACGAGGCTGGCTCATACAGCTCCGAACAAAAGTAATATTAATTTGAATCTGGCTGTTATTGCTCCACCTGTTTCGTGTACCCTTGACTGATTATTTTAAACAGTAATCCAAAACTGATATGAGACATTCATTATTTACAAGGTTGGACACTTTGCCAGTAATTTTTGAAGTATAGTGCCGAAATGTCGTCACAAAATGGCATTATTATTATTATTATTTAAAAACGATGCTAAACCCAGCATTACGTCCCGACAATAACATCATGAATGAATAGAAAAGACGCAATTGCGAAAATCAGGGATCACTATACCCTCACAGATTGAAAGCCGACAAAATGGGAAACTAACCAAAGAAATATAGACAGGCGTACGCCCAACTAACCAGTGCAAGTACGCACGGTGCGCTCAACTGCATACTGTACGTGACCTGAAACCATCGCCCTGTTCGGGCCGATTTTATATAGGATAAGGCTAACCTCAATGAACCCAGCCTATCCTGATATATTTTAATTTTGAAAGTTGGCACTTTTGGCGAGAAAGTAAAGTCATCTACGAAAAGAGGTTATGCAGATTATTAAATAGCCCGTCAAGTTATTTTACAGGCCGTTTGTTTTTAACCTGTGGTTTTGGCTGTCGGCACTTTGGAAACAGGTCAAAATGGCTAGATATATAATAATAACAATAATAAGTTTTCTGAAAGACCCGTCGGAGTCCCATCAAAGCAAGTAGAAATAGATTTGCATGCGAATTTTACACGAGGTAGGCAAAATCTGTACAAAATGATATTCATCGTTTCTGAATTTGTAGTAAGTTATGAAAAATGAATAGAGAGGTAAAAGAAACTCATGTTAACAAATGTAAAATTGGTTGGATGAATTTTACAGAAGAAAGTAACTCTCGCTAAAAATAATAATAGGAAAATGCGGGCAGGACTGGCCTGCATGTGGCGGTATAGAACAGATTATAATCGGTCATCTTCAGGGCAAAAATAACTGTCAGCCTTGATGGGTACGTATGCGGGTCGGGCAGGACTGGCATGCATGTGGTATTGTATACGCGATTCACAACTGACATCGTCAGGGCAGGATTGATACGCCAGATGAGATTATTCACGTTAAAGAGGCCAGACGAGAGGAACCCAGGCGCGATCGTCCACAGTACGCTTCGAGCCCAGCCGAGGAGTGGGGAAGGGAGGTACGACCAAACTACTAGTAAACGGCGAATACTGAGGGTTCAGCCGTGAGCGTCGACAGACCGCATGAGGTCTAAATGTGGGAGGTGACATCAAGAACCACGAAAATCCTCTCTATGAAGGAGGAGTGATAGCAATGGATTTAGAAATCAGTTCAAAACAGGGGTTTATAATAATATAATTGAGGGTTTTCACTTGATCTACCATGAAATACCAGGAGGACACCGTTCTATATCAAGAACCCGAGTTTTCGGGAAAGAGACTGATAGAAGTGACTTTATGCTTTCTGGTGTAAGGTGTTTACGAAATTTCGACTTGAATACCAGTAACTTAGGTGATAACCTAATTTCTGACAGAGCATTATTCCAAAGGAAAGCATATTTGGAAGCAAAGAAGAGGGAGCGCTCAGATGTAGTGCATGGGGGCGGCGGAATCACCATGGAAGAGTTGCGCGTGATATAAGACCGATTTCGCGGTGTGAGAGTGTCAATGAGCGGAAGATTTGAGCTAGCGTTCATGCGAAAAAGGAAGCAAAGGCCAGCTTCGAGTCTTTTAACCCACAAAAACTTAATTTTCGCCAACTGACATCTCTGTGTATCAGACATATCGGACGAGGCGTTTATGGCGCATTATATACGTTACTTATTCTTAATTTTACCTTAGCCGTACATTGAGGAACACATTATGTGACATCCACTTTATTCTTTTTTCTCTTTGCTCTGGCTTTAAAATGTGACTACCGGTAGCTCGCCCTCTTTGTAAATTATATCGTTATGTCTGCTTCCGTCGAGGTCTTTAAGAGGAAGCAGGATTTGTGTAGCAGTGTCCACTAAACTACCACCCCGATCTCTGTAACCTCGACAAATTCCGTTATTATAATACTACTTGCTATGTTTCAGTAACATTTTAAATTGAATGCATTATTGTGCCAACCCATCGCCTACGCTTACTGACATGCACATATGCCAACTTTGTAACTGGATATATTATTTATTTCGCTGCACTCGAAACGACAGCTCTACAACTGCTCGCACCACTAAAATTCGAGACAGTTTGTTTGTCTGTACAGACCTGACGCTTTTCCGATTATTTGTTCCTTTATGATACCTTTTCGAGTTTTTGAGATTTTGCAGTTGTTTTTAAACAAATAGGGAGTTCAAAGGTGAAGACCTACATTTCCCTCAATAAACTGAACTGAACTGATATCAACTGCGTGCTCCACAATGGGGATAGTATAGAGACATGTAGAGCATCCAGCGTCCTCTCCTTTCCTCTTCACCTGAATCAAGTGTCATGAGTAGGTCAAGAACACCGCAGGTTGGAGAGGACGGTAATGGCTGCCACAAAGAAGACCCGCACCTAGGCATACCACCAAATGTCTTATTCCACAACAAAAAAACTTGACCGTGATTTTGAAAATCAGAAATTATGAGGAGGGCGGAAGAGATCAAATGTGACGTGATGCGAGCCTTCAACTTGACCTCCCATCGTGTTTCAAATGTTGGCATTTGTTATAAATGCGCAATGCCAATAAAGTCTACCGGAACCTGATATAGCCTCCGTGTTTATCCTGAGAATTTACCGCGTGGTCCATTTTGGTGACACACAGTGTTTCTACCGTTTCATTTGTCGCCACAATGGGTGATTCCTATGGCCAAAACAAAACAGGCCCGATAATTCCTCGAGGCTCGTACCTCGCCTGACCACATTGTGGACTGCTTTACAAAGCTGCACTTTTGGTTCATGACTGCATCGATTTATATCTAATGCAATAATACCGACAATGACAAAGGAGACCGGGATGGCCATGGGTCCTTTTTCCTGTCGGTTTTTATCGGGAATATCAGTTATAATTTGGGTGCTCACCAATCAGAGTACTGTGAAATGCGCGCTACGTTGGGCCTTGGGGCTCATTCTATAACCCTCGCCTAAGTCGCACAGCAACTATTATTATACGTAATTAGATAGTATCGACAAAGACATGGAAGACCGGAATGGCCATTTCTGGTTTATTATCCGTCCTCAGCCAGTTACACCCCGTCCAAAATCTGGATCGCTTGAGATTCGAACCCGCTATAATTGTTCGTGGAGGTGGTCATTCTACCATTGAGCCACGGGCCCATTCTCCTTTGTCTTTGTCGGTGCTATCTCATTCCGTCTACTACTAGTCGCTGCGCGACTGCCTGCGAGGGTTCTATTATAAGTCCCATCGCGCAACGGCAAAACATATTCCATGCCCTGATCGCTAAATACCCATCTGTCATGATTTATATCTCTAAGACGCAAACTGCGCCTGGCAGTTCGTAACCTTTCGATCGACTAAAGCAATATTTGGTCTGCAACTGTCTTTGATGATGGGTTCGAGTAAGGATCCGAAACTTCAGACCAATAAATTTCTTGTTCAGTGATTGCATCTTTGTCTTCTGAGCTATAGATTCCGCAGAATCCTCTATCTTTCAAAAATAATAGCTTAATTTGGAAGGCTGGTCCGCAGAGGGCAACGGCAAAAGAGCTTTGCAGACATGCAGAAGAATTATTTCGGTGCCAGCTGCTAACTCCTTCACTGTCTTTACTTCTACCCCACTAGTGCGAAATTGACCAACATAAGTTCCACTCAACCTGGATATCAAGTTGCTCAAAGAAGCAAAAAGGCGAGTTCCAGGAAGTAGTTACGTTTTGTATTCTCAATCTCAATCCAAAAATAACCCTGGGACCCTACCTTTTTCCCTAGTCCTTACCCCATGCCTGTAGTCCTAACCATATTCATATTAAAATTACCTTTTCTCAATCCCGATCCCCCTTATTCGTGCCGTTTTCCTATAGTTCATACCCTGAATATTTCCCTTTTCACCATTCTTCTCCCCCTTTCCCTATTTGTTATCCTAACACTTATTCGTATACTTTGGCCTATCCCTCGGGTGGTTCGATCTTTGCTATTAACATTTTCTTTTTGCTCGGTGTTTGTTTTACCTTTATTCTAGCTTTCTTCTTTTATTTTGATTGTCGATTTTATTTTGTCGGATCTTGTTTTTCAGTGATGTCTGTATATTCCCGGCCTACCTCATTTGGACTGTTTCTTTTTTTGCCCAATCCGATTTTTTCGTCTTCTTATCTTATTTCCATGGGTATTTTGCTCGTTTCGCTTTCGTTGTTCTAAATTTTTGGGTGTTTATTTTACTACCGTCAGTGTGCCATTCTTCTTTGTCAAGGACATCAAGCGAAAGTTATTCGGATTCTCCTTTTGTTTTACTAATGTATTCTGTTTCAGTTTTGTCTGATTATAGAAATATATTCATAGGTACTGCGAGATACCGAACACATTCCTGTTTTTCATTCTTTATTTTTTAAGCTGTCTTTCTCAAGACTTCATGTGTACAGTCAACTTTATTTTGTGCAGTGTAAAAAATAACTCCACTATTGAGAAAGCCCGACATCGTCTACGACACGAGTGCAGTCCTACTGGGATTATTGGTCTCTCATTTAATTTAGTTACTAGTTTCACTCAAACTTCCTAAACCTAGCATAAGTGTTTACTTCCACCAACAAAGTCAGTACTATTTGGATGTGCAACAGTACTTGTGGATTACAGGCAGTGTGGAAGAAGTGACTGTAAAATGTAGGATGAAATACTGCGCGGCGGCCAATGGAAACACGATCACAAGAGCTGTTTTTCTAAACTCCTTTTAGTTAGGTACAGTAACGCTCACATTTCGCCTTCTTTCATTGTGAAATTTCTATTATTAATTGGGGTTGTTATATTTATAAAACAGTCCGCAGGTCCTATTTATCTGTTAGGAAACAAAAGCACTTATCAGCTTTTTTCCACATCAACTCGGGTTTTCAAATAATTTAACTTGACTTCATTCATAAATGGCTAGCGAAGGCGCATTTCTTCGTTTTTTTAAGGGTCTGCGACCGGGCAATTGCAAACCGACCCATTGGGTGTTTTGCGTATGCATGTGTGCGTTGTGATAGCACAAGATGCTGGCTCGCTGAACGTCATCTGGGAACGTAACGCCTATTTTTATTGTAAAAAAATATCCTGGTCAATTAAATTTGTGGATCACGGGGTATACTGGCACGCCTAGGTGCGTGTTCACGCACTGCCAGTCACTTGCGTCCTCTCCCGATGACCTCTACAAAATTTTTTTTAATAACTTTGAAAAGTATATCTATTTTCAGACTTTGACAATATAAAGCTTGTGGTTTGGAAACCATGAGCGCTTGCGGAGTAGCAGTTTAGATTCGAAATTAATCGAGAATTAAAAGCGCTTTTAAAACTAAAACCCCAGAGTATTCTTCTATAAAATCCAAAGAATAAATGTTTTAGAAGATGCGTACAGAAACAAAGCGTTTTTATACGTGTTTTACTTGAAATATTTATGAGCTTTTGATGAAATTGTAAACCGGTAGATTAATTCCTACTAATTGAACAGACCTGTCTGTCGCCTGAATATTGCGAAGGCGGACAATAAGAACTACACATAAAAAGGAAGTATGTTCACCCTGAAATAATTAGATGCGTGTGTTTTTAACATTTACCATAAGAGGTCCTTTCAGAATGCGATATCATGCTCTTATGGTCCATACTATTACGGAATGTCAACTGGGATTTAATAACCCTGTCTTATAGTTCATCCGACACATGAAATTAAAAAGGTCGTTGGTGAATTGCGGCATGTATATGCTTCGAGGACTTCTTGCCTATGAAGCTGGTCACTTTGCCTAAAAATTACTGTTTTATCGAAAAATATCGCTAAAGCTATGCAAGTGACTCTGAAAACCGCGACAATCTGTCAGCGTCAAAGACCAGTTTGAGTTCAGACCTGTTTAAAAGCATGTGGTAGCATGCAAACCGTAATTGAGTTTCCTGAATAAACGTAGCTTATACACTCAAATTTCTTTCTTCTGTTAACCGTTTAATCCAAATTTTTTATGTGCTATTTTTAAATATTTTATCTCAAAGGAGACATAACGTGGTGATATCAACTCCCTTTTGTGGCAGTTATCAGCAAAAGCGGAGGGTAAATAAGCAAAGTTAGGCCTGACAGCTAAATTGCAACAAACATCCAGTTCATTTATAGTGACAGTTTGAAAGGAGTCTTCTAAGTTCTATTCTTGTTATCTGAAGGTCTCCAAACGTATGTAACGTTTTTGGCCCTTAAATGTTACTATCAAATTAAATATTAAGAAAACAGCTCATAACTCATGCAATGCACATTAACGGAATGATTACGGATGTCGTATTTCCCGTATCACGTCGGTTCTACTTTTACGCAGTACACCAAATATATCTCGGAAATGAAATATGGGCGTTGCACAAGGGATGCCTTTCAAAGCTTTAGTGTCACACATCACGTGCCCATTAAATCTACCCCATAAACCAAACCGAGCTCTGCGCAAAACTACTTATAACACATTTTCTAAAAGGCAGTATGAAGCCTACCGAGAAATATGTTTTATCGACTAAAGGCCCGTATCTTGAATTCACTTTTTTACCAGCTTTCTGGGCAATTTTGAAGGAAAACCTTTTAAATGTACTTCAGTCGCACATGTTTATTTCTTTGCTACACCCAATGTCTTTAATTCATGGCTGTGAGTATGCGTAGAGCGTTTTCCAAAAACCAGGTTTTCTGTGAGATAAAATTAGGTTGCTTTTTTACGACAGGGTGCGGTTCAGCACTTTCCACGGCCCTCTCACGCAAGTGAGAAACACGCCGTTCAACTCCCGTTGTGTGAAATCCTGGTGTGTTTGTGTGTGTGTGTGTGTGGGGAGGCAGATCCTGCTCGTGGCACACGCAGGCATGATCAGTCGACCATGCCAGTCACCGCGCCCATTCCCCACTCCAGTCTCCTGACCGGCTCGGATAGCGGCTGGAGTGTGGGAATGGGAAGCGAGAGTGAGATCGACGACTCAGCGCATTTGCTCCTCACTATAAATGATCTGACACGCCTAAAGCTATCACGATGCGCTAAAAGCCGTTGCTTGGAAGGTTGCCAACTGACTTGGACCTCCTCCTTGACTGGTGGTGTTCTGAGAGTCAGGCTGCAATGGCTCCTTCTTAATGTGGCCTTTATGGCACTCCCACCACAGTGTGGGATCCGAACCAGGCGTTGGCGGCACGCCTAGGTGCGGCTTCGGCCCTGCCAGTCTCCAATCTCTGTTGTTTTGCTCAAAAACCTGGTTTCATATTGTGTGAACCAGGAGATGTGGTGGGACAACAATGTGAGGATCCGTCCAAGCCATACACCTGCAGCCTCCCTCGTCTCCAGTCTTCTTGACTCGGTCTTGACACCGGACTCAGACAAGGGAGGAGGAGAGAGTGTAGGTAGATGCAGCGCAAGTCTACTGGCACTATAATCCTCCCCCTGCGCAAGTCACCGTCCCTGCTCCCACCTCTGCTGCTGTGGGCCACACGCTGGACATCTTCGGAATGGACGGTCGAACTGTCGTCGTGTGTGTGTGTGTGTTGTATGGAGACTGAAACGCACGAATCAAAGTATATACCTCGAGCACTATTACTGGTCAGGTAAACGGCAAGCACTGGTCTGAGCGGAACTGCTAATCCATAAGAGGCTCCCTGATCGGGCGCGAAACATTTCGAGTCAAATCGATAACAAAGTGACTTCTGGCCTTGTTGGGAATATTCACCTACGGGACAGGCACCACATACTTTATTTCCAAAATATTTGGGTGATACCCCAAACTGGACGGATTGAAAGCAATTAAATAAGTTAAGCATAGCTTTATCGTTACAGCACATCCTTGGCGCTATCAGTTTTCTGTGAACACACTTCAACCAGTAGCATGTAGATTTGAAAATTTCGGATTCAAACACTTGGGAGGATACCGACACTTTATTGCTGGGGGGGTATAGTCACTGGATTCGCCTTGTAGTCCACAAAGACAAATTACGCGAACACAAATACAACATATTTACGGTTGTCCGAGATTCCAATAACTCCAGTCATTTCACGTACAAAGTATGTGAGCAATCGAATTATGCAGAAATCAAACTTTTTAGGTTTAAGAGATGACAGGGAACCACGGAAGATTAGAATGAACAAGGAATATTGACATTATGTCAGGGCCTTGTCGCTGTTTTCCGCAGATTCATCTTTTAAATTATCACAGATGAAATCCAGGTTTTGGAGGCTAAACCAGACGACACACTTCCTAGTTGCATTTGCAAAGTGGGCTACCAACTGCTGAGAAGCCGCGTAACGGAAAAGCAACGATGATTAAAGTTAAACACGGGGGTTAAACCCCTGGCAGAGATCCAGCGACAGACAAATAGTCATACTTTGTCGCATACCTATGCCTTGTCCTTACCTATCACATGCCACTCCCTATTATTCTTCTTTTACTATGCTGAATGGATAAGATCTTCGTTAAAACGGGCTTATTTACGGGCCTCTCCATCTGGCCTCCGTGTTCATCGACGTTGTGGACTGTACTCCTCGTAAAAGATTGTGCATAACGACCAAGGGCAAGCGGAGGAACGTGAACGACGTATAAATGAGAGGTTGGAATAGCCATCTGTGGTTGATTAACCGTCCCCAATTAGTTTACTATCATCCTGAGCAGAGAGGATTAACTGTTTCGGTTTGACTTGGCAGCTAACGCAACAGCATAGAGACTCAGACACGGGTCCAAGATATGTGGGCAGAGGTCAAACAGTCAATTTTATCGAGGGCGCGGATCACTGAATTGAAATTCTGAATGAAGATGGCAAAAGTACAAGACGGGTTAAGCATTATTTTAGTTCATTTGGTAAGCATAATAGGCAAGGGCTTCGAAAACACTATTGATTAAATGTCAGCTAGTGAGATACAACTGTAAACGAACAATAAACGTATTCGTCGTTAAAGCAGTACTTACTTCATTTGAGTAGCACTGTTTCGAGGAAATACATTTCCAGGGATCGAGGAGTATTTAGCTCGGGTTCAGACTGTCGTGGAAAAACAGGGGACACAAATAATCATTCAAGCGTTTCTTGAAAAGTTGCAGGTACGTCACCTCCACGACTGATTGAGGGAGATCGCTCCCTTTCTCAAATACCCTTTGTGTGAAAAATTTAGAACGAAGATTCAGGCCGGATATTTTTGCCCGTAGCTTCATCGAGTGACCACGAAGATTAGAGGAAAGATGCCGTTGTACCATGTCCTCAAAGCCTAGTCCATGCCCAAGGCCATGTAATATCTTATAAAAACGAACAGATCACTTCTTTGATGTCTGAAACACAGAGGGAATACATTAAGCCAGTTCAGTCTTCCCAGGTAAAATTGGTTTCTTAAACAGTTCACCAGTTTTTTTCACGACTTTGTACACATTCGAGGCATGATTGGTCCTTTACTAGACATGGCCGATAGGCTTTTATGCCATATTCTAAATATGGCCGAGCAAAGGTGCCGTAAATTATTCCAAAATGGCCTTTGTCAAATGTCGCAAATGTCCTTTTGATCCCATCAATTACTCCCATGGCGTTTTTCTGCAGTCTTTATGTATTGAAATGCTGATTTCATGTTGCTATGCATCCAAACGCCAGGATCCTTCCGCAAAGATTCTGCGGAAAGTGTCATGTCTTTCAGGTGGTATGTCCTAGGCTCTCATTTGAATGACAGTTTGTAGGGTGCAGCTGAAGAGCGGCACACATCTGCACATTGAAGTCTAAAAGCCGTTTCTCGGATCACACTTGTGGTCGGTGGCATTTGTTTTGAAGGACACTCTGGTCATTTGGACTTTTAATGACCTGCCAAAGTTTAACGCCGAAGGCAGTTATTATTTTACCGCTGACTAGTTTCTGAAGTATGTCATTAACATGAAGGACAAAGAACAAGGGTCCCAGAATTGAGCCTTGAGGCACACCACTAGTCACATTCACCCAGTCCGACATATCATCTCCGATACAAACACGCTAATTTCGAGCTACAAGAAATGCCCTTACCCGGTTCAGAAGATCTCCCCGGAGGCCAATGGCACTAAATTTATGAATATTGCATCGGTGAAGGACAGCGTCGAATGTTTTGAGGAAATCGATGCACACGGCATCGACCTCGAAGTCCCCTTCGAAAGCCCTAGTCCACATCTCCCGACAGGCTAGCAGATTTGAAAGGCAGGAACGTCATCTCCGGAAGCCCTGTTGAAAATCCTGCAATATGCTGTTTTTACGCAAAACCGCTGCATAGCACTCGTAACTAGAGCCTCCATCGTTTTGTATGAGAGGTAAGTTAAACTAATAGGCCTGAAGCTGCTTGCTGCCATACTGCTACCCCCCCCCCCCACTTATGCAATGGAACGAGGCTGACTGTCTTAACTGCGATGGCAGTCTCCCTATTTTCATTGACAGGTCAAAGAAAGTCGAAAGAGACTTTGACAACTACGACGATAACTACTTTTGTATTAACGTAGGAATCCTGTCGGATCCAGGAGACTTATCTGGTCTCTTTTGACTGAGGGCAGGTCTTACTTCTTAGACGGAAAACACAGCGGTTTCAATGGCGGTAGTATCTGGCCGCATTCGAAACTCCCGGCTGTCTCGGCCCATTTCGAACTCCTGCTTGTAATTATGATACATTCGTCAGAATGGTTATGCACGTCTATCTGATGTTTAAGTCCTGTCTTTCATTAAAATACACAAAACTGAACGGTCTCGAATCATCCGCGTGCAAACTATTCTTTCCGCTCATTTCATTGGATTTTCCTGAGATGGTTAGTCATTTCACGATTGTTTCCTCACACTGGTAAATTGAAGGACTAACCTGCTTTTACATATTTGCAGGCGATGGACGCTACTAATAACTTTTACAGGCTCACTGATGTCGGATTTTCTTGCAGCCTATCCGAGGTTGATGTAACTGCAATCATAACATCCGGGGGACATTTATGAATACGTGAATATCATAGACGTGAATTTCCTTAAATTTCCGGAAATTTTTTTCACATTTTGAGCAATCTCTCATGCACGATACCATCTTGCAGCCTATCCTGACTCACGGACGCAATATCTGAAATTGTCTTCCGTACCAACGGGATCTTTGCAAAAATTCTCTTCCTATGATTCCCATTGTAAGACTGTATACTGGACTGTTTACTGATGAATGTGACTTTTTGCCCTTAATGGGGAGTCACTATTGATAAAAGCTAATTTTTACTTTATATATGAACACGTTTGGTTATTTAAAAGAAAAAATAATGGAGAGAAAGTTTGGTTCGTCTTTTGTTTACGATGCCTAGAAAATTTATCAGTTCCTAATAACAGAAAACTTGGCGTATTACAAAACAATGGATATGTGCGTAATACGACAGCTGCATTAAAGTCTCTCGTGAGACCTCCAAAAAATAAGCTTCCACAAAGGAGGTACTTATGCTCATGCTAATCTTGGGGCATGGACATTTTATTCAGATACATACAGATTTAGAAGATAAAGATGCGATCACTGGAACAAGAAATTTATTTGCCTGACGTTTCGGATTCTCACTCGAATCCATCATCAGAGACATTCGCAGAGGAGGTGGTGGTGGCACCAGGAGTGCAGTAATTATAGCACGTGGCTGCCGTGGGACCGCATGCGCACTGCAATTAACAGTTCTCGCAATCACCGCTGGGGTCGTAATTGATGCAGTGGTGGCTTGTCGGTCCGAGTCCGAGTCGTTAATTGCCGCGATTTCGTCATCCGTGCTGGATGCTGGTGTGACGATGGCTCGGCAAACTGGCTCACTGTCACCGTGATGATTGCTCGCCCGCGCCCTCCCCAAGTGACTGATTCTCCTGCCCAGGAAAAATCGCAGTACGGAATAGGGTACCGGGAGGTCATTGTGCCTGTTGATGGATTGCGGGCCTGAGAACCATGACTCGAGCAAGTTGCACACAGGCCGGAAGCAACCATTAGGCGCCAGGTCATGAGGCCAAAAGGCCCGCTGCCACGGCAGGAAACGTCTGGAGTCGTTTACCAGATCTGGTGTAGTTGCGGACAAAGCAATTATGTCGGAGAAACTGGGAGATTACTCCGTACGCGAATTGCCGAGCACGCAGCAGCAGTGAGGCGGGGAGACGCTAACTCTCAGGTGGCGGCACACTCGACGGGACCCGGCCATATTTTCAAATTTCAAAAGGCCGAATTCCACACAAGGGGTGACAACCGCGTGAGCCGCGAGCTGCTCGAGACATGGTTCTCAGGCCCGCAATCCATCAACAGGCACAATGACCTCCCGGTACCCTATTCCGTACTGCGATTTTTCCTGGGCAGGAGAATCAGTCACTTGGGGAGGGCGCGGGCGAGCAATCATCACGGTGACAGTGAGCCAGTTTGCCGAGCCATCGTCACACCAGCATCCAGCACGGATGACGAAATCGCGGCAATTAACGACTCGGACTCGGACCGACAAGCCACCACTGCATCAATTACGACCCCAGCGGTGATTGCGAGAACTGTTAATTGCAGTGCGCATGCGGTCCCACGGCAGCCACGTGCTATAATTACTGCACTCCTGGTGCCACCACCACCTCCTCTGCGAATGTCTCTGATGATGGATTCGAGTGAGAATCCGAAACGTCAGGCAAATAAATTTCTTGTTCCAGTGATCGCATCTTCATCGTCTGAACTGCTACCCGGAACTCGCCTGTTCACTTCTATCAACATACAGATTTGCTGAATCAACTTTTGTGTAACGAGGTTCTATTCTGTGTGCATTAATACAAGAATTCGCGTCAGTCCAGTATTTTACAAGGGCTTCAGTGAGCCGCGGTCGAACCTTATAGCTTGCCTAGAGAGAAACTACAATCCTCTCTTTGGATAGCACAAATGATTGCATATGTAGCAGTTATGTCTTTTGATACTGTACTGTTATAATGCATTATTAGGAACGTGTACGGGCCGTTTAAAGCAGATCAACTGGAGCAGATAAGGGCGCCATCAACCTTCACTGTGCATTAGTTACTGGATTTGACCAGCGGAATAATGCATAATTTTCGCAGATTTCGAGTTGCATTTTCGTTACAATCCTTGGGGTCTATTAAAAATTAAATCCGATGCGAAAAGAGCGTCTACGTCAAGCTCACTTACAGACATTCGAAACCCTATCCATGGTTTGTGCGGTCTCAGTCACCAACATGGACTTCTTCATCCAATCACTCTGAGCATGTGGTCATCAAACACATCCTGACAGTCAGGCCTTTGAAATACCCATGCTGTTTTCTGCCTTGCGGCCCTGCATGGAGAGCCAGGGGTTTGAGCTATTTAAAGAATGCCTTTTTGATAAAGGAATAAACCGGAAGGTACACACGCATAAGTTCAACTCCTAGGATAAACTTAGTCATGAGCATTCGTGCAGTTTTAGTTCAGTAGGCGTCTGTAATGAGATTGCATTCTTATGCAACTGGATCAGTAAAATAAAATATATCCTGGGAAGATGTTGTATTACCATCATTCTTGAAACCTGTGAAGGTGGTCAAGCTACATATCTTGACGGCACGAAGAAAATGAAGATAATATATCAGATTCAACGCTGGAATGGTGGCTAGTTACTCCTCGGAAATTTAACTCCGAACAAGTCAGTCTGCGTGCATGTTTGTCAGTTTAGAGCGGGTAGAGTCTCTCCTCCTGTCACCGACACCGATCCACAGTAATGGTAAACGATTGGTGTTGGTCGTAGACACACTGATAGCACGCGGCATCGCACATAGGTTGCAGTGCGGTCAGTCATTGTATGGCGCATTTCCCCAGACGGGGAAAATGCAAAACATGGCCACTGAGACAGTACTGCTGAACTAAGTCCTCTGCTGTGGACAGACGCGACCGAAGGGGACCATTTCGACGGGGTCAGCATATGTAGTGAGGGTTGCATGCTTCCTGTTACTGCCCTATTGCCTGTTTCGATGGTATTTGGAGGGAGATCCAAGGTCATGAACAGTGACATCTCTGTTGTTACACGAACGGAGTAGAAATTTCTGGAATGTTTCTGTGTAGAACGTTCACTAACACCAAATTTTTTTTACTTACTACTAGGAGACACCATTTTATTTGCATGCTTACAAACAATCAGACGAAATAACAAACGAGAGCCTGGGTGATGAAGGTGTATCATCTGCTCATTCACCTGTAGTAATTCTAGCCCACCCACGGCCAAACATCATTTTGGAAACGCAGTCATTCATTCCACTTCAAAAGAAGCCAAGTGGCTCACACCTGATCCTTATTCACTTAAAAGGAAAGGTCAGTATGGCATCAGCATGTGAGGGGTTGTTAGGTATTTGGCCGCCTCAGGTTGTATGTTGGCGGTAGATGCTATTTAGATACTCCAACTTTCCACTCTTAGAGGTCTCATCTGTCCGTTATTCTCCGACTGTAAGTTGGTTCATGCCCCAGCACTCGCACTGAGATGAATTGAAACACTGCCTTTGCTTTTGCGTACTGCAAAAACCACGTACTATTGACTGTTTTATTCCTTTGAAGGAGCATTCAACCCCACAACCCCTCCGCCATCACTAATTGTACATGAGATCAGGGTGTTGAATCTGCCTCCAGTATTTTTAAAAAATTCAGACACGTTTAATACGACGACGCAAACCACGCGGTGTCGGCATCTGCTAATTTAATCAAACTATTTCTACTGGACGTGTATTTGTCTCATAATATTCGCCACACAACGTTTGGACAAGAAACACGTTTCTCTGTGTTTGCCTGCATGACAGAAATCAGTGCTATTTGGCACATTAGGGATGCACTTCCAGTCTTATATATATATCTGGATAAACTTTATTTTTTATGTAAGCGCTAACAGTTTTGGCTGCAAGTAGTCATCTCAACTGGCACAATTTGATCGCAAACAAACATGTTTAATGCGATCGAAAATAGCGTTTGATGAGAAGCTCAAGATGTCAACTTTCGCAACCCTCTCGCGTGCTATGTTTCGGCATAGAACATTGTATATTTCAGACGTAAGACAACATTCTTCTGCAACAAATCAATTTTCGAATGCGTGTTCTGTCGAAAATGTTTTCCTTATTGCGTTTTCTCAGCGCAGAGTGCAAATACAAATGCCCTTTTGATAGCTGAATAATGTACAACCTCACGCGTAGTTCAAAATATAAGGATCGGTATGTTGGAATAATTTGTCCTCCGAAATATGAATAACAGTAATGTATTGTTAACAGCGTGAAGTGAAACATTTTATTAAAAATCGATAGCGTCTGCTAATAATCAACGCATAATTGGACATTAGCGACCCATTTGAAATGTTGCTGCATGTGCCGTAAGCTCATTGGTTTGGTTTGATCGACTTCGAGTATTAGTTTGTAACTGCCGATACATATTGATCGCCAGACTAAACACTTTTCCAGTAATTTTTAAAGTGCACTTAAGAAAACGTTTGGCACAAGTTCGTTTACTGCCGGTATCGGTTTTCGTCGGTTGATTTTAGTCGATCGATAAGCAAAGACTTCCTTAGTTATTCGTAGGGGTGGCTTAGGCCGTCCTGTTCCCAAGTTTGAGTGCAAGGTGGCTTTCGTAAGTAAAGCAAGTGGAAGGAGGATGCTGACAGCGTTAGTGGGAAAGTAGTCAAAGTTAAAAGGGGAAAGGTCAACCTAATGTTTCCGTTTAGAGGTAGGGCTAGTTTTAGGGGCCGGATTAAGGTTAGGGTAAGAATTGAGTTTATGGTTAGGTTTTGTATTAAGTTAAGGGGTTCCGGTTGAATTCAGGACTTGGATTGCTGTTTAGCTTAAGGTCTATGTGAGGGTCAGGGTTAGGCATAGTGCAAAGATTAAGGTTAGGGTTTGGGTTACGGTTACGATAACGGTCAAGGTTTAGGCCACGTTTAGGGCTAGGGTTTGTGGTAGGTTTAAAGTTAGCCTTAGAGTTAAAGTTAGGGCTAGCGTTAATCTTATAATTACGTTAAGGTTTAGACTTACTTTTGAGGGTACGGTTAGGCTTACCGTTAGGTTTGAGGTATTGCTGTCCCACGTGTCCTGTCAGTCATGTGTTTTCGGGGATTGTATTCTTCCTTTAATCTTACGGCAGATTTGTTATGCATCAGATTGCCTTTTCCGTTTCAGCCTCGGTCACTCGGCCCACTAACGGCTTGAGCATCCCTTCGCCCTTAGACGTAGGACCAGGAGAGCGTAACCAACCCTTGGCAGTTATTTCCTACGCGTAAGAATATTTGATTTTTTGGCCTACATATTGCAACCCCCTAGAGCGGTAACCCCAATTAAGATAATCGCTTAATTAGATCTCATTGCTTTCACTGGGCTCGGTGTCTCAAATTGATTTATTCCATCTGACTGGAATAATGAAATAAAAAGCCTTTATATTATCATATGCTGCTGAAGTGGCTGCTTAATGAAACTGATGTCGGCTTGAAAAGTATTTTCTGTTTCGAACATGCGCTCGTGTGTCCTTTTAAAACGTCTGGTCTAGTACAACACTGCTGTGTTCAGAGCCATGGTTGATGGCCGACATATGTGGGTGGAAAATTTAAGTGCTTTGAGCGTGGCTCAGTATTGCCCACTGATTAAGTCAAATAAGCCAGAAACGCGGATGACAGCGGTCTTGTCCTTATCGGCAATACGTCGCGACGTGGATACGCCAGTCACAATGTGATGGCGTGCAAAGGTGTTTTACCTTTTCTCGAAGAGGACTCGGAGTGAGCAGTTTCTTCCAGTACTCGGCATAGATCAATGCATTTTGCGCTATGTGAACGGACGGCAAAGTGAAGGTATTAGCTCTTTCAATACCTTTAGATACTCTGATACATGTCATCGACTTAAATTTTATTTTGTGAGAACGATGTCGGTCAAACAAAGGAACATTGGCTCTCTAGTACTGCAGGTGGTCTCGCAATCAATAATTACAGGGTTCCTATTTTCTTGTCCTAACTTTAACCTTGCCTGCATCGCCCACAAAACTAGCCTTAAACCTTACCAGAACACTTAATCGTATGGTGACTATCCCTAAATGCACTTCGAAATCAACATTAGCTTCGACCGCCATAATTTTGGACAAAACAGCTCTAAAGGGGGGATCCAAATCTCCCTACCAAATCCAGATTCTCACTTAGTTCTAATACGCCCATTGCGAAATCAACTTAACCACAGAGGGCAATATTGTCATAAATTCGACAACTTTGTCTAAATTGACATACGTATATTTATGGGAGATGAGGACTGGTGTTTATATATTGATTGATTGGTAAGTATAATAAAGAAAAGAGCAACGCAATAAACGACGATGGTTAATGATGAATATATTACCCATAAAATTTTGCGGCGTGTATCGACCTCACCAAGTATCTGCTAAACAGTAATTATAATGCCTTATGCGCATATACATATATAACTATGGTAGGGGGTGCTCACCGATCGTTCATAAAGAACTCACTCGTTCCGTTGTGCCTTACGGGTTCTCTATCAAATCCAACCAGCAGCCGCACAGCGGCGCATGATATAGGCAGAATGGCATTACGGACAAAGACAAGGGAGACTGGAATGACCATTTCTGGCTTATTAGCCGTCGATAGCCAATTAGACTTAACCCCGAAGTGTGGAACACCCAGCCGCACAGCAGCCCGTAAGGCACAACGGAACGAGTGAGTTCCGTATGAACGATCGGTGAGCGCCCCCTACCATTGCATATTCCTGATCGAAGACCGACAGGGCAGCGGGCTCTTGGCCCAGTGGTTAGAGGCGTGGAGTTCTAACTAACAGGTTGCGAGCTCGAGCCTCGGGTGTTCCAGACTTCGGGGTTGGGTATGACTGGCTGACGACGGCAAATAAGCCAGAAATGGCCATTCCAGTCTCCCTTGTCATTGTCAGTAATGTCATTCTGCATATTTACTCCGTGCATTTTCGATTTTTGTGAAATTTCTGGAACGCAACCCCCGCAATCGAGGATAGAATATTGCGCAGTCAGCAGTAGTTGGCTGAATGACACTGTGATCTGCCGCCCAGAGCAATGGATCATGTACCTTCTCAACTTTGTCATCACTACAACCCTACATTTAACGTTATTCGACGTCAATCTACTGTGTTTAAATTTATACAGAAACCGGACATGCAAACCTTGCAATGCTTCGTACTGTCAAGAAATACAAGACGTATATTAAACAAACTTTGAATGAACGGATTCAAGCACAAGTCCCAATCACAACTGCAAAGATACGTCGACCCCCTTCAGACGAATATTAGGTATATCCCTGCGGATTTACAAAGACCTCCGGAAGTCCACTAACGGTGACGATAAGACACCATTAAATAAGTGAATCTTCAAACGTCCCCCCCCCCTCCTAGTTTACTGCCGATTTATTCGTACAAAAGCGTGGTAACCGCAGTCGATGATGGACGAACAGTGCATTATGTGCATGGGAAGTTCAGCATGCCGGTTTATGGGTTACCCAGAAGTCTGTTTGCCAAATGTGTCGCTTGGTTAATTCTCACCATTAGAACAACCCGACGTATTATCTAGTCGAGTGATAATGCCGGAAATTTAATTTCCTTCGAAGTAACCCAAGGACTTGGGCAATTTTGACCTCTAGATTTCATCCGAAAGTTTAAAAAGCAAAGTGCGTAGCAAAGCCCGACTATAGCCTCGTGCGGCATGACTTGCACCTTTATATACATATAGGTCTGAGCAGAGGACAGTCCATCTTGAAAGCCCCTTTATAACATATTTAATGAAGCTTTATAATTTAAAAATGCATTCTGGAAGAATGCTGGACTGGAGTATCCCTTCAATCGAAAAAGGAATGGCAACAAATTTGTTTGTTGATCTACTCACACTTGCACCTCCAATTTCTAAGAATATAATATAGAAACTACCAGATCAGAAATCAACCAGCACTCATACCCCTAATTAAGTCACTGGAAATTTCTGCAAAAACTCTTTTTCCGTGCATGGCTGTCGGCCTCTATTGGCCTGAGCGACCTCATGAACTGTCGCCATGACCACATGCCACTTCAGGGGTTTTTATTTCTTCTTCTCTCGTACGTAGGTATGCGGTAAATGGGTGTCTGGGGCAATTAGTTTGACCAGTATTATATAATGCTGTCTATTTTGCCAAGGATAGTTTATGCTTACTACAGGCAGATTGCACTACTAGACCTAAATGTTCGTCGGAGTTATAAACGACCATAAGTGCACAGTGGTGAAAAAGTGACATTCTTGAAATGCTTAGGCTGATGCAGGTGGTCGTGATATTCTTTGCGGTTTTAACCCGTGCGTGCAACATTGATAGTATTATGACACCAGGTAAATTGCTGGTTGGATTTAAACGAGCTAGTTTATGCTGCACGATCTTTAAAATAATGTTGCAGACTCTAGATAACTCACTGGCTTAAACGCATTCCTTTTCAGTGCTATGTTATTCTCATACATGATTTTACCCTATGACATTATACAAACTAATTGTTTTGATTACATAGCCAAGGCGAGAACACGCTGCGCAGACGCAAATAAAGGCCTTCACAAAATTGTTGAACATCTCATGGACTCATTGCACCCACTCCATTATGAAGCTTTGTATGGAGGGATACATCCTACGTCCCTTACGCTGACAGTTCATGATCCAGCAACCGTACGACGCTGTGTCATTACCACCATAAGAGATTTTGATGCACACATGTGTTCTCTGACGTTTACATCGGTATCTATCAAGATTTCCTCAAATGCAAGTGTGTTTAGATGTTACATTTCATTTCGTCCTCGTGAATAACCTATTAAAAGTGTTCTTTCATTTCAGAAAATAGTTCCAGAACCCAACCCCGGTGTTTTGCGCTTCATTAAAAAGGAATACCTGTACAACACATCTGAAATAAGCGCTGAAGCCGTCGTTGAATCTGAACGCATGATCGGAGATACTACAGTTGTTCAGGTGACAAATCTGATTTTTTGGGACTTGGATTTAATTATTTTCCGGAGTTTACGAATGCAAGACTACCTCTCCATGCCTGCCTGGACAACATGGACAATATATGAGAGCGCAAAATTTATGAGCAAGGCCTTCGCTGAAAGGGATCCATTAGTCTGTGAATATTAGAAAATCTTACCAAGCCAATGACCATATGACAAACAGAAGTCTTTTAATTTGTCGCCCATATTTTTTGTGACTGGACACAATTTTCTGCGTTAACTAAGGAAACAAGTTTATTAGAGTTGATAAATTAAACATCAACCAGTGCGGGCCTTCATAAATTAATCGAAATTACGATGACTATGTTCGGTTTTGCATTAAACGACAAAACGCATTGAAACTGAGTGAATTAGCGTTTTGGCTACATGGTTAGTGTACATCTACTCCTTGGCGTCCAAAAACGAACCTAGCATATTATCTACTTACTAATGTGCCCACTTTCCTTCATACCCAAATGTTGTACTCGACATTTTTACGAATGTTCTAAAAAAGCGAATGTTCTCATTTACCTGCAAATGCTTAAGATAACACAGTAAAAGCGGTTTTACCCTCATTTTGGGGAATTAACATTGTTTCATAGAGGGCGTCAGCTAGAAAGGCGTGCATAGTTTAAAAACAAACCTTGTCAAATCCTATGTTATTCTGAACCCCAACTGTGGGTGCATTCGCAACATTCGTACATTCTGTGTACGTGCCTTTTAGACTAATTCACATATCTGCTTCTCTGTCAATGAAAGTGGCTATCTTGAACTCATGGATTTTTGTAATAGCTTCAAAACACAGCTTCCAACGTGTTGTTTTCGCACCACTCCCCGAATTTAGCATATGTACTCATACCGGCATTCATTCTTTCTGTAATGAAGTATGCATGCACACACCTTGCGTGCGCACGGTCAACTGGAACTGCATGGGTCTCACATTAGATTTGATAATGGGGGTCTGATGAAACACATGTTACGAAAGGACAGGGGATGGTCTGATGCGTTAACCAAGAGAAGAACAGCTGGAAGATGTCCTGTCCTAGGGTGGGCTGGGGTGGGGCGCGGCGAGGGAATAGGCAGGCCAAGATATATGCCTTGCTTAATTTCCGAGGAAATTAATGCGCGAACTTGGAGTAACTCTTTCGAAACAGGCCTTTTTAGGCACGGTCCGAAATTTGATATGAATATTTGAGCTGAAATCCATCAGCTACTGTGGAATAACCGCTTAATATTCACAAACCGCCAACAGGCAGCCAGTAGTATAGCATTGTGCAATAATTTACCGTTCTAACAACACAGGTATTAGCTAAAAGCCCAGACGCGCGTGTTTTGCCGATCTTGTGCCGCTGCCTGACGCAGCTGCGAGGGGTTCGGTTCGTCAGTGGGTCCCCCAGCTTTCCCCGTGTGTTTTCTGTTATATGAACTCCAGTTTCAACTTGCTTTGCTTAATTTCCGAGGAAATTAATGCGCGAACTTGGAGTAACTCTTTCGGAACAGGCCTTTTCAGGCACGGTCGGAAATTAAGCAAGGCAAGTTGAAACTGGAGTTCATATACCAGAAAACACACGGGGAAAGCTGGGGGACCCACTGACGAACCGAACCCCTCGCAGCTGCGTCAGGCAGCGGCACAAGATCGGCAAACACGCGTGTCTGGGCTTTTAGCTAATACCTGTGTTGTTAGTACGGTAAATTATTGCACAATGCTATACTACTGGCTGCCTGTTGGCGGTTTGTGAATATTAAGCGGTTATTCCGCAGTAGCTGATGGATTTCAGCTCAAATATTCATATCAAATTTCGGACCGTGCCTAAAAAGGCCTGTTTCGAAAGAGTTACTCCAAGTTCGCGCATTAATTTCATCGGAAATTAAGCAAGGCAAGTTGAAACTGGAGTTCATAGACCAGAAAACACATGGGGAAAGCTGGGGGACCCACTGACGAACCGAACCCCTCGCAGCTGCGTCAGGCAGCGGCACAAGATCGGCAAACACGCGTGTCCGGGCTTTTAGCTAATACCTGTGTTGTTAGTACGGTAAATTATTGCACAATGCTATAATACTGGCTGCCTGTTGGCGGTTTGTGAATATTAAGCGGTTATTCCACAGTAGCTGATGGATTTCAGCTCAAATATTCATATCAAATTTCGGACCGTGCCTAAAAAGGCCTGTTTCGAAAGAGTTACTCCAAGTTCGCGCATTAATTTCCTCGGAAATTAAGCAAGGCAAGTTGAAACTGGAGTTCATAGACCAGAAAACACACGGGGAAAGCTGGGGGACCCACTGACGAGCCGAACCCCTCGCAGCTGCGTCAGGCAGCGGCACAAGATCGGCGAAACACGCGTATCTGGGCTTTTAGCTAATACCTGTGTTGTTAGAACGGTAAATTATTGCACAAGGCCAAGATATAGCAGAATAGCTCTTTCGATGGGCTTATGGGGGGAGGGTGTGGAGTGGGCACGTAGGTGAGGTTGCTGTGGCCCTGCTGGTTGTGCAAATGGGACTCACTTCGGCCTCTCGCCTTTCATGGACAAATAAGGCTGTGTTTTGGCTTGGGGCGGGAGGTGTTTTCGGCATTTAGACTACGGCTTACCTGACGCATCCACGAGTGACATGCACTGGAGTGCCCCTTGGCGGAACACGGTTGAAAAGTAAGCAACCCTTGGAATTGGCGAAAAAGAAGTTGCGGTTGAGGCACCATCAGACGTTCTCGTACTGTGATGTAAAAATTGGAAGCTCCTGCATGACTCAGAAGCCGCAATATTATTTTGTAATGGCGAACGTTAACCACCAAAATAAAGACCACAACCGCCATCTAAGGTAGTCGCGGGACCCTGAACTGATATGGTCTTGATTTCAAGTGCTGGACACCATTTGTGGAAATAGCCTTTAGATCGTACGTCTGGCTCTGGAACTTCCCCAACTGTGTTTCTAATCTACCTAAATGAAATTTCGACGAGATATACTGATCTTATGATCAGGAGACAATGCTTCAAGTGATGTTTTATCGAATTTATTACGGAAATGGCCAAGGCAAGCCTGGAATTGAGTCAATCGGATCATGTCCTAGAGCTTGTAACATGTTAGGTGGACTGCGGACTCACCTGAGTGACTGGACGCCCCTCTACTCCTGTTGGTGGCCGGTACGATTTCGACACACGCACGCCGGAGATGCTGTTGTCATAATCGACTTTTTATCCCTACTTTAAGTAACTCCCATTGATAATTGCAGCAAAAAAAACAAGTGATTTCTGCGTCAGAGAGGGACCAAAATTATCCTGCAATGTGTACTTTAAAGTTGTCAAAATTCCCATTGAACAAATTCAAAAGAGTTGCGAAAATTCCCATAGCGGTAATCAGAAGACGAGGTGGCGAGCATACGCAGCTTTCGATAAATTCTCGTCGGGCCAGTACAGTTATATAGGAACGGGGTAGAAGTAAAACATGCAAGCGATAAGAGAAGTCGATAAAAGTACTCCTTAAACAAAGGCGGGGTGGGGGACTGTGGGGGAGGGGGTGGGGGT
>CACRXP010000217.1:513075-576256 GCA_902702965.1 Spirometra erinaceieuropaei
TGATGTCGTCAATGAATTCAAAGGTATCTCGGTAGCTGCGTGGTGCTAGCTGACGCTGTACGGGCTTGAGTTTCTCTGCTAGCCACTTTGCTATCGCATGATACGGAGAGTTTCGCATGTCTAGGATTGGACGGACTGGCAGTCCTTCCTTATGGATCTTAGGTAGACCATATAGTCGAGGGATATGTGTGCCGACTGGTCGGAGGTGTTCTAAGTCACGGTCGGTTATGTGACCCCCTGTGTGGAGCCTTCTTAGACAGTCAGTCAGTTTCCTCTCTACTTCTTCCGTGCAATCCTTTTCTTTGTCTACCTTCCTGAATTTCTTCTGGTCTGATAATATGGACTGTAGCTTCGCCACGTAGTCCGATCTGTTCATTATAACGACGCCTGTTCCTTTGTCCGGTCTCGTTACCAAGATATCTTTGTTCTCTCGAAGTTCTTTTAACTTTTCCACATGTGCTTTTGTCAGCAATCCCCGACTTTTTGGCCGCTTGTTCAGGTACTGATAACTGCAATTCACCAATGTTGATTTAAAGTGTTGGATACTGTCTGTGGAAGTGGGCACTAGATCATAGGTTTGGTTCCATAGGTTCTCGAACTGAGTTTCCAATTCTAACTGATTAACTTTTCGACGAGGTATGCAAAACTTAGGACCAAGGGATAATGCTTCAAGTGATGTTTTATCAAGTGTCATATAAGAGTGGTTGTGTACGTACCGACTTGGATCTTTCGGAAACCGTGATTGTGGTTTCATTTCATGTACACTTCTAAGGAGCGCAGACCTTTTTGCCTCTCCGCGTTTCCTTCCTATGGTTTGAGTGTAACTGTCTCAAATTCAAAAGACAATTTGGCGAGCATACGTAAGCTTTCGATAAATTCTCATCAGGCCTATGCATTTACATTGCTATCGAAATGATTAAAAGGAAAGTGCGGACAAGCAGAAATTATTCTGTAGCTGGGGTTTGGGGGGAGGGTCTGGGTGGGTGAGGTGAAAAACGAAATTACCGTCGGTGTCAGGGGGGAGAAGGGGACGATGGGCACTGGGACGGATAATTATACGCAGGTGGCTGGCATGGTGGCTTTGACCCATGGTAACTCTGGGGCCTGTACGAAGGTTTTTGTGCGCATAGATCTGTCTGTATAGCCTGATTGCAGCCGCCTCTGTTGTTGCCAACAGACGCTGTCCAAGGGATTTTGGATAGTTTGACGGGACCGTGTAAATCACTCGGAATGCCTGTCCGGCATCTCAACAGTCATCTGGCGTGCGGCAATGAATTTTCAACCTTAGGTATTGCGTGCGATCACAGCTTCGTTTGTGTTATAACGGGTGTTTTCTGTTGTAGCTGAGCAATTTCAGCGTGTTTGTTGGTTTTCTGTAGACCGACGTCGCTAGTTTGCTTGGCGGCAGACGAGAACATCCAAGAATGGAAGTTTGCCCACTACGTCCTCTTCTACCGTGAGCTGTAGATCGGAAATGATTGAGACCAGTAGTTCCGCAGAGTAGTTGATTTTATCTCGGTCGAGGATTACAAAGATTTCGTCGCGGAAATTACAGTGAGATGATAATAAGTTGTTTGCATGGTCCAGCAAGTGGCTTCTAGCGTTTAATGTATGCAAAAGTGTAGTCTTGCGCCTAGAGTCTGATCTGAGGCGCTTCCCAAAAACCAGTACACCATAAATGGGGTTCCACTAAAAGAAGTGGACACGATCAAAGACATGGCAATGAATCGATCGGGGTACTCGTTCTGGCAAAAGAGACTTTCGACAATCCTAAGTTCTTCCCAAATGCTATCAGCCGAACAGATCATCCTAACCCTTTGTGTCAAACAGTGGAATAAGTTGTGCTTCATGTTTAACGGTACGAAACTCCCAAACTTGGTGTTTTGCCCGGACCAAGTCTTCTTACGATAGCCGCTACCTCGAATACTACCGTCAGGCCTTCTACTTAAAAGTACATCCAAAAACGGGAGCGATCCGGATTGCTCTTCTTCCAGATTAAATTTGATTGATGGCTGCGCCTGATTGATATCATCCAGTAGAACCAAAACGTCCTTTTGTTCAGGTGCAATCGCGAATATATTATCCACGCAGCGTTCATAGTATCTCAGACCATTGATTTGGCGACTAAGCTCGAAAGCTTCTGGTTTGCCCATGAATATGTTCGCCAAAAGAGGACCAAGGAGCTAGCCAATAGTTACTTTGTCTATTTGTCTATGCAGACTGTTATCAAATAGGAACTGTACGTTTAGGCTATATGTCAGTAGCAATTCCTTGAATGCATCCACCGACATTCCTATATCCTGATTGTTAGAGACACTGAATTCGCAGAAGTACTTGACGGTTTCTGTGCCAAGTACATGACCGAAAGACCACCAAATTCAACGATACTGACGGCAGAAAAGAAGAAGCTTTTCCTCAGGGTTCCATTTAAAGGGGACGCGTCAAGTGAACTTCTAAGAAGGCGCATAACTCAAGCTGCATCAAGCACCTTTTCAGCAGCTAACGCCCGTGAACTCTTCTCCACCAGCCCCATGCTACACGGAGAGGGCAAGGACAAATTGCCAGCCCAGACCACTTCTATGTGTATTTTCTCCTACACCTGCTCCTGTGGGGGCAGAATATTTTGGGCGCACGAGCCGGCGTTTGTCAAAACGGATAAGAGAACACCTTCCAGCATGGTCAGACAAGGGGCAACAGCTCGATCCTCGAGCACGTGGTAGACATAGATCACTGTGTAGATTCCGGACAGGCATTCCGAGTGATTTACACGATCCCGTCAAACAATCCATGAGGCGTCAATTGATGAGACCAAAAGACCCACTGCCACGGCAAGAAACATCTGGAGTCGTTTACCGGATCTGGTGCAGTTGCGGACAAAGCAACTACGTCGGAGAAACTGGAAGACTGCTCCGGACGCGAATCGCCGAACACGTGGCAGCTGTACGGAGAAATGACGCCAACTCTCAGGTCGCGGCCCATTCGACGAGACCCGGCCACACATTCAAGTTCGATGAGGCCGAAATTCTCGCGAGAGGGGATAATCGCGTGAGCCGCGAGTTGCTTGAGTCATGGTTCACGGGACCTCAGTCTATCAACAAGTGCAACGACATCCCCACTCCATATTCTGTCCTGAGGCATAGACTGGCCAAAGCAATTGACCACTCGAGGAGCGCGCAAGCACGTGAGCCAGATGGCCGAGCAATCATCACGCCAGCATCCAACACGGGTGATGAGATGTCAGCAATTAACAACTTGCATGCCGGCCATCAAGCAATAAGCGCACCAGCGGGCAACAATCCTTGATGAAGTGAGCACGGTTAGTTGCTGTAGGTATGCGGTAGCATGGCGACCGCATCCTATAAATACTGCGACTTCCTGTACACTAGCCACCCTTTTCTGCAACTGTCTCTGATGATGGATTCAAGAGAGAATCCGAAACGTCAGGCGAATAAAGCCATTGTTCCAGCGATCGCTTCTTCTTCTGATCAACTAGTTCCTGGAACTCGCATTTTCGCTTGTATCCAAAATCCCTTGGACAGCGTCTGTTGGCAACAACAGAGGCGGCTGCAATCAGGCTATACAAACAGATCTATGCGTACAAAAAACTTCGTACGGGCCCCACAGTTACCATGGGTCAAAGCCATCATGCCAGCCACCTGCGTATAATTATCCGTCCCAGTGCCCACCGTCCCCTTCTCCCCCCTGACACCTACGGTAATTTCGTTTTTCCCCTCACCCACCCATACCCTCCCCAAACCCCAGCTGCAGAATAACTTCTGCTTGTCCGTATTTTCCTTTTAATCATTTCGATAGCAATGTAAATGCATAGGCCTGATGAGAATTTATCGAAAGCTTATGTATGCTCGCCAAATTGTCTTTTGAATGTGAAGTTAAAACAGGGCGGAACCGCTCCATACTATGCCTTTAGAGCGCTGCTACCTCAAGGAAGTCTCCAACGACGGATAGAGGGATTGAAAAAGACCCGTAGAGTGGTCACTGATGCCTGTTGATCTTAGAAATCTTGATTACTTAGTTTGGGACAGGCTGAAATACAGAGGTTGCAAGGACAGACCAAGACCTGTGAGACGGTAGAAGCACGATATCGAGAATGCGGTCTAAGTACTGCCGACAGTTTGCACATTGTTCTCTTATACCGCCTGAGATAAATGTCGATTTGCAAGCAAAATATCGGCAGTAAACTTGATCATCTACTGAAGAAAAGTTTTTATGAGTTCTTTGTGGCATCAATTCTCTATTCTACGGTTTGGAGAAATGCATTTGTTGCTGTGTAGTGTAGTTAACGGTGCGTTGGAGTGAGGTTTACCGATCGAGCTGTAGTCTCCCGTCTGCGAGACCATTTGCCCAACGATGGAGATTGGGAGAAACCATGAATACGTTAAGTGAAGCCTCTGCACATTTCAACTAAGGCAACCCGTGAGTGAAGCCCTCACCTGCTGCCGCTTAGCTCAAATAATTATCTCTGGATCATACTTTATTGCATTCCGCTCCCCTGTTAGACGAGACAAGAACACCCAGCTGAATTTATGGCTCTGTAGGAAAGGCTACTTTTGCCCTCTTCTTGACCGAAATTGCACCAATGATTTACTCTATTTTATCAATGTTAGCGGCCTGTTTAATAGACAAGCATTAGCCAAGAGCTAAGCGCATGTTACACACTCCTTCGCATGCACATATGAGCGTCTGGTGAGTGCACTCGCCTCGGAAATCAGACACTTGTCGGGCATAAGGTACATTAGAAGCCAAAGACTAAGAGAACGTCCAACCAAACTAGGCAACAAACGTAATTTGGAACGTGTTTATCGGAATGCCAACATTTCGGGGGGCTTGGCTGGTTCAACACTCAGGCGCTAAATTCATCGACAGGCCTCTTGACGTTATTGCAGCTTCCAGGGCCCTGCGTCATGCTTACAAGAAACCCAGGATAAGATAGGTGCGCAGGTCCAGACCGACAAGGAATCCACTCGATGGGCGGAGAAAGAGAGCTGTCGGACCGAAAAACCCCTTGTAAAAGCTCAATCACCTCTCCACCCCACCCGCCGACGAGGTGGTGACTCATAACATACGCCGCTGGGATGCCCGCCGAACATCCCTTCAATGCGGCAGAGAAAACATCGATCAGCACGGGGCCGAATAGCGCGGCACGGCACTTGCGTGTCTGTTTGATGAAGTGCATTGAACGCTTTGACAGTGGTGAGCAAACCAACCCACCCAAAACCTGAGCATTTAATCAAACTTGTTCCAGTCAAATTGAAGAGACAGTGAGAACTTAAAATACCGGCAAGGCAACAGAACTGTGGCTCAGTGCAGAGCATTGGACTTAACGACGCTCTATGAACAATGAACGAGACTAAGCATCTCAAGTCCTCCAGATCTGGGTTTAAATAAGGCTGGCTGACAAGAGCCAACAAGCCACGACTGAACATCCCGGTCTCTCTTGGTTTTGCGTGTATTTTTCCCTCAGTATTCTATAATTATTTAACCGGTTACCTCTGCCTGCTTAGCCTCAGAATTATAGGGTCGATATCCTTGCCGGCCACTAATTGGTGAAAACTTTCCTAGCCAATTGAATAAGAACTTTGCCAATCTGAAAAGAACCCATCCGCATCCCCTCTACACATAAAAACGAAATAGAACAACAACAACTGGCAAGGGCCTTATAGAACCGGTCATGTCTGCCTGCTTAGCCTCGGAATTATAAGGAAGATATCCTTGCTAGCCAATAGGAAAATTGGAGAAGACCTCAACTAATAAAATTAGGACACACTTACCTCCTCAGATAGAAGTGAAATAGAACAACACCTGGCGAGGGCTTTACAGGCCACAATTTAGCAAGTTTGCGGGAACCAGCCCCAAAAATAATAATTCAACACAGCCTGCATCCTGATATTCTAATGAGCAGAGCATCGCATATAAACTTTGTATATATATCGCGTATGCAAATTCAGCGTTTTCTTAACATCTGTCTTAGTCGACTTCCCATCGCCCACGATGGACGGGCAGTTGGTGATTTGCAATGTACCCGAAGTCGACGGGCTAAATCGAGGCCTACAACAAGGCGATTCGGTCACGCGATGGAGCGCGTTCACTGTCTTTTAATTTTGCCAAGAGCATTGACCAGTCTAAAATACCCTGTCGTAGGTGAGAGACCTTGTCTCACATAAGGGCCTTCAACGTCCATACACAATGCCCTCCATTGGCAACACAGTGACAGCTCGCAGTTGTGCTGTTACTATGACTATTGTACGAGACATCAAGTCCACTACCATTGCTATCAATGACTAGCAAACAATCAGTTGTCCCCGTTTTTGTACTGTGCATAGAAACAAACGGACAAACACTTGCAAAGAAGGAAGTACAAGTGTTATTTCTGACTTTCGAGTAGTGCGTCCACAATACCGATAGCCCTACGGTAGTTTGAGATCAAATGGGAAAGGACTTCCTGGGACAAATAGGACGGATTGTCTCTCCTTATCGAGTCTCATTTCAACAGCCGGGGTAAAATGACTTCACAGAATTCTTTCTGTCGTTCATACTGTGGAAGAAGACTCAGTCGGGCAACCAATCGATGCTCCATGCGCCCCGACGGAAAACAGAGCCTGAGTGTGTCAAGTGAACCCACCTTGATTCGCTCCTTTGAGGGCATGATTGCAGTGAGGACCGCCACTAGCCTGACCAGTGTCGAGTAGGTTATCTGCAACTGGGCGTAGGTGTGAATGTGGTTGAAGTTCAGGTAAGCGTGTGATGACTCTTCACATTACAGCAGGGTGAGTTGTTGTGCAATGCGATCAGCCAGAAGAACTTCCTCAGTCAGCGTCTCTTGTCGAGTCATTGCAGTGCAAAGGCGGCCACACTGCATGCAAGAGTTTCGAGGACCACTGGCGAGGAGGCCACCGTCAGGGGTCCCTCACTAGACTTCTGCAGTTGAATCTCCTTATTTGATCGCAACACGATAAAACAGACATTAGCCAGTCCATGAAGCCAGCCCGGCAGATCGGGCGTGCCGCATAGTAATCCAAAATATAGTCTGAGTAGCCTCGGAGCCGTTGTAATCTGGAATTTCAACAGCAGTACCGCAGTCTCTTCCATTTGCATTTGCTCGTTGATTCTAACTTCACGAACATGGGGACTGCTGGCGGTGCCCCGTACGCCACAAAAACCGCGCCGATCACCATCCTCTAAGTGAAAGAGGGCGCTGTGGAGTAGTTGACGGAGGGTTCCTGGGCACGAGTCGACTGATTCGGACTGTCTCAAGTCCTGTATTCCACCGCCACATAAATGACCGAAGCTGTAGACAGGATCGAACAGTTTGAAGGTCGGATGGGTTCTGAAGTACTCTAACAACGCTGTAGGCCAGTTTCGGGTCAGCTCGCGTGTCACCGATTTCCCTTATCCCAGAAGAACTTGGCGCGTCCTCTCGCCATACGACTTACTTGTGGTGTTGGTCGCTATGCAAGACCTGTCGTCTGAAAAGATTTTTTCGGCCCTCAACTTCTCATTTTGTGGGAACCTTGAGAGGACAAAGCTGATCGGTGCTTGCAAATCAGACCCAAATCTGCACAACCACGTAATCAGTTTCTGCATCTTCTTTAGCTTACCGGCGCGACCACGTGAGTTCATTGTCTATGTTATGGAAGCTGGAAGGCAGGAGTCAAAGTATCCACTGGGGACCTTATCATTGCCGCAGAGGACGGTAAAAACTGGTCTGGGTGGAGCTGTTATTGCAGAAAAGGCTCCCTGATCGGGCGTGAAACACGTTGTCTCCAGGTAGTAGCAGGGGGATTTCTAGTGCTGTCGCGAATTTCCACTTGTCGCGCAGGCCTCACATACTTTTCCGTCAAATGACTGGTGTGATGCGTCGAGCGGGACGGGTTGAACGTAGCAGTAACCAGTACCCTCTTCTCAGTAATTGGTGAATATGAAGAAGTCTGAGACTACTCCTGACAGAACAGCGACTTTTTACCGCCAGTGCGGCGACCAACTGATCCACCTCGTAGTCCACAAAGATGAATTTTACGTGAAATCGTCGAATAACGGCTACAAATACGGCAGTAGTCAATGGAAAATTATGTCAGGAAACTCTGAGTTTTCTACGGGCATGCTTTGGTTGGTCCATGGCTCCTAAAAGGCCCTTGATATCATATGTTATTCAAACAACAGATTTATGCGGAAGCCTATTTTGTTGAATGGAAGGGAGGAAAGAACAGCACCGAAAATCAGCATGGAAGTGGAAGTTCACCGTTAATATAATGACCTTAGGAATGACATTTATTAAATTGATCACATTTGGCGCCAAGCTTGGGGACAAACGATTTAGCTAACCGACCCACTTCCTAAGACAGCCACTAAGAGCATCAAAAAGATCATTAGAAATGCTTAAGTGATATCCCTGGGAAAATTAACTTTCAAGAATGAAATGGGCGAGTCGTTTGGTATTTTCGGGCGTATAAAGGAGGTGTTATCAGACTGCAGCTAACCAAGGCTTGCAGCACTCTGCTACCGCATCTGTGCTGATCATTTCACACCAAGTTTGCTCTTAAAATGTGTTATCTTGGTCTACCTTTCTGAAGCGGCTTTTAAGGGGCCAAAAGGCAAAGTCTTTCACCTACCCGAACCCAAAATTTAGTTCCACTACGCTGGGAACGGGATCAGACACTCACAATAGTCGCGCAATGGTATATGGATCCGACGCGGACCCAAGACGGTCTCCTCTTCTTGGACGTAAGGCTCAACAAGGACATCAGTGCTAAACACCTGCATGACTATCCTGTCGACTACAAAAGCTGCAATGCAGGCGTCCACTACGTTTGCGTCGTCGAGCACTACGACAACGACAATTTATTCAAAGGCACGCTAAACTATGCTATCGCTTAGTCACATCCAGTGATTAATCCCAAAAGCCACGTCAAAGACTGCCTGAGTTGCGAGCGTCCCGATCTGGTCTTTAAATCTTGGCGTTGTGGTCTGCTCCCCTCATTAGTGATCAAATATCAAAGAACAGGCGACAAGATAGGGATATGCACCACGAATAGCAGGGTTTGGAATGATCGTCTCTAACAGACTTGACGTCCTTGGCTAGCCTATGACAAAACCACTTATAGAGGAGTATTTGTGTGGACGTGGCAGTCTAGAGAGTGAGATGCGAACTCACGATCTGTCGGCTTTGATCAGTCTTATCGGGTGACGCGGTTCATCCAGTTGGCCTTCTAAATAGCGGCACAAAGAAGTGCGAAAGATATACCCTTGGTCCTGTCCTCTTCGTCAGCAATGCTCCTCAGTTAAACGAAGATTTATAGTAATAAGTTCAAATTATCCTTCCAAGATGAAAATGTCGGGTATAGATTTGCTTAAATAAATCACCTATCGACACTCTTGGCAAAGCAATCGAACAAATATTTGGATGCGGCCAGATGGTCCAGACTATCGAAGTTTATCTGTCCAATTCCATTTTTCATAACACGATAAATGTTTAGATTTGTGGCACGAATTTGATCCGTCCCTTACAGTACACTCATATCCTACGATTGTTAACATTACCGTACTTTCTGCATGCGATTTAGCTCAGTAAGGGTATGTATGCATTCGTAAACAACACCCACCTCATGAAGACGGTCAAAGACGACGATAGGCTCCACCTCACCTTTTCTTAAATTTCACAAATATCCTTCAACAACGGCGTCCCAGTGGAGGTATTTTCCGGTGAATTGATTGCAAATTGTGCCCTTGGTATACAGAGCAAAGACGATGCTATGACCGTAGACCGTAATTTTCATTCTGTGTAGCCTAATAGCTGTGACGTTTTCAAGGTCGTTCTGTAGAAATGTGTGAAGCAGAGGTATGCCCATCAACAACGGCAATACAGCGACGAAGGATGACCAGAACGGGCAGAAAATGTTGCTTAAAGAGCCCTGCTCATGTACGATTGGATGTCAACCAGTGTGTCACCTCCCGCCAGAATCCAAGGTCAGATGCGGCCACCTGGTTTTTAGCCATTAACAGCAGGGATCCCTAGTCCATCCAGTATGCAACGAGGGTGCGTCAAAGCGCATCTTACAAACATCTTCAGCAATCGGTGGGCAATAATCAGCCCGATCCCGGCCTGCAATGGAAGAGGGAAAGACTAGCGCGTGGCGCACTCCCTGTTCGGGGTTTCTACGCGCGGCTCTACATCAGGCTGATATGATTGCAAGTTGACAAGTTCCCTGTAAGGGTCAATTATTGTCGACTTATCTAGTTGATTGTGTGCGTACGACTTTTGTGAGCGTCAGTGATTTGCTGTCCTCTGAGCCAAACTTCCTCGTGTGCCAGGAACGGAATTGAGGTGCCACTGTCTTATGATGTTATCAAACCGGAAAATGGTAAAGACAAAACGGAAATAAGCAACTAGGACAAACGTTTGTAGTCGTAGTACCGAAGACGGAAGACGAAGGCGTTGAGTATAATTTGGAAAAAGGGTGAAAATGTTTAACCTTCATCTGTAAAATACTATTCAATGGCATTTCAAAGTAGGCAACAGGATAGACAGCGCTGTTTATCTGCTTTGATGTTGACCACATGTCACATTGTGGAAGGATATTTGCTTCTGAGATGAGCATTTGTAGGAGGCGGCATTTCAAACGCTGTAGACCTTCAAGAACGAAGGACAATTAATAATTTGGATAAATGTTAAATTCGGTGAGTGTTATGTGTCAGCAATATTATGTTCACCATGTGTTTGCCTGACAATGCTTCTGTTAATTGCTCAAAAAAAGTCTGGTTGTAAGTAAAATTTAACTTGTTGGCCTCACCGCCTGCGACCTCCGAGCAATTTTATTCCCGCCACTACTTCCAGCGTCGCTCACACCGAAAACATACTTGTACCTACCTTAAACTCAGGAGGAGTTTGGCTCTGTACACAAATAGTACGCAGATCAAGTAATCATAAATTACCACCAAGAAGAAAATCTTGAACAAGTTGCTCAGAAACCGGATCGAAAATGTGAATCCCGGATTTGTGATCAAAGGGAGGATAGGCCGCCATCAAAGAACTAGTCATTATATCTTTTCGGGACACCCAAACATTACAGAAGTTTGGCATTGAATACAATTGAGGAACGAGTTTCAAAGAACCACATTGCCAGCTGATTACGTAGTCTTTAATTAAGAAATGGATTGTGAGGGCAGACAGTGGGCAGGTAGAGATTATTGGGTGGATCAGGCAGGTGGTTTTGTGATTTTTCTAGTTCATGCCTTTGAAAAATCCCTTTAGTCAGAAGTTGTCCAAAAGTCTGTTCATGCACAGCCTGCCCCAAAAAATGTCCGGAAAATCCAGCTTCGAAATCCATTTTTCGAAAGAGTTTATTTCCCTAATTAAAATCGGCCCCAATGCCCCTCAATAACACCAGGAATGCAGCCGCCCAACATGACAAAGGTATGGTATCGTTGGATGCGATATTGTTCCTCAAACCATTGCGGATTCAGAGGGTGGACAATCCATCTCGAGATATCACCTAGGTGTTAAGTCACACACCAGGGTTTAGATTGTGGTCGGATTGGTAGAAAGGCACTCACCGATCGTGCTACGAAACTCACTCACCCCGTTGTGCCTTGGGGCTCTCTCACAAGCCCCGCCAGCAGACACACATCAGTGCGTACTATAGAGAAAGTAGCATTACCGACAAAGACAAGGGAAACTAAGATGGCCACTTTTGGCTTATTAGCCGTCGACAGCCAGCCATAACCATACCTCGAAATGTAGAACGCCTGGGGCGCGATTCCGTGACCTATTGGTTCGAAGTCAAATGCCCTTATCACAGAACTTCGAGCTCGTTGACCCGTGTTCCACAGGGTTTGAACATGGCTGGATGACGAGGGCTAATAAGCCAGAAATGGACATCACAGTCTCCCTTGTCTTTGTCGGTAATGCTTTCAATTCGTCCAATTGTTTAATGACCAGACGCACTAGTTTACTAGAATGAGGGACGATATCAGACTTTATCAGCTTTCAAGTAGGTTATGATTTTAATTTTACAAGAAAACCTCACTGTCAAACAGTCCAAAAACCAGCTAATTAATTTGCATGTCAACAGTTGCGGAATTTCTCTTGTGAGCAGTCTTCGTGCGCGCCCTTCTAGCTACTCCAGTCTGTCTGAATGACCGTGCCAACTGCTGCCAGTCAAACCTAAATGAACCTTGTCTACATTGGCTGATTCCCTAGCCTGATCTCTTACAGAGAGACAAACAATGTGGACCTTGACAGAATATGTGACTGATCCACTGAATGAAATCCCGTAGTGTTACACACGCCCTCATGTTTACTCCGTGCTCTCTGAATACAAATTACGAAACTCTATAGCCTGTATGTTTCAAGGGTAAAGCGCAATTCACATTCAGGTCAATGCAGTCTTTACTCATGTTTAGAAAATGCAAATATTAAAAAAATTGTATTATACTTGCGTTTCCATCCATAACCGTTATGTTTTCTTCGAAAGTCAGTGGGTTTAAAGTTTCACTTATTTGCTTCCTCGCTCACTAATTTTAAAGTTTTTTTTATTCAAGACTTTTAACGCAAAATCCGATCTGTCTGTTGTGCGTTATTCGGACAAAGAATAAACGTGCAACCTATTTGATACTCACGGGGATGTTTTTACCATACTTGAAGTACCCTGCGAGCCAGAACAAAAAGTTGAGTGAAAAAATATAAAGTTTCAAAACGTAGATAGAACTATTACTCGTAGCATATTACTACGTACATACTTATCCATATTTATCCACAGCAGACAATAGCTGACATTACCAATCTCAGAAGCACGGCTTTCGAAAGAATGCATTCTTTGGCATGCATGCTTCAGAAACACGTTTTGTGAGCCGTCATGGTGGCGAGTGGTAATAATAATTAAAAACAGTTTAGGAGATTTGCTAGTGCGGTGTTAATTTTTTAAATTAGTAAGCGACTTTTCCATGTTGCGCTTGGCAGTGAGGCACACAAGAGAAAAACGCCTTCATAAATAGGCCGCCACCTCAAGGATTGGAGAACGCACTAAAATCTGATCAAATCAATATTTGTGCTGTCTAAACCCAACCGGTGGTTGCGTCTAACTTTAATTTCTCCAAATTGTATGGTGTATACTTCACAGCAGAGCACCCTGTTATGTAAGGTAACAGTCATCCTCACATTTTGCTGATACAGAAATTGTTTATTCGCATACAATGGGATCCTTCATTTAGAAGATTAGAGCGGTTGATAAAGCGCAAAGCGGCACACTCCGACAAGAATAATTAAATTGCATTTAGTAGAGCTTTATTTGGCAGGTTACTGATACACTACATTTTAAAAGCAGCCAGACGTTGTCTGGCTCGAGCCGTCTGACGGACTTCTGCAAGGTTCTTCAGCCTAGACAGTCAGTGCAGCATCGATGGGTAAATTCAATCATCTCCCCAGTTGTCTTATAGACAGATGACCTCAGTTAGGATCATTTAGCGCTGACTCCTCCTTCATTTGGAATAGTAAATCGAGATAGGACTTTTGCAGCCAGGGAATTGACTGCGTCGATTTGACGCAGAGTTACAACGTCCGTAGGTCTGCCGGTGCCAACTAGCAAATAAACCAGAGGCATAATCGATTCTGGGACATGCCTAGCAGCGGGACCCCAAACCAACACTGATACAATTGATCGCTTGGCCGAATGTCCGTTTTAGAGTTTTGGGTTGATAAATGTTTGTATCGTGGAGGGGTGCACGTGATCCGACAGCGACTAATGGAGTAATGTATAAGTGCCAGCTCATGATACGTTTGACGAAATTCCAAAAATGTTTATGTTTTATAATGCTTATTTAAATTAAATTGGAATATTAACTGCCATGCAGACTGATCCCACGATATTTCGGTCACTTTAGGTTACTGACTTTTGAACGAGTTCCTATTCACCGTCCGAAAAAACTGCGCGCAGTACAAATGACTGTTTCGTAGTATGCAGCCTTCACGGTGATTTTTGACAAATCTAGCAATTCAAGTACATTTTTCACAAAAATGCTCGAAACTTCTCATTTCTTTAGTCATTTTGTAGGAATTACATCCTCGTTAAACATACTTTTAAAAGGGCGAATATATGTTGTTTTAAAAAATGATTGTTGCAAATCAAAACCAGAACGGAAAATCCCTGTTTCCGCAAACTAAGCTTTTTATCAAGGCAAAAACGCCTTCATTATTGCACGCATCATACCTACACCCAAACATTCAAACAGCTAATCGCATCATCATTTAAGGTTATAGGCTTACGTTCTTGCAGTTTTGAGTAAATAGAGACATTTATCATTTAAATTAGTGGTTCCCCCTAATTCAGTATTTGTTCTACAAAAAAGCCCGCTAAGGAGATCTTTTTCATGTCCAGCCCGTGTAAACAGTGGGGACTAAAACGGCAATACGTGACTTGTTTTTCAACAAAACCCGGTTTTCCTACGCGATAAGCAAGCGCCTCTAAACCATTGCTAAGGCCGAAACGAGGTCCTTGGGCGCCTCCCACCATTATGCTGATTGCGTTGCCGGTAGGTTTATCACAGTCCGATTTCCATGGTCTACGTGTCCGCTCTAAATTTTATTGCAATGCTAAATCACGTCATTCGTCTACTTTCCTGCCTGCGTCCTCCGGCTCTCCGTCTCTGTTTTGTCATGCTCCCTTGGTGACTTTCGCCTTCAACACAAACAGCACGCCACATTCACCTCCAATATCAAGTTTGAGATCATAGGAGTTCCAGTAGGTCGACTGCATGTGCACGGCTACGCACCTGCTCAGATGAAACGCGATGTTGAAAAGCACACACATGCGCTTCCTAATCTCCGTCTCGCACACTCAATGCGTTTGCAGTATCCGTCAACCCCACTATCGGCTGCGTCTCACCTATCCTTCGGCCCTACAGCATGAATGCCGTCCGCATGTTCTATGGGAGTACACAACCACGTCTCTCACATTTTCGGTTCGTGCTAAAGTAAGACATTGAAGAGCATGTCGTGAGGAAGATGGTGTGTTGCTAACAGAACAGCCCCTGTCTTGATGCTCAGTTATAAAATCAGTTGCCTACACTATCCAGATGGGTAGATAATAAGGCAGGAATGTGTCACCACGTTCCTTTTTAGCACATGCTCCTACAGAGGAAAATAAATGGGCGTTTTGCTATGGCCGAGGTTGATATTTTTATGTGAACAATATGAACTGCTGCTGCGTATTTAACATGGGCGTCAAAGGATGCTGGAAGAACTCTCGTCAAATTTCAGATTGACTGACAGTGTTAAATGCCTGTGCTGAATGATGTCATGCTTACACCGGCCAGATAATTGCATGATTGTTAGCAGCATGAATATTGGCACACGCCATAAATCTGGCCGTAAAACATGCGCGCACTATCCGCTGCGTATTCACTTGACCGACGTTTGAAGATAACAAAAAGGTAGACGGATTTCTTTTTTTTTAAAACAGTTAAGCTCACATTCACTCCTAAACTATTACGTGTTCCGATTTCACATTTCATGTAACAACTTGGTTATAAACTGATATTTTCTGTTGTCAGCATTTGATACTCGTCCAACCTTCTCCGGAGAATTCCTTTAGCACTTCAATTCTGCATTGTAAAAGGGGAATTTTGGCAAAGGCCTGACTGGCGGCATGGCCAATTTCAGATGTTGCCTCTGTTAGCCAAATTGAGTTGGGCAATGGTATCTCACATGTCAGGTTCTTCGCAAAATGACGGCCAATATTGGGAAATTCAAGGGATTCCACCTCAACGATTGCATTGCTGTCAGAAGTGTATCGTGTTATCACAATCGTGTTTGCGGTAACTTCAGTTAAATCACAGGAAAATCCGTCTTTGAATCGCACACGATATTTATTACCAATAACGATAAACATCTGAAATAAACACAAAGGCAAATAATCACTTACTTCCATAAGTTTGCAATGTTAAGCGTGAATATACTGACCTCTTTAAAAAACTGCAGCGTCATGGCCGGAAAGGAAAGTTTACACTCGAATGTTTCCATATCGCTCGATGACAGTCTGTTTAAACTTCGGCAGAAGGTTCCCGTTGGAGAAACGTGAACGAACATTGCAAGAAATGTTGCAGTCCGTTTGTCGTCCGTTTCATTATATATCAGTAAGGGCACGCGCCCCATAAGATGTCCAACAGCTTGGCTTATTCTCTGGTTATTGACATTGTGCGAACGCTGGCCAGCGTTATCTAAAAGAGACATCATCTAGGTTTACATCCTGTAACTTGGCAATTATCAATAATGGACTATTTTAAAGTGACGAAAATCGGGTGCCGATATCAGATCATCGTCAAGGATACAAACAAAATTATAGACATAGGCGTTTTCAGCACGGCAGAAATATTTAACTGAAAACAGATGTTACCTGGCAGTTCACTAAAAGGTTTTATTTCGTTGGATGACTTCTCCTCAGACGGGTTGCATGCAAATACACGCGTCGTAAACCGATACATCTCCAGTGAGATTAGCAGTTGAACGGCAAACCAGCTTACATTACCTGTGCGTCTCATTTCATAAGTCCTTTACTCCGTTGCAGTGCAGTTGATCGTCTGCAAATGCCTCATTTATAAACCACGTTAACATATCAGTTTACGCCTACAGGCCAATGCAATGGGTCGATTTCACTTGAAAAACGATTGGCTAAATATTCAACTCACATGCAGCCAATCTAAAATCTATCGAAATTAAGGTAATATGATTTGTTACATTAACAGCGGGCCGCCAGAATTGGTCGAGCGTCTGTTGATCTGGCGAGAGTCGAGTTAGTGAGTATGCAAATATGATAATCCACAAAAAGCTCCCATGATGACTAAAAAGGCTTCATGAAAAGTAGAAACCCATTTTGAAAAACTTGACTCACCAATGATAAGGATCGAGTTCTGTTTTACTGAGCGAATTCCAGATCAAAACTAGACAGAAAGGAGTTTAGAGGGAAGAGACGCTCACGCGTGCTTGAGAAGACAGTCATTATTTGCGGGAAATATTCTCACTTTTGAATTTGAACATAACTGACAATCACGCTGCCTAACTAGATCTTACATAAAAGTCCTTTTTTTCTTAATGGAGTACAGCGAGGTTTAAGAGGTATTCCGGTTGAAATTATCAACTAATCGAATATGAAGAAAGATGATTCAGAGCATATTACCGGGTAAATATAATTAATGTGCGATTTCATGAGAAAAGAAGTATGTTAAACTGTCAATATTGCAGATAAGGCGTTTGCTAAAAGGGAGTGTGTAGCATACAGCCGTAGATGTGCTCTGGAGTTAGCTTTCTCAAATACATGCTACTTACCTAGCTAGCTGAAAGTAATTTCTGACTGACGCGCAGTCCGCATGACAACCTGTTGTGTGACGTTTTAATATCGAACGAAAATTTCAAAGGAAACATTCCGGAAATGAACTTTAACATGCGCCTGAATAAATGAATTTCTCATCTTTGATCGTACGCGTTGTTTGCAAGCATACGGCTAATGTCGTTTTCCTTCTGTCAAAATACTCAATTTCATTATTTATGTGCATGCAAAATATACTGTTTTAAGTATCAGTTTGCTCGACATTATTTTTTGCCGCAGAGGATAATAGCGGAGTAATTATCGTTGAAGTCAGCTACTAGGTTAGCGCATTAACCATCGACATGCCTTTGGATGCATTGACATCAATCCGTCGCCTCATTCTTACTTCCTGATCCTTTGCCGCATATGACGGATATTACGATTTTTACAGCATGACTAATTTCGCATCATGAATATTATAGTCGTTCCTATGCTGTCGAACATGAGGATAAGTTTACTTTCGCTCGAGTGAGCAAAAACAAAACAACCGTTCAAAAATGGGGATTTCGTAGAATTCAATTTAAATCCTTAAACGACTGCGTTCGGGTAATTTGACCGCCTTTAACAATAAGCTAACTCACTTCGACCCGTTTGTGAAAAACTCGGCACTTCGGTGGAATTTTATCCAAGGACAGCAAGTAGATGCTTTAGTACAGCCAGCGCTCTAACCATCTAAGCTACGAGGCCCCACCGGACGACGCGAGTTTGATCACATTTCTGTAAACTTACCCGACCAACCTACTGCAACGTCCGGAATCCACCAAATCTGATACAGTAATTTGACTGCCCAAGCGGGATCTCCTAAGCAATGCATCTAGAATCCACCAGATGACTACCAGGCTCACGTACTTCAGAGGTGTTTTGGCAGATTTCAAATAATTCACTTTGACCCAACTGTGAAAATCTCGGTGCCTTGGTGAGATTCGAACTCACGTACAATTAGTTGGAATCTGCCAAATCACCTCTGAATAAGCTAACTGTTTTTCTTTACAGACGTTAAGACTTGCCATATATTCAGGCCTTGGATAGTGTTGAAAATGATGTTTAACAATGACGTCAGCACGACAAGCACACATTCAATAAACTGCGCCTCGTTTGTGTTTAAAAGAACTAAACAACTAATTGATATGTCATCAATTACATATAATATTTAACAGTGAACGCGTAACGCTCTATTCTACATATTCAGTTGCAGCAAAGAGCGCTGACATTCTTCAAGCTGAAGTAGCGAAACATGGCAGTGCGCGACCGATCTAGATAGTTTTAATGGTCCAGTAGATATTGCAGCAAGAATACACACTCAAAATGCGTTTCCGAATCGAAAGGATTTATTATGTAGGTTTGTAAAAATAGTCCTTGTGGAGCAGCATTCTATCCTAATTAAGTCACCTCAGGATTCCGGCTTTCGGACGAACTTCGTTTCGATTGCATTCAAAAATTACACCGTGAAAAATGACTACGTATGTAGCATGCATTTTTCCATTGTTTTTTATGCCCTTAAATATTCAATTATATTCCATGGAAAGCATTCATAAAAATATTCATGATTTTGCTCATTCAATAAAAAGTTACGCCATCTCCCAATTTTTCTGCTCCGAGGAAGGGTATAAATCGGTTAAAAAGAAGTTCCTAATTGTGCGATTTTTTAAAACTGTGAAATGGCCGTTAATGAAACGTCGTATCTCTGCATTTACTAATGTGAATTGCAAAGTTAACAACATGGCCCAAACCCTCAGCTAAATTTTATGAACTCCATAAAGTCTCCTCTTAATGCCGTAGAGAAATGCACGCGGAGCAATATACGGTTTATAATTTGGAAACCCCGAATACAATTCGGGAATTGAAAAACTTTTTGAAACCCAAATCATACCCTACCTTCAAGTATACAACTGGAAGAATACGACATTTTCTACATCTGCATCTTTTCCATGAAATATAATTGAATTTTAAGGACATAGAAAATCACTCAGACAAAAATCGGAAGTTCACTCAGATCCCGACATCCTGAGTTAACTGAATTATAGTAGAAGTACGCTGTACTATGATTAGTTTTAGAACCCTACCCAATTAATCTTTTCGGATTGAAAACGCTTTTTGGAATTGCGGTTGCCATTTCATCATTTGGCCCGTCTACTGTAAGTGCGCTAATTAGCTGCAAAAATGTATGATTAAGGTATGAGATTTCAGCCAATTGTTTGCTGATACAATCTGCACAGTTCATTGGTAATTGGGTGTCAATTGCATGAAAACACCTATTTATATCAGGACACTGGGTAGAAAAGTCATAAATTTTATCTGAGAAGAGACGCTTTTGAAATGCAATTGGAAGCTAACTTAGGCTCACCTACTTTCCAACTTTTTCTCCAACTTGTTTGGTTTGGATCTGCCGTCTTCGCGGAGGCCTCTAACGCGTTAGAGAGAAGTTCTTCCCCGTCAAGTGGAATTTCAAAGAAAAAGACAGGTTGAAAATCGCCTTAACTCAAGCCGTTTTACAGTAGAGCAACTTACGATGGCCTAATAATTTACTTGCATTGTGGAATTCATTTAGGAATTTCGTTGCTTTACTTTTACATGTATTTAGTTCCTTATTAGTATTGTGACGAAATCTTAATATCTCTTTTAGAAAAGGTCTATATCTGCTCACTTAATAATGTCCGAAATATGAGCGAAGATGTTGAATATCTGATGACGCATGTGTCCTTACTGGAGCACAACGAAAGAGATGAAAGTCAACATGACTCATACTTCAGGATGATTGTGCATTCTCATCCAACAGTTGTATCTTGCCTCCTTTTGAAAAACACGAAGATTGATGATCTGCAATCATTTGACTGCTCTCTGTCCTTTCCGCTGATGTCACTAAATTTTTTTAGAACGGTTAGTCACTTAACGATCGTTTCTGTGCGTTTCCAGAATAAAGTCCTAATGCATTTCTCCCATTTATAGGCAACGCCTACTGTTAATAATAAATTTCAAAGACCCTCTGCAGTCGGAATCTCTTGTGTGATGTCTGAGGTTGCTGCAACGGCAATTGAAATATCAGGAGACATTTGTGAATACAGCGCAATCACTGAAGTGAACTATCTCGAATTCCCCACATTATACATGCATATTATGGACAACCGATCGTGCACTATGCCATTACCCAGCCCGACCTGGCTAAGGCACGCAATGACTGAAATGGCCTATTTTACAAACGTGGCATTTGCTAAAATCGGCCACCTGCGTTGTATAATCTGAGTGTGTTTGGACAAGTGCGGGCACTCAACGCGGTCAGAGAAATACTGATTATGGGCAGAAAACCATTTTGAGGTTTAAAATAATCGTGTTTTTTGGTAAAATATACTGTTCCTATTTGAATGATAGTTTGCTGCATCCGTTGAGTCATTTTCTTCTATATTGTTTGTTGAAAAATACACAGGTACATTATTTGTACGTTTTGAAAGAAATGTCACCTTAAGTTGCTATCAGAAAACATCCGCGCTGACAACGTAACACTCTTGCGCCGCAGATTGTATGTTTTAAGCGTATCAGGACATTTATGATTCCGCATGATGCGACAAGGACTCCATATACGTTTTAGGACATTTGAGGCCTCACCATTTCGTCTGGTTTAATAATGAGTAAAAAGACATTTACTGCCGAAAACGAGCTCATTGCAGTTGTGCTGAAAGAGTCCTGCAGCAATAAGCTTTCGCGGGTGCTCCGAATTGACCTATTGGCACGTTTATGACTTGTGTGGACCGATTCGAGTACACCTCTACTAACTACCAGTTTGAATAAGGACATATTGTGATTATGACTTCGTTAAAATCCGCAAATTAAAAGCAATTTATACGGAATGGCTCTGGGATAGTCCGAACAGACAAGTCGGTAGTCTGTACGCGACGATAGGAATAACCATTAATGAAAGGCCAGAGTTTGACCAGTGGGAATTATGCACAGTATTTGACATTTCGTTACTTTGCCATGGTCAGTTCTCCACCATATCCGCAGCAGAAGAAAACGCACAATAAACTTTCGGTTGAAATCAACAGTCGTGAATTCGAGAAGGTCATGTCTGATGTATACTACTGATGTGCGATCTCTGGATCTCATGGAAAGAACACGTGCAGTCCTGCGATAGCGCTGTCAGGGTAATATTCGGCCGCGGATAGATTAGAGGATGAAAACGCATTCTACTGGACCTACGTACACAGTAATAGTGCACGCCTCATTTGGCTGTAATATATTTTATATGATCGAACTCAAGAAATGTGATGATTGGGTTTTATATGATCATTTATGTGCACCAAAAATGTCCACTTTTCCACATGTTCGTCTATAACCCCTTCTCCTAACCCCTAACCCTAAGCCCAACAGTACTGTGACCATCAGGTGCACCTGCATAACCATGTCTCACCAATTACTATTTAATCGGCAGAAAATGTTAATGAATAAATCTGCCAGACCAAATGTTCACAAATTTAGAGGGAAATATATGCTGCCTCATACTAGTGTAATTTCCTAAACGAAATAGTGTCTAAGGCTTATCTTTATAATCCGTGCGTTTTCTCTCATATTGTAACTCAATGATTTTATCAAACAGAAGTCTCGAACTGATAAATGTGTTTTCGTTTTTTCCTTCAATCAGATTATGCAGGATGTAAAGAAATACATTATTCTGAAAAATCAAATGATAACTTGATCTTAAGAAATCACCTTTGTAAATTTGTGCGGCTTCATGTCCTAAGGCGTAGAAATAAGGCATACAGGCAATCATTTTCTATGGTCAGCAACATTTTCCGTCCTTTCATAAAGTAAAAATGTTAATTTTACAGAACATGGCAAGGTCAAATTGACAAGTTTCTAGATCAGTAATGGTCATTTATGCAATAAGAAATTCTCAAAGGAACAGGGTCGAATAAGCGTGCTCCGATGAGCCCTTTTGATGTTTCATATCAAGGTTACGTACATGTTTAATGGTTTTTCTCCACATATACATTATATGGAAGCAGAAGGCGTAGAACATTAGAGGTTTTAGCAACACTTCAGAATAAAAATATCCGCTACAGTGTGCATTGACTATTGTTGGACGAAGGGGAAAGTAAGTAAAATTGTAAAAATTGCTCCAATATAAAATGAAATGTGGGTCATTCGTTTCAACAGCAAAACTATAAATGCTTTCCACAGAAAGGGAATGTCTGTCATATGTCCAGAGTTTTCCCCTAGCCTTGTCTATCGTTGGTCAAATACGTTATCAAAGCAGTACTAAAGGAGGGCAGTCATTAATAAAAAGTTTCCAACTGTCCCTGAACATATTCGTGACCGATGTTCGTTGAAGATGTTCGTTTTTTTCTCAAACACAAGTTTTGTGTCTAGTGAATATACATAAGTGATTCAAAGGGTCGTCTGTATTAGAAAGAACTTGCAAAACCCTCTAATTCGGCAAATTTTTCCACGAAATACCTTATTTTGAAGGTTATAATAAAAACATAGTACAGAAATTAAATTTATAGGTCGCGACTTTGAACAATGAAATTCGAAAGATACTCAGTGCAATTTCAAGAGCACTGAAACTAAACGGAATCCATTGTTATTAAAAGGACAGAAGTTGGACTAGGACAACCTCATTTTTATGCACGCGAAATGCCATTCCTTATGATTGCCTGCGATACTTATATTCCAATTTCTTATTCACTGGCCGACCAGTCAGCATGTGACCCTATCAAGACGTTTATTTCTGTGAAATGCCCATCGATGAAATTGAGCAACACCCTACTTTTATTAGTCAACCGCATCTAACGCAATTTAAAACGCAGAAAAATGCTGCTCTTTTGTCAAACTCTTTTGGAATCTATACCCAAACAGTGAATTACTGACAAGCTCCTTCGTGGGCATTTCCGTGATTCCTTAAAAAATTAATGTTCTAACTTCAATAATAGGATTCTTTTTAAACGTCATTCTACTTGTGTTGTTTTATTTACACAATTATTTGGATGAATAGACTTTGTGCGCATTAAAACCTTTAGATTACAAGCTTTACACGCGTTGTGGTGTTTTCTAAATGTCTAATTACGAGAGATGGCTGTTTCTAGACAAAATAATACCACTTTTAATATTTTTGTTGTTATCCCAATACTGAGTCGTTTGTTACTAAAATGAGGTTTATTTGATAACTGTCGGCTAGTATCTGATCGAGAAGAAAAGTTTTGTAAATAACGGCTGCGTGCTGTTACGGTATCTCGACGTACTGTTTAGTAATAATTATAGATTTAGTCATGTAGTCGTCGTCAAATAGCTTAAGATAAGTGTACCAACAAAAGCGTGTAGAATACTTGATTGTATTTTCATACGCCGTAACAACCGAATGAATTTGGATGTGTTTTCTTGAAGCGAAGGCACTTTCATGAGTATGACTGAAGTATTAGTGACCGCCTGAACTTGCGGGCCGACGGTTTGCACAGCTTTGGTGCTCAGAAATTACGTTCAGTGTTACCTACCATGTCTATCAGCCGCGGTCATAAGGTCAGTTCACGCAAATGTCCTCCTCTCATTGAGCTAAAATTCGGGATCCATGCTGGCGCTATGGTTGCTTTCAACTCAAGTCGGCGACATCTCTCCATTCTCGTGTGCTTCATGAAATTTGATGTTTGTTTGTGACAATAATGTAATGCTAATAAAATAAAGCAGAATAGGTTACATGAGCAGATAGCCTCAGGCTAAGTGTACTATCCTGCATCGGACCTTTTATCGTGGAATGCTTCGGTCAAATTAACTAAGGCAGTCACTCTTTGACAATTAAACGTCTAACACTTTTGGAGAATCGGCTTCAGCGCAAGTTTTGAGTGAATGACGTCATGATTATTTGCTTAATATAAGAAAACAAGAAAGTCGCGAAGTTAACGATGTGGGCTTTGCTTTGACGAACAAGTCGATTGTGTCTTTAGGATTTTCATTTCATGGACAGGGACTGATCAACATAGCGGCCATATTCTACACGCTCGCCTAACATTGCAGCAGCCAAAGGCGTAACTCGGCTGTTGATTCTGCCCTAAAAGTTACAGATGAAAAAGCAATATGCCCATGTATATATGCAGAATGGCATTACCGATAACACAAGGGAAACAGGAATGACCATTTTTGGTTTATTAGCCGTCGTCAGCCAGTCATTCCCAACCCCGACGTGTGGAACATCCTAGGCTCGAACTCGCGACCTGTTCGTTAGAAGTTCACGCTCCTAACCACTGGGCCACGAGCCCGTTGCCCTGTCGGTTTTCGATAGGGAATAAACAATGGCAGGGGGCGCTCATCGATTGTTCATATGGGACTCACTCGTCCCGTTGTGCCTTACGGGCTCTCTCTCGAGCGCAACCAGCTGCCGCACAGCGGCGGATGATATAGGCAGAGTGGCATTAGCGACTTTATTGTTCGAAGCGTACCTGCAGTTCGAGAAAGTGCTTTGTGAACTGGAAAAATGCCCTCCAATAGGCCATCGGTTTTGGACGCATGGTCGGACGGTTTTATAATGATTGTAGTCATGGGAGTCTAAGATGGTCATTGCTGGCTTATTAGCCGTCGTCAGCCAGCCATACCTAACATCGAAGTGTGGAACAATTGGAGCTTGATCCCTTGACCCTTTGGTTAAAGTCAAGTGCCCCATATCACAGAACCTCGAGGTCGTTGAGCGGTGTTCCACAGGGTTTGAGCATGGCTAGATAACGACGGCTAAAAAGCCAGAAATAGCCATCGCAGTCTCCCTTGTCTTTGTCGGTAATGCTATCAATTTGCCTAATTGTTTACTGGCTAGGCACACTAGTTTACTAGAATGAAGAACGATATCAGACGTTATCAGCTTTCAAGTAGGCTATCAATTCTGATTTTACAAGAAAATGTTACTGTCAAACAGTCCATGAACCAGCTAATTCATTGGGCTGCCAACACTTGTGAAATATCTCTTGCGAGCAGTCTTCATGCATGTCCTTCTAGCTACTCTAGTCTGTCTGAATGACCGTGTCGACTGCTGCCAGTCAAACCTGCATGAACCTTGTGCTAGTTCCCTAGCCTGATCTCTTACCGAGGGACACAAACAATGTTGACATTGACAGAATATGTGACTGACCCACTGCAGGATATCCCACAGTGTTACACACGCCCCCTATTACTCCGCGCTTTCTGAATGCAAATTGCGTAATTCTAGCGGAAAAATGTCTCTTAGGGTTGGATGCTTCAAAGGTAAAGAACAACGTACATTCAGGACCATGAAGTCTTCAGTCATGCTTGAAACATGCACATATTACAAAAAAATTACATCATACTTGCGATTCAATCGATAAGCGTTGTGTTTTCATCAAATGTCTGTGGGTTTAATGTTCCACTTATTTGCTTCTTCGCGCACCACTTTTAATAAGGTTTATTTATTTAAGACGTTTAACACAAAATCCGATCCGTCTGTGGTGCATCATTTGGACAAGGAATACACGTGCGACCTATTTGATACTCACGTGGATGTCCTCACTATACTTAAACGTACCCTGCGAGCCAGGACACGTGTTTGGGTGAAAGACAAAATGTTTCAAAACTTAGCTAAAAACTTTACTCGTAGCATATTACCATGTGAATTTTCATCCATGCCAGCGCCAACACGGTGGGCAAAAGCAGAAATTACCAATCTCAAAACCACGGCTTTCGAAAGAATGCATTATTTCGCATGCATCCTTTAGAAACACGTTTTGTGAGTCATCATGGTTGCGAGTGAGAATAATACTCAAACAGGATTTAGGATTTTAGAAACTTTTTTAGTGTTAATTTGCTAAATTAACAAGCAACCTCTGCATGTTGCGCTTGGCAACGAGGCACATTGAGAAAAACGCCTTCATAAGTAGGCCGCCACATTAAGGGTTGGAGAACGCATTAAAATCTGATCAAATCATTTTTGCGTACAGCGTAAGTCCAACCGGTGGTTGCGTCTGATTTTAATTTCTCCAAATTCTGTGGTATGCACTTCGCCATAGAGCACCCTTGTATGTAAAATAGTAGTCATTCTCACATTTTGCTGATACAGAAATTGATTATTCCCATTCGATGGGACACTTTCTTTAGAATATTAGGGATGTCGACAAGTTCTGTGGTGTGCACTTCAACGCAATGTTGCATTAAAAACACTTGCACTTCCCAGTCTCCGACTCGCGCACTCAATGCGTTTGCAGTATCCAGCACCCCCACTAACGGCTGCGGCTCACCTATCCTTCAGCACTACAGCATGAGTGCAGTCCGCATGTTCTTTTGGAGTGCACAACCTCGTCTATCACTAGCTCGGTTCGCGCTGAAGTCAAATTGGTAAGACATTGATGAGCACGTCGTGAGGAAGATGGTGTGTTGCCAATAGAACAGCGCCTGAATTGATGCTCAGTTATCAAATAAGTCGGTTTCGATGCCAACCATCTGTGGCTAGATAATAAGGCAGATATGTTTTTCTATGTTTCTTTTTAAGACATACTTATAAAAAGGAAACTAAGTGTGCGCTTTGCCATGGCCGATGATAATAATTTAGACGGAAGAATATAAACTGCTGTTGCGTATTTAACATGGTCGTCAATTGACGTTGGCAGAACTCTCGTCATATTTCGGCTTCACTGACAGTGTTAAATGATTGTACTGAGCGATGACATGCTTACATCGGCCAGATAATTGTATGCATAACTAGTATGCATAACAAGTGGCACACGCTATACAAATGCCTGTAAAACATACAAGCACAATCCGCTGCGTATTCGCATGACCGTCGTTTGAGGTTACCAACACATCAATGCATTTTTGTTTGTATTACTCGCAACATAATAGAACAATCAAAGTTATTTTGACGTGATTCGTTTAGATTTAAATTTATATTCGAATACCTTAATGTTGTTAGGTGGAAGTATGTTCTTGCTGCGTATTAAACAAAAGCGTAAACGTAAATCAGAGCGTCATGAACACTCAGAATCTTCCTGATGTAATCTAAGCACTCTTAAAATAATGCATTTTTCCGATTCCTTTAACCCGGTGAACTAAACTGCACAAAGTATCATCAGCGGACAAATCCCCATTGGTGAGCAATCACAACTGGATAATAAGGAACTCAAATATTTTTAAAGTCCAAGAATAAATCATCATAAATTTAACATTGACCATCGGTAAATACCATTCAATACTACACAGTTGCCGTCCACACTATAACTGAGGTCTATGGACAGTCCGTCGTAAACACAGATATTTTTAATTCTCTAGCACATCAACTGAAAAACGCGTTGAAGACAACAAAAAGATAGACGGATGTCTCTTTTTTTCAAACAGTAATGCTCACACTCACTCCTCGACTATTACGTGTTCTGATTTCAGTTTTCATATGAACTACTTGGATATAAACGGATTGTTACTGTGGTCAGCACTTGATACTCGCCCGATATTCTCCGAAGGCTTCCTTCAGCACTTCTATTTCGCATAGTCAAAGAGGAATGTTAGCAAAGGCCTGGCTAGCGGCATGGCCAATTTCAGAAGTTGCCTCCGCTAGCCAAACTGAGTTGGGCAATGGTATCTCACATGTCAGATTCTTCGCAAAATGACGGCCAATATTGGGAAATTCAAGGGATTCCACCTCAACGATTGCATTGCTGTCAGAAATGTATCGTGTTATCACAATCGCGTTTGCGGTAACTTCAGTTAAATCACAGGAAAATCCGTCTTTTATTGGCACACGATATTTATTAGCAATAACGATAAACATCTGAAATAAACACGAAGGCAAATAATCACTTACTTCCATATGTTTGCAATGTTAGGCGTGAATATAATGACCTCTTTAAAAACTGCAGCGTTATGGTCGGAAAGGAAAGTTTACACTCGAATGTTTCCATATCGCTCGTTGACATTATGTTTAAACTTCGGCAGAAGTTTCCCGTTGGGGTAACGTGGACGAACATTGCCAGGAATTTTGCAGTACTTTTGCCGTCCGTTCTATTAAACATCAGTAAGGGCACATGCCCCATAAGATGTCCAACAGCTTGGCTTATTCTCTGGTTATTGACATTGTGCGAACGCTGGCCAGCGTTATCTAAAAGAGACATCATCTAGGTTTACATCCTGTAACTTGGCAATTATCAATAATGGACTATTTTAAAGTGACGAAAATCGGGTGCCGATATCAGATCATCGTCAAGGATACAAACAAAATTATAGACATAGGCGTTTTCAGCACGGCAGAAATATTTAACTGAAAACAGATGTTACCTGGCAGTTCACTAAAAGGTTTTATTTCGTTGGATGACGTCTCCTCAGACGGGTTGCATGCAAATACACGCGTCGTAAACCGATACATCTCCAGTGAGATTAGCAGTTGAACGGCAAACCAGCTTACATTACCTGTGCGTCTCATTTCATAAGTCCTTTACTCCGTTGCAGTGCAGTTGATCGTCTGCAAATGCCTCATTTATAAACCACGTTAACATATCAGTTTACGCCTACAGGCCAATGCAATGGGTCGATTTCACTTGAAAAACGATTGGCTAAATATTCAACTCACATGCAGCCAATCTAAAATCTATCGAAATTAAGGTAATATGATTTGTTACATTAACAGCGGGCCGCCAGAATTGGTCGAGCGTCTGTTGATCTGGCGAGAGTCGAGTTATTGAGTATGCAAATATGATAATCCACAACAAAAGCTTCAATAATGACTAATAAGCTTCATAAAGAGTAAAAACCCATTTTGAAAAACTTGACTCACTAATAATAAGGATCAAGTTCTGTCTTACTGAGTGAATTCCAGATCAAATCTAGCCAGTAAGGAGTTTATGGGGAAGAGAGGCTTACGCGTGCTGGAGAAGACAGTCAATTGCCGGAAATATTCTGACTTTTAAATTTGAACATAACTGACAATCACGCAGCCTAACTATATCTTACACAAAAGTCCTTTTATTTTTAATAGAGTACAGCAAGTTTTAAAAAGTGTTCGGGTTGAAATTATCAGCTAATCGAATATGAAGTAAGATGCTTCAGAGCATATTACCAGGTAAGCATTAGTGATGTCTTGTTTCATAATATAAAAGCCATTTTAAACTGCTAGTATAGTAGATAATGCTTTTCTTAAAGGGACTGTATAGCATATTGCCTCAGATGTGCTCTCTGGAGTTATCTTTCTCAAAGACATGCTAATAACCTTAGTAGCTTTAAGTAATTTCTGACTGCCGCGCATTCCACATGACAACCTTCTGTGTGACTTTTTAATAACGAACGAAATTTTCGACGGATACATTCTGTAAGTGAACTTTAGCTGCGTCTGAATAATGACATTTCTCATCTGTGATCGTATGCTTCGTTTGCATACATACGGCTATTGTCGCCTTCCTTGTGCCAAATTAATTGATTCCATGCCGTTTGTGTATGCAAAATATACTGTTTTAAGCAGTAGTTTGCTCGACACGAATTTATGCCGGATAATAGCGGAGTGATTATCATCGAGTTCAGCTTCTAGGTTTAGCGCTCACAACCTTGTCTTGACGAAAGAGCATTAACCGTCAACATGCTTTTGGTTGCAGTTAATATCTAAAGGTTGCCTCATCCTTACTTATTGACCTTTGCCGCATATGATGAATATTGCGCCTTTTTACAACATGAATAATTTCGCTTAATGAATATTATAGTCGTGCGTATGCTGCTGAAGAAGAGGATAAAATTGGGATTTCGTAGAATTTAATCTAAATCGATAAACGACGGCCATAATCACGCTCTCGGGTAACTCGACCGCCTTGACAATACGCTGACTCACGTTGACCCTACCGTGAAAAATTCTGCGTCTCGGTGGGATTCGATCCCAAGACAGCAAGGGGAGGCTTGTGTACTGCCAAACCAAATGTGATTAAACTCGCGTCGTCTGGTGGGACCTCGTTACTCAGACGCTTAGAACGTTAGTTAGGGTTGCGTTATCACACCCGCCCTGTAGACAATCTGCTCTTTTTAGAGAATATTTTTTTGAGATGAAACACAGAAGAAAATAGGCATTTGTAACTCCAGTATATCCTGGGATAGCGCAGTAACGTAGCTTTGGAGGGACAGACACATGTTGGGGTACCTGACATTAAGCGACCCAATGATGTCCCCAAAATGGGGCCTCGTTGAAACCGACCAAGCACTGTTAGAGAGACCGAAGATGGAAGTTCAAGACTATGTGCTACCTTAACTATGCGTCATGTCTGCATCATGTACTGGACGTAGTGGATTAGACTGGTTTCAGTTTGCCAGATCAATATATGCTGTGATCAAACACTAAGTATCCGGACAAATAGGCAAATGATTGATGTTTATAATAATGGTTTTTGTATTAAAGCTTCCTCTTTCACTAGTTACGTGGCGGTCTGTTCTTTGTCATGTATTTCGTACATGCCGACTGCATTTTGCATGATAGGATGTCACAGCTACCAATTCTAAACATACATTTCTATAAAGTGGCAGACTGATTTGACAGCGCTTTGAGGAAGAACTTAAGGTAGTCCTGACGTCTTGACCACTGTTGTGCAGTTGTGTCTGTATTTCCAGTTAAATATACACATTACGTTGTTACTGTTCATTATCAAAACTTTTTAATCCCTAGTCAGATTGAGTACGCCTTTTAATGACTCTGATAAAAAATAAAACTCGATTGCTCACAAACCGCATACGCTTGCTACATTCACTGCATTGTCAAGCAAGCAGATATCGGGTAATTATTCAAGGCTGTTTAATCCCGTTTTCAGCCACTGGAAACGACTTCGTTAAATAAAGGCGCTGCTTGGTATAATAATGGATATCTGTCGCATTCCCCATAAAATAAGTGCCTCTCACTCTCAAACGCCTACGTATTCAGAGAGTGGACAATCCATCTCTAGATCTATATCTAGATTCTAAGTTGCACACCAGAATGTAGACTGTTGTCTGATTGGTTGAAAGGCACTTATCGATCGTGCTACTGAAGTCACTCGCTCCGATGTGCCTTGGGGCTCTCTCTTAAACCCCGTCAACAGACGCGTAGCAGCGCGTAATATAGACAGAATAGCATTACCAGCAAAGAAAAGGGGGGCTGGAATGTGCATTCCTGGTTTATTAGCTGTTCTAAGCCAGCCATACCGAAACCCAAAATGAAGAACACCTGGGCCTCGATCCCCCGACCTGCTGGTTAGAAGTCCAAGGCCCTTAACCACAGAGCAACGGGCTCGTTGCCCTGTGCTCAACAGGGGTTGGGCATAACTGGCTGACGACGGCTAATAAGCCAGAATTGACCGTCCCAGTCGCAGCTTTCTTCGTGGATAATGCTATTGTGTCGTCTGATTGTTAACCGGACTGGCATACTAGTTTCCTAAAAAGAAGGACGATATCAGACTTTGTGCAATGATTTACCGTACTAACAAATTAGGTATTAGCTAAAAGCCCAGACACGCGTGTTTCGCCGATCTAATGCCGCTGTCTGACGCACCTGCGATGGCTTAGGCTCGTTAGTGGGTCTCCCAGCTTCCCCTGCGTGCTTTCTGGCATATGAACTCCAGTTTCAACTTGCCTTGTTTATTTCCCAGGAAACTATTGCGCGAACTTGGAGTAACTCTTATGAAACAGACCTTTTTAGGCACGGTCCGAAGTTGGCCTTTTGGCGGTTTGAGAATTCTAAGCGGTTATTCCGCAGTAGATGATGGATTTCAGTTCAAATATTCGTATCAAACTTCGGCCCGGGCCTGAAAAGGTCTGTTTTGAAAGAGTGACCCCAAGTTCGCGCATAAGTTTCCACGGAGATTAAACAGGGCAAAATATCAGACCTTATCAGCTCTCAAGTTGGTCACGCATTTTAAATTTGCAGGCAAACCTCATGGAAACTGTCAAAACAGTCCAAAAACCAGCTTAAAATATTACTTGTCAACTGTCCTGGAATTGTTCTTGTCAGCCGTCTTCTCTCGTGCCCTTCTAGCTACTTCAGTCTGTCTGGATGACCGTGTGGACTGCTGCCAGTCAAACCTGCATGAACCTTGTCTACCTGTGCTGTGCTTGATCTGCGGCTGAGGGTCACAAACGACGATCACAAATTTAATTCAGCATGACAGTCCCAGATTCTTGATGCAAAAATGAATGCGCGATCTCTGGGATAGTACGTGCATTAGTCGGATACGCCGTTAAATGGTTTGGACTCATTTTATTGTAAACGCTATCCCACCCTCTTATATCCTCCCTTATTTGTTCGACTAAACATATGTTCATTTGACGCCACATTCTCACAGTCTCTGATGACGGCCTACTATACGAGACCGAAAGCGGAGGCTAATACACGTCCTCTCCCAGTGATCGCGCGTTCATCTTCTTTGCAGCAAACAGTGTTGACATTGACAGAATATGCGACAGGCCCACTGAAACAGGCTATTACGTTAGTCATCGTGTTCAAAAGATCACTTTACTGGATGAAATGCCTTTAGTCAACAAACTAGTGCTCTTCACATTCTGAAGTTTTGATCAAGGTTTTATTTATACGTACCTACACTATCATATTTCAAAGCGAAACTCATTTATTGTCTAGGCCAAAACAACGGCAGCCGACTAATAACTGGGAAAAGTTTTGATCAGTTGGAAATCAGCCGACTTCTATGCATGTAGTGGGGTGTAAAGCACCTTTAGGAAAGGAGCTCACAGAGTCCTTTACACTGAAACTTCGGCGACCACCATTTGATCGAGGATGTTTGCTCTTAAGGGCCCCTAGCAGAAACATTATACTGTGCCGAAGAGCCCTCTTGTATTTCCATCGATGACAGTAAGTTCAAAGTTTCTCTTATGTGCCTTCTAGCGGGTTAGATATTTCTTTGTTTCAGTCTGCTACTACAAAATTCAATCCGCCTGTTCTATATCATTCGAACAAGGAATACATGGGCAGCATAGTTAATACTCACGCTGATGTCCTCGTTATACATAAACGTACCTTTCGAGGCAGGATAAGTGTTTAAGGGAAAGATATGATGTTCCACATTTGGACAGAACCAGTCTTCGTAGCATATTACTGTGTGAATATTTACCCGTGCTTGCGCCGACATGATTGACAATAGCTAAAATTACCAATGTCACGGGCATGGTTTTTGCCAGATGGAATTCTTTGGCATGCATACTTTATAAACGTTCTTTAGGATTCGTCATGGTCGCGAGTAATGATGAAAATTAAAAACCATGTAGGAGATTTGAATGTTATTAGTATTAAGAGTGCGGTATTAATTTGCTAAATTAACAAGCTAGGTTTGCGTGTTGCGCCTGGCAATGAGGCACGTTGGAGAAAAGACGCGTTCATAAAAAGGTCACCGTGTGCTCATCCACTAATTAAACAAGCATTTTTAATCGGCACGATTACTATAGGATAAACAAACGTGCTTATACAAACTCCGTAATTTACAAGTATACGATTTAGGCTTCATGCAAATCAGCACAGAAGCCTCGTCCAACCAGTCCCTTACAACGCAACAAAAATGGCATCTGCAAGTAAGACCCTGATTTTAGAATGTTTTTTTTTCCTTAGGGAAAATAACAAGCATCAGTCTATCACATAGAAAGCGCTTAACTATGTGACGAGTTCATACCTTTAGGCAAACCTGTACAAGCGGGAAGATTTTCCGACAAAAAATTATTCTGCCATTTTCAAGGCCTCTCAATGTCCATACTTGTAGTCATTTATGTTTAAAAATATGAATCAGGGTATAGCAGCATTTACGGACGCCAAATAATCAAACTTATTTTGCTTGAATATACATGGTTTATAAGCAGCTTAGGGAGTTTTTTTGACAACGGCTTACATGTCCATCTACGGGCTCCTAAATATCATATTCTTCATGGCGGACCCAACCTCAGCTTGCTGAAACCTCCTCACCCTTTTTCAGACCAAACCGATACACTGCACGAAACGTCGTTTCTGCAAAGATAAGCATGGGCTCGTGCTTCAATTGCATCATTATATGTAATTTCCTGCTTCCACGGTTGACAGACTTATAAGCATTTCGGACCCCTTCTACTTTTTAATTCTTCTCTTATTTCTGTGCATGTAAGCATGTTTACTTCCTGCTTATCCGTGCGGCTACGAGACGCGCAATGCGATCAGCAGCTATTGTTAGGCTGTACGGAGCCAGGTTAGCGCATATTATAATGTGAACTGCCATCTATGAGTCTGGTTGCATTTTAAATACACGCAACACAGTGTAAAATCCGTAGAGTACTACCGTTTTCTGGGAATACAGTCATTAAACATTATCGAATCTTTGCGGGCATTGAAAACGAAGCCAAAAATTCCCTTGTTAAAGCTTAGGTAATTTTGCAAGCCTGGGTTTTGTCTTTGGCTGAAAGATGCATTAAATGCAACAGACAGTTGCTACAGGATATCAGTTGGTGGCAGTTTACTTAGGTAACCATTTCTGATAAAATTTATGACTTTAACAAACTTCAGTGGGACTTAGAATCGAAGCTCCCTAGTGCTCTGCACACTAGCCATCTGGCCAATCGGCAAAGGACTGCGCAATCCCAATCTGCCGTTTCATTAGTCAGAACTTCCAAACTACAAATATTTATTCAGAAATGTAAAACTCCGACACGCAATGTTTAGAAATTTCAAACATAATACGATGCTCATGTTTGCCATTGCACCTTTACGGTTCGGTCTGTTTTGAAAAGTCACTTTTAAAAGGAACACGCTAAAGGGTCCACTTTACAAACGCTCAACGTGTAAAGTTGACAAGTCCAGCAACGAACCATCTTCTCTAGTCAGGCAGCATCTAATCCTCTCGCGGAAACGTGTTCTCGAGCATGATTTTACCCAAGTCCAATCTGCGAAAGACTGCAACCCCAAACTGCTGATTCGTTCCTCAAAACTTCCAAACTACAAATATTTATTCAAAAATGTTAAAATTCGACAAGCAGTCTTTAGAAATTTCAAACATATTACAATGATCATAACTGCCAATAGAAGCAAAGAGACGAGTCCCAGGAAGTAGTCCTGAAGAAGGAGACACGATCGCTGGGATAAGAGCTTTATAAGCCTGACGTTTCGGTTTCCTGCTCGAATCCATCATCAGAGACAAAATCAGATAAGGGTAATTCATGCATATGGGGCTGCAGTATTTATAGGATGCAGTAGCCATGCTACCGCATACCTATGAATATTCACGGCTCCCCCCCTTCATCAGGGATCGTTGCACGTGGCGTGACGGCCGACATTCACGTAGTTAATTGCTGCAATTTCATCACGTGCGTTGGATGTTGGCGTGATTATTGCTCGACCATCTGACGCGCTGACCCCAGGTGTTTGGAAGAGTGTTCACCTGTGCGCTCCCCGCGTGGCCAATTACTCCGCCTAGGCGAAGTCTCAGCACCGAGTATTGAATGGGAAGAACATCGCACTTGTTAATAGACTGGGGGCCAGTAAACCATGACTAAAGCAGCTCCCGGCTCACGCGGTTGTCACCTCTTGCGGGAATTCCGGCCTGGGCAAATTTGAATGTGTAGCCGGAACCCGTCGAATGAGCCGCAACTTGAGAGCTGGCGTCATTTCTCCGCATCGCTGCAGCATGTTCGGCCATTCTCTTTCGGAGCTGTCTTCCGATTTCTCCGACGTAGTTGCTTTGTTCGCAACTGCACCAGATCCGATAAACGACTCCAGACGTTTCTAGTCGTGACAGCGGGTCTTTCGGTTTCATTAACTGACGCTTGATGGTTGCCTCCGGTCTGTGTGCCACTCCAACCCCAAGTGGTGCGAGAAGGCGGCCGACAGCTTCCGAAACGTTCTTAACATACGGAAGCGCCAAGATTTGTTGTCCGTGCGGTCAATGCTTTCGTCTGTTTTTCGTATGCACTGGTTGACAAAGTTGCGCGGGTAGCCATTGGCTTTGAATACCCGTCGGAGGTATTGTAGTTCGGCAATCTTGTCTTCCGGTTCACTGCAGTGCGTTTCGACACGCCGATACAGCGTCCATGCACAACTGAGTTTGTGACTGATTGGATGGTTGCTGTTGAAGTTCAGTACTTGCATCGTATTTGTCGCTTTACTGAATAATTTGGTCTTTAGTCCACCACAATCCTTGCCGCATACGAGGACATCCAGGAAGGCCAGCTGGTTGTCTTCTTCCTCCTCCATACACATTTTGCTCTACGTGAAAAGTTGACCATTCCAGCAACGACCCATCTTCTCTACTCAGTCAGCTGAAACTTAGGGATGAGATCTTTCACATGAATGCATGTTAGTCCTCGGAAGGGTATATGAGTCACGACAACATGCCAACAGATTAGATAGGTCGAAGTAAATCGGTAGCAGACGGACAGAGAAACGTCCGTGCGTTGACCGCGGTTATTATGCTAGGCGGAGGGGAGGTTGAATAAATCAAGAGGAGCTTCTGAAGCATCGCTGCGAATACAATTTGGTGCATGGCCTCGTCTTCACTTCTTCTTCTTCTTCTTCTTCTTCTTCTTCTTCTTTTTCATCGTCCAGTAAAGCAGATGACGAGGACGATAATATATCTGTGTATCGAGTGTACACTCATGCAATGCTTATGCCCCAAAGCATGTAACATGCCTAGTCTAATGAAAGATCACCAACCAAACTGAAATCAGCTCGGATGCATCTACCAAAACATCAAAGTAATAACGGATCACTTAAGATTAAATGAATGTCCAAAATCAGGACTGCAAGCTTTATTTTTCACGCACAAGAAAAAAACAGTTGTAACCAGAATAACACCACTGATAAAGTCAACTGAGGCTGTCATGGCCAAATATGAGAAGAATGCAAATATCCAAAAGGCAAAAATGTTTGCAACATGAGTAGACGATTTGGTAAATACGCTTCCATTAAACATTTTCAAGGATTTTATGTTATATGGCGTCAGCCATAACGAAAAGTGCATAATGTTCGGCCATGTGTTTGAAAGACGCACTTTTCCGTTTTGTATTTTTAGTTGTGCAGTTAATCAAAACAAAAAAGTTTTTCCGTGTTTTTGCTGATTGCAATATCCTAGAAATGAAAAAAATCAACAATTTCGCATGTTGACAGGCCGTGAGGTGACAACTAAGTTTGAGTAAAACTGACAGCTGTGGTCATAAACGCATCATTTTGTACACACTAACATACGTTTTCTTTTCCTGAATTCATTTCCGGTTTTTAGAGACGTTGAAGTAAATTAAGCTGCAGAGCGTCCTTGATATAGCAGTGAATAATTTACGAGTTACAGTATATTTAATTAATCACTCATAAAGATAGATTATGTAGCATGTATTTTCAAAATGTCGAAGCTAAAAGAACCTTCTAAAAGCATTTGCCGGAAGTTGGTGTTTGGACGATCTTTTTATACTATTGGTCGGTTGGGTCACATTTGAAAACTCATCCAATCAAAACATCTCATCGTCGAAAAAATTAACATTCACAGCAAACGTTACCGACTAGCATTGTTTCGGGCAATTGAAAAACAATGTGCGTTAAATTGCCTATTAACAAAATGTCTTACTAAAATGTTAATTTGACGGATGTTGGCGTATGTTTTCTTTTCACACGCCAAAGTCATTAAAAAGTATACCCTTTTAACCTTTCTTCTCTTCTCTGAGAAATATTGGTAGTTTGTCTACCGCATACGGACAAGCTTGCTTTTCTTACATAAAGCAAACATATTCGATAGCATTTAATTACCTCTGGACACCGTTCTATGGATATGAATGCAATAAGTGCTGATATACTGCTCAAAACGTTAGTGTTTTGTCGTTTCAAATTGGCTTATAAGCAGAAGCCGTATCATGAAAAAGTTGTCTTCCAGTTTGTCACCTGGTGGATTCTAGATGGATTTCTTAGGAAAACCTGCTTGAGCGTTAATCTCCCGGTAACAAATTTGGTGGATTCAGCATGTTGTAGTGGGCTGTGTATACAACTTGACCCACCTATGAATAAACTCGCTGCTCCCGGTAGGGTCTCGTTTTTCAGGTTATTACAGCGTTGGAAGTACTCAAGCCTGTCGTGGGTTCAAATCCCAACGGGGTCACTGGCTTTCTCGCAGTTGGATCAAAATACCTCACTCGATTCTTGTCGTGTTGACGGCCGCTCATAACGAATTCGCCAACGGCAAGACCTTATCGTGATCCTTATACAAGGCATTACTGGTAGGCGTTATGGCCGTATGTTAGGGCACGAACTTTGTACATGTTTGCTAAACTGAATTTAAAAAATTGGTAAGACGCATGTTGTTAAAAAAAACCTATACATTCGCAACCTGGCTCCCGCGGCCGAAGTCTCTCGAAAGTAAATGTTTAAGAGCGTCAATTTCATTGGTAGAACTCTCGAGGCCACCTTACTCTCCTGTCAAAGCCCAACGACGGAGGATGTGTAAATTAAGTACGATGCAGAATTTGTCTATATGCGCAATCGATTTAATATGCTAAAAATAGTAAGGCCTTCACGGCTGGTCTGAAAATCACGAAACATTCAGCGATACGTTAAGGTTGGTTTGAAACATAACATTAGCCGAAATAAAGGAAAACTGCAAATTATTTAAAGGAAGAACGTTCCTAGTTAAACGCACAAAATGGTGTGTTTGTTACTGCAACTGTCAATTTTATTTAAATTTACTAATCACTGATTCATCTTGTGCTCTTTTGAAAACTTTTGTTCAAGTTAGCAAAAGTAAGAGATCCGGGTCGGTAATCTGAGTAAAATGAATTGCTCACCGGATCGGGGACATTTTCTGGCTGACGTTTCGAAGAGCTGAGGCTGCTCTCCATTGTCAAAGCGCCAGGGCCAACTATTTTGGCAGTCTATTCAAAAATTCTGATCGATTTTTAACTTGAAGCTTTGAAAATGGCGAGCAGCCGCAGCCAGAAAAGTCCCCCGATCCGGTGAGCAGTTCATTTTTCTCAGAAAACTTTTGTTTATATGCAGTCGCCTTCAACGAGATCAGGCAAAATCTTGTTTGATAATGAATCAAAAAACCATTTACAACTGAAAACTAACACATTGCAGAGGTACTGGAAGAATCATGATGAAATATACTTACACGAGGCATCGGATGTGATCTATTCATACTTTAACGGCTTGTGTGAACTGATACGAGTATGCTCCTATAAATTACGATAATTTATTAAAAATCCGCAGCTTCAAGAAAATATACGTAGTAGGAATCTGGGACAGTTAGAATAGACATAATCGATAGGCTGCACGCGACGATGGGAATCACCATTCATTAGAAGCAACGGTTCGATCAGTGAGAAGTATGCGTACTTTTTGAATTTTCGCTACTTTGCCAGGGTTAGTTCGCAACGATATCCGCATCAGAGAAATTGTACACTAAACAGAGTTTTCGATTCCTGGTTAGGACGACGACAGCAGAACGAGCGCACAGGCGCATAACACGCACAAAACACAGGCGGTCTGTGAGTTTACATTGGACATTCACGGTATTGCCGACAGGCATCTCGGAACCTCATCAGTTGAACGTTCGGTTGTTGTTGGCTGTCGGAATATCTGAAGAAGGCCCTGCCCGACTTGTACTACTAATGTTCGATCTCTGCTTCCCGTGGAAAGAAGTGAAGTCGTTCGGTATCGCTATCAAGGTAATATTCAACCGTGGACACACTCTAGGGTGACTACGCATTCCATTGGATCTACATGCCCAGTAATGGTCCATGCCTCGTATCGCTGCGCTATAAAATATGTGATGTTACCCATGCAACGTGACGCGGGAATCCCATATCATTGTTTTGATGCGCTTAACGTGTTGGTTTTTTACGTGTATGCCTAATCAGATCACGAAAATATCCACATTGGCAACAGAACGTGCTTATGCATAATTCTGTCAGACGTAGTATTTTATTATGTTAGCGAAAATCTACGCTGCCTCAAACTAGGGCAATTTCTTAAATGGACAGGCGTCTTAGACTGAATTTGAAATCCAAGCCTTTTTTTCTGTTAATGAAAAAGTATTGTATCGCAGTAATTTTATCAAAAAGTACTTTTTTGTTGCCGTAAATCAGGCACTGCACCGTGTGAGCTAAAAAGTTGCTCTAGAAAACCAGTTGACTTATTGGTCTTTAAAATTAAGCGTTGTAAATCCGTGCGACTTTATGTCCTAAAGCGTAGAAATAACGCATATAGGCAATTTGTTGTCTATTGTCTTCGACAATTCCCTGGCTACTACAAAATAAAAATATTCTTTTTCATGCATATGGTAAGACCATATTAATAAAGGTTTGAGATCAGGGTTTATCATCTGGGAAATAATAAAGGATCAAAGGGATCATATAGTCGCTCCACTGTGTCTTGCCTATCGTAGATCGAAACTCAAAATAATTAAAATTGTAAAATTTGACCCAATATAAAGTGAAATGTGACTCCTTTGTCTCGGCAGAAAAATTATTGGTTTTCCAAAAAAGGCAGAATTCAGTCAAATGTCCCAACGTTTCCCAACTTTACTAACTAATGCTGAATACGTTACTAAAGTCATTTGAAAAGGGAGCAGCCACTAATAGACGGTTTTTAACTGTCTTAGAGCACATTCATAGCTGACACACGTTGAAGATGCTCGTTTCTCCCGAATACGACGCTTCTGTCTGGGCAATCTACACGAGTGATCTATGGGGTCATTTATATTAGAAAGGACTTGCAAAGCTCACCTCATCGGCACATGCTTTTACGAAATACCTCATTTATAAGGTCATCACAGAGGCAAAACACCGAAAAAAAACTTTGTACTTTGCCGACTTTAAAAGTTAAAATTCGAAAAATTTTCAGCGCCATTTAAAAACACTGAAACACAACAGAATCTATCCTCACTAAAAATCAAAATTTTTACAAATAAAAACTTATTTAGGTACGCAAAGAATACCATTTATTATGATCTTAACGTTTCCTGCATTCAAGCGTTTTATTCACTGACCGGTTTGTCAGCATGTGATCCTAGCAAGACGTTTATTTCTGTGACATCGATATCGGCAACATTTGGCAAAATCCGCCCTTTCTTGTCAACCGCATCTCAAACAATTTAAAACGTAGAAAAATACTGCTATTTCGTAAAACTCACTCCAAAATCTACTCCCGAAATCTGAGGTGCTAATTTACCTCTATGCTGGATATTTTAACGATTCTTGAGAAGTATCTAAGTGTAAACGTCACTGAAGGGAATGCTTTTAAACGTTTTGCTACTTGTTCTGTTTTATTCGCCCTGTCACTTAGATGAGTAAGCTTTATTTACTTCTGAAATTGTAGTTCACTCGCGTTACACGAGTTCGAAATCTCGCCATTTCAGAGATTGCTCTTTCGAAACAAAGTTATGCCACATTTAATATTTCGTTTGTGTTTTCATTCAATTGAAGATGCTTGGTTAGTAAAATTGTGGCACATTTGATATATTTTGACTAATTTAACGAATGAGAAGAGACGTTTTGTAAATAAGGATATAGTACTTATGTAAGGTTCCTTACTGTTACGTTACTCCGACATCTTTTTACTGAAAAATGCAATTTAAGCATATAATTTAAGCTTAAGCTACTTGCGCAAACAATATGGTGTAGAATGCTTGACTGCATTTTCTCACATCGTAGCAACTAGATAATTTGGGATCTACTTTCACGTAAGAAAGACACTGCCATGAGTCTAGTTGCAGCATAAGTGACCGCTTGAACTTGTGCGCCGACGGTGCGTACAGTTTTGGTACTCGGAAATTGTGATCAGAGTGACGTACCATGCCTATTATCACCTGTCGCAAAGTCAGTTCACGTGAACGCCCTCTCACTGAGTTGAAATTTAGATCCGGTACTGGTGCTGTTATTGTTTTCCACTCAAATCTTGTCTTCGGCTTCTGCTTCATGAAATTTGATGCTTGCTTGTCGAAATAAGTGTATCGTAATAAAATAAAACAGAACAGGCTACATGAGTAGGTGGTTTCATGCCGAGTAAGCTTGCATCTGCGCTTGATCGCAGAATGCTTCGGTCAGCTTAATAGGCGCAGTCGCTTGCTGACAATTAAAAGATCTAACTTTGCGCAGGTTTCAAGGGAACGACGTCATGGTTAGTTGTTCATTTTAAGAAAAATCCTGGAAATCGCGGCGTTGGCGGTGTAGGCATTATTTTCAAAGGGCCTACGAACAAGCCGAATATGTCATTAGAATTGTCATCCTATAGATTGTATCTATCATCAGGGGTTGGTAAACATGGAGGCGATATACTACACAGTAGCCTAAGTCAGCGTCATATGAAGTAATGAGACGGCAGTTGGTTTTGCCATCAAAGGTGGCAGACGGAAAACGAATATATATATATATATATATATATATATATAGCAAATAATTTCCGAAATTATTTTGTATAGGACATGCAGTTAAGTGTCCGAGACATGACTTTTTTGGAGTTCGACCCTATATTTTAATGAATATCAGAGTCGAAGACAATCAACTACTGTGGAATAACTACGTAATGCCCATCCCACAAGCAAGTAGTACACCATTTTTTGACATCCGGGTACCTAACACTTTACTCGATACTGGTGTGAATAGCTACGCGCGCGGCTTAATTATGAGGAGCAAGAAGGACATTTTCAATCGAGTTCCTCACTGGAAACAATTGGTCCGGCATCAAAAATTGGATTCTCAAACGCATTGTTGCCTACTACCCTCAACCTTGCTGTCATCGTTGCCCTCATCGTACGACTAGGACATTTTCTGCAATTGCTGGCAATCTGAGCGTAACCAACACAGCCTACAAATCCTTCATATCGTCTCGAATTGTCCACCGTACCTTGGGAACAGTACCTACTAAAGGCTGAGTCGATAATTTCTACACTGCTTCTTGAGCTGCTTAGATTTGTACTCCTGGCATATTACCAAAAAGTCATAGTTAAAAAGACCTCCAGGCCTTGCATTCTTGAGATTCTCCGACAAACCCAACCAAACACGCAGTTTTCCCTATTTGGCCCTAGGCGACGTTTTTTCCTTCGATTCCTGTGGCCTGTTCCTTTTCCATATTTCACGGCATGACTGAAGTACGCACTGACGTCCGCGAAATGGGGTCGGGGTGTGGAATCGATCCAGCGATCATCCCTTGCTTAGTCAATTGCGCTAACCCATACGCCACCGCACCACGTCGGCGAGCGGTATCGCATAGTCTACTTGACTGTATGGACGCAGAAAATGCAGGCCAAAGCTGCAATGGATGCCAGATTCTAGCCGCCAAGGTCAACTATCTTGAGGAAGAAATCACAAAGATAAAAGCCCAGTTGCGATGCAGTCTAGACCAAGCTAACGCTAGCACTTTGCCTACTGGACGAGTAACCAGAAGTAGGGCAAAAGCTCCCAGCATAAAAGGCACGCCAGCACCTATTACAGCGGCCCCAGAAGGAATAGCTAAAAAGCGAAAAAATAACGACCAGAAAGGCAACCCAAAAACTGAAGAGAAAAAGAAATCCAACTGTAAATTGACCGAGAAAAACGGACAGCTACTTCCGTAAGACGCCTCTTTAGCGGCCGAAGCAGAGACATTGACAGATGCTCCGCCCCTCATGACAAATGCTGTGTGTTCAAACACCTTTGCTGACTCTCAGAAACAGTCCGAGCTTGATAGACCTAGTACGAGCGGTGGAATCGATTCATCCATCGCAGCCACAGATTTCTCTCCGCAGTCTTCTCCGCCAAGTACTTCTTCCAAGATTGTCAACATAAGAGTCAAACAAACAGACGGCGTAAGCGCATCGGCTCCACCATCACCAGCGCGTAGTCCCAGAGCGTTACGTCATTTAGGGAACCACAATTCCGTAGAAAATAAAAAAGAGACCGACAGAGAACAATGTCTTATTATTCAGGGGCTCCCTGAATCAAGTGCAATTACTCCCAAGGATCGAATTTCGGAAGACCTATCACTCTTCCAAGGTCTTCTCAATAATATTTTGGAACCCACGGAGGCTATTTAAGTGATCAAAGCCTTCCGCCTTGGAAAACGAGCAGATAATCCATCAATGTCCACTCGACCCCGGCCTCTTAAAGTTGTGCTGACCAGCAGCGACCAAGCCAGTCTCATTTACTCCAGGCGATTCAGGATTAAAGGCTCCAACCCCGGTGTTTTTTTTTCAATCGGACTACTCGCCAGCCGAACGGCTCAAGCGTCCTCAGCCGGTTCTAGAACTAAGAAAGAGGCTCAGCGAGGGGGAGAACAATTTAGTAATATACAACAACCAAGTACGGCGGCGTCCGTCACTCTTCCTTTGGACAGGTCCTGTCCGAATGACCGCGCAGCCGACATATTAAGTGAAGGCGCTAACCCAAATGTAACCACATCTTCCGTCAGCCGGAAATTGAAATTCTTGTACACCAACGTGCAGAGTTTGCTATCAAAGTTCGACGAGCTGAAGATCCACATCTGCGACCTATCCCCTGACGTAATATCTCTAACAGAAACCTGGTTGACCCAACACGTGGACGACCGTGAGCTGGCCTTGCCTGGCTACCAGATGTTTAGAAGGGAGAAGGAAGGGCGTCAGGGAGGAGGCGTACTAATGTATGTAAAAAATGGGCTAAATGTATCAGACAAGACCGATAACTTTTCGTGCAGTTCCGAGGCAACCTGGTTGTCTATTAAAGTGCCGAGCTCGCCTAGCCTCGATGTCCTGACAGTTTATCGACCGCCGAGACGGGACAACATGGCCGACGCTCGCCTGCTGGAGGAGCTCGAAAAGTTCGCTACGCGGTCGGATATCCTAATCATGGGCGACTTTAACGCGCCCCATATTGACTGGAGCTCAACCCATGCAAATAGCTCAGAACAGACCTTCGATAGGAGTTTTCTGAACACGGCATTGAAGCTATTTCTCACTCAACACGTCATGTTACCAACTAGAGTTCTTCTTCTCCAACAGAGTGGTTGCAGCTTGGAATGCCTTGCCTGAGGATGTTGTTATGTCAGGCTCGGTAGATACTTTTAAATGGAGACTAGATCAGCATTGTAGCGCGCACCACAATAACGCCGGACTACGGCCACCTTGACAGCCAGCGCGGACAATTTAGTGTTATAACGATGCTACTGCCAACATTTAAGTAATATATGCTTATGCTATTTATTAAGCTTCGGCCACGTCGCACACCGCTGTTCGCATTCACCACGATGCCTGTAGACTAAACAATTTTACTTCTTTTCCCGTGGCTTAAGTGTGCCTCAACTGTCCGCTGTATTTTGACAAACAAAGCAAGTTAATGTGCCTCTAAACTCTGTTAAAGCATGACATTCTGTGTTCATCTGTACAGTTTTTGCTATTCCCCTCGCATTTCTTTCATGTTACTTCCTTTCCATTTCCTCCATATATATCCTCTGCATGTAACCAATAGGGATTTCAAAGGTACGCACCTACTTTCCCTGAAATATACTGATACTGATACTGATCTGGACGTCCTAACGGCCCGTGGGTATTAAGAATTCGTTTTGTCTTTGCTACTTAATTCTTACAAATCGACACCAGGCTTTGCGTGGGAAAACCTGTTTTCTTTTGGCCGCCTCTCTGCAACAGCAAGAAGAAATTCCGAAAATCTGCTCGAAAATGCGTCTCGTACCTTAAAAGAACATTTTAGACTTACTTACTTGATGATGGTATTCGGAAAAATGCCCTTAAAATAATATGCAAATTGACCGCTCTAGGCCAGGTTTTGAACCTGGACACTAGATTGGCATGAGGAACGTCGGCACCACTAGACCATTGACGCGCTGCTGTCCTCTCATACCAAATAATACGCATTATATAAATGGCTGCAGTGTTGGACGTTCTGCTATCAGATAGGTGTTTGCCAAACGAATAAAACGTCTAATGACTTTGATGGATGTCACATGCGAAAACGCCCAAAACGAAACCCGTAGAACATGTTTCGGACTCCTTCAGAAATTGTCAAAGATGGAGAAGAAGTTAAACGTTTTGAAAATGGAAGTAGAGCAGTTACGTAATCTTACTGACCAATTATATAAAGAGAAGAAGCCGACAAAATCAGCAGCCAAGAAATCGAAAAAATATGCAAGCACGGCTTCCATAACAGCAACAAACGCCGAAAATGAAGGTGGTTCGTCCAGGGCACCAGGCACAACCGGAATTCAGTTTCTTGAACGAGAAAAAACCAGCAAAACGGACCCCGAAAAACACATCAACGTCGCAGGACAACAACATGTACCTCTGTACGGTCCATAAAACGAGGGCCTTTTGCATATGCGCAAACCAGCGGGGGAAGACTGCCAGAAAGTCTGCGAAGGACCGACGGAAGCTCTCAGTTTTGTCGCGTAACAAAGATATTGTTACGACTTGTGGGCGGAAACCAAGTCAAACAATCCAGGTGCAGACTCCGGACGGAACTGAGGCCGGCTTTTTCGACGAACAACCCAGCAACACAGAAGGAAACATTATTAGCATGAAGATGAACAAATAGTTCACAGATGTCGGTCCGATAACTCAATAACAAGTTCATCCGGAGCTAGCGGAACAGGTGTACTGGAAACAAGTGCTCTGTCCGTCGAAGGATGCGAGACGATAACGGGCGCTAGAGTCAGTCTCAAGCCAAATGTAGTTATAAAAGTAGTCCCAGAATCAGCGTTAACGAGTGTATGCGAAAGCTTTCTTAAGAGATGAAGAGTCAAGCAACATTCGCAAAGTATACAGAATAGGGTAGGCTCAGTAACCGTCTGGTTCCAATTCTTGGCTACGACCGCTAAAAGTCATTTTGGAAACTGAATCCCAGGCACAACTCCTCCTGTAGAGAAAATCGTCTCTGCTGGCCGGATTGCGAGCCAAAAGAGCGAATTCAAATGAGACGGCTGATAAGGGAACTATAAGGGCGGATTAGCACTGGCGAAACCTGCCTAAAAATAAGGGATGGAACAATAGTTTAAGTAGAAAGAATATTTATCTGTCCAAAGACCGTCCTTCTGACAGCCTCACCAGTGTAAAGGTGACTAATACGCGCACCAGTGGTCGCTGTCTAGAAATCTATTACATCAACTGTCAGAGTTACTTCAACAAGCTAGATGAGCTCAAATTAATAGTCTCTTGAAAGGAAACTCACACAGCTGTTTAAACGGAGACTTGGTTGATTGAGGAAAACAGTAACAGCGAAGTTGGTATTGAAGGCTATCAAGCATTCTGTTGTGATAGATTCGAACGTAGTGTAGGAGGCGTGGCGACTTTTGTATAAAATGAAATTTCATGCTGTCAGCGAGAAATATCCAATGTGGTACCGCGAAATTCTGAATTGATTTCATGAAAGGTTAGTATTGAACAATTGCCGACATTTAACCTGTGCGTTGTCTATTTTCATTCTCACCCGAATAAAGGCGCCAAAATCAAACTCCTTATGCCCTGAAGTTGTTATGTGAGCTGGAGAACTGGCAACTTCTGGGTGACTTTAACGCTCTAGGAATAGCCCGAAAAAGTCCCGTAGCAATTGCCATACCCATGTCCTTCCGCCACAAGCTACTGTAACGTTCTGTAGACGAATGCCTTATTCAACACATCAAATTCGGAACAAGACTGATAGAAGGACAGCGATCAAACTGTTTAGATCTCGTTCTAAGAAAGAAGAAGGAGTCATAAGAGAAGAGAATGAACGAACTCCACTCGATCATATTGCTTTCACCTACGTGTGCACCCATAACCACAAATTAAGTGGCGCAGAAATATTTGGAAGGGTGACTGTGGTGCCATAAGGAGTACTGTATAGGTCATGACAATCAAAGGTCCATACATGCCTTGGAAAGGTACAACGTCGTGCAGCAAAGCTGAAAAGAGTTCAAAAAGACAATCTTGCACAGAAACCCTGAACTGCCTTAATTTATTCTCTCCGTATAACAGGCAGCAAAGAGATGATCTAATACTACTTTCAGGATAATACATGGCCTTGAGCAAGGACTGAACTTCGAGGACATGTTTCAGTGGGAGCCCTCGCCTAATCTTCGTGGCCACTTGATGAGGCTGAGCACAACAACGTCCTGGTTGAACCTCCGCTCTGAATTCTCTACAAAAAGGGTGCTGAAGAAATGGACTAATCTCCTACAGTCAGTCGTAGAGGAGGGATCCCCGCAGTTTTTAAAGAAACGCTTGGATGATTACTTAGGTTCCCTGTTTTCCCTCGACAGTCTGAACCTCAGCTGAATACTCCAGAAACACCAGAAATGTTTTCTCTTAAACAAAGTTACTTAAATCGTTAAAGTAGTAGTTTAATGCCGAAATATTTTATTATCCGTTTAAAATTGCGTTCAGTATGCATTCAAAAGTTTTTTTCAAAACTCTTGCTTATCACCCCTACCACACAAACTGAATACTGCGAACAATATAAATTCCCTATGGCAAAGGTGTTATACCGTACGCAAGACGTAGATACTAGATGAAAGACCAGACACGATATTCTGCAGGTGCGTGACACAATTGCGAGGGGTCCGACTCCTCAGGGGGTCCCACAGCGTTTTCTTTGCCGTTTCTAATATAAAACCTACAGAGAATAGTCAAGCGAATAATTTCGGGAATTATTTAGTGCAGGACATGCACTTAAATGCCGGGGTCATATCCGACATCTCTGTAAACATTCGAGTCCAAATCACGGCGAATCATGTCTGGGTCTTTATCTAGTACGTATATCGGGAGTGCGGTATAACACATACATACCCTATAGATTTCTTACTATTCATAGAACTACTTGTCTGCAGAATGGGCATTACTTGGTTACTCCACAGTAGGGGATTGTATTTGACTCAAATTGTCATTGAAATTTCGGGTCTAACTCATAGCCGAGAAGGACCTACAGCGGGTGGAACCCCTGGTTCTCCAAGACCACGGACAGACATTCTGGACTCGGTGTGTAGGTAATGCTTTCGACGTCAGCGAACGGGATCAAGTGCTGGAATTCAAAAAACACCTGAACACCGTCTTTCCAGACATTCAATTTACGGAAGACAAGGTTGCTGAATTACAACATCTTCGGCGGGAATTGAAAGCTAATGGCTACACGCGCAGCTTTGTCAACAAATGCATACGCAAACGATACTAGAGACCAAATCCAACCCTCCGGCAAATTTTGGTGGGGTCTTGCTTACGTGAAAAATGTCGCGGAAGCCGTCAGACGCCTTCTCACTCCGCTTGGATTTGGGGTTGCACAGAGGCGGAAGCAACCATCGGGCGCCAAGTTATGATGCCAAAAAGACCCACTTTACCGGCCTTTTTGCAGTTGCGAACAGAGCAAATACGTCGGAGAAACTCGAAGATTACTCCGGATGCGAATGTCCGAGTAAACAGCAGCAGTGAGGCGGGAAGATGCTAGCACTCAGGTGGCGTCTCATTCCACGGGATCCAACCATATTTTTAAGTTTTGAAAGGCCGATGCTGAACTCATCGTTCTCAGGCCCGCAATCCATCAACAATGACCTCCCGGTACCATATTCGGTGCTGAAACATTCACTGGGTAGGGAAATCAGTCCCGTGGGGAGGGCTTGTGCGAACGATCATCCCAGTAACAGAGAGCCAAATTGCCGAGTACTTATTACGTCAATATCTGACACGGATGATTAAATTGCGGTAATCAACGAATCGGACGGGAAATAAGGAGCCATTGTGGCCTTATTTTCGAGCCCAACGGTGACTGAGATAACTGTTAGTTATAGTACGCATGTGGCCCCATGTCAGGTTCGCACTATAAATACTGCGCTTTTTGGTACCCCACTACCCTTATCTGTGACTGTCTCTGATGATGTATTCGAGTGAGAATCCGAAATGTCGGGCCAATAAACGTCCTATTCCAGTAATCACTTCTTCGTCTTATTTGTCCACATTCTTGTTGTTCCTGAAAACATTTGGTGACCTCAGTTGCTGCAAAATTGTGACGGCCGCTGTGGAGAGTGGCAAGTTCAAAGTAAGCACTACGCATCTACTGAAAACAATTTGTCAGCCTCTGACACGGTTAGGAACATGTTTTGGTTATGCAATGATGAATCAGCGGCGCATTACTCGGAATGTGGGAATAGGGTTAAAACGCACTTGAAGGCTCGTGCATACGCTACGAGTGTATCTGGCCAAAACACAGTAGGGTGCGGCCGAAATTTGAACCGACTCAGAAGATAACAATTTCCTCAGTTTTAAACAACACTTGTGATGAAATGAAATTAAATCCAGAATACTTGCCTACAAATTCAAGTTCATCGAATTAGTAACTTTCTACTTATTGGACGTTACCTGCCACCGACTGCCCATGACAAGACATTGGTGCAGTTGGAGTGTCAGCCAGGGCCCAGTAACACCTGCCTATTATCGATTCTCCACTGACATGCGTGTACAGTGGGTCTCCGTTGGACACAAAAACTAAAATTCTTGTTTCCGCCCCCCCCCCCCGACCACACTATGTGGCGGAAAATACTGGATGGCGTAGTGTCATTTCTTTTGGGGCTGACAGTGATCGGTAAAGTGTCATCTTATCAAGGAAAAATGTCTTAAAAAGCGTGAATTTCGTAAACATCTTTTCTGGGTAATTTTTTCCTCATCAGATTTTCTCTATGAGAATGGATTATGTTTGTTTTCATATAAGTCTTCTAAATGCATGCATTTTGAAATGCACAATGCACCTCATCTTTATTTTTAACGCAATCACATATGCTACTTCAAGTCTTTGCGGCAGACCTCTCGATGTCCATAAAACCATAGAGAGTCTTCAAATAAGTCTCGTAATTCGAAAAGATTTTGGAACTGGAGGTGAAATAATTTTTCGCGGGAATTTTAAAGGACGACAGTTTTTAACTGCTTCCGAAATGCTTTATTCCGAATATCGGAATGTCAAAACTTGCTAGAAGTAATGTCTTAAAATAAAACGCTGCATTTTAAGGCCTATATTTAATGGGTTGCAATGTCTGCATCTAAGGAGTGATGAAGTGTTTTTAAATCACGTTTCTTGCAAACTGGTATGTCAGCGACAAAATACTCTGTTGTGCAACAGCGAGAGCTATAGGGCATAAACAACTCTTCAAGAAGAATTGACATCATGTTGTCCTTTATCACTATCACGCTATGTGGTAACAATATAAAAACAGTTTTCGTCTGCCGCCCAATGTGGACCTGTAAGGAATGGCTGTTGAGTCCGTTTTTGGCGAGTGTTTTCAATTTTAGTTAGCTATCTATGTGCAATTTCATCGATGTTAAATTACTGATCAAAAATATGCAGAGTAAACAACAATTATTTCGAAGAAGAAATACGACAAGTGTATTCGTTAGACAATAGAGGCAGCATTTTGTGGCGTCTAGGACTGTGTCCAGAGGCCATTTCTCGATTATTCCTTCATGACCAGTCAGGAAGGCACAAATGCATGTAACTCCCACTCGCCAATGACCATGACTGCGACATTTTAGAGCATGAACCGAATGAGTATCCTGTTTATTTTTTTGGGCGTATGTTGACTGACGGTCTTCAATTTGGAAGTCCATTTAACTTGGCGATGAGGTCTCAGTTTCAGGCAGCCTAGCAAAGGTGTCCCAAGTGATCATATGGAGCACGCTGGTTAATGTCACTTCCTGAAAAAGTGCATGTAATCACCTTATTCCATTTAACTTAGGGTTTGTGATCCTCTGCTGGGCTATTATCAATAATCCACGCCCTTTCCGTTGTTGTTTTTGGTCAAAACCCTAACAAAGTGTTTTTGGTGGGCCAGGTGGTGTGAAGTGCAGCGCCAAGGTGCGTTTTCCTCTGCGCCATCCACCTGAGCTCTTGACTCTGTCTTGACAGCAGTCCAGGCGAAATGGAGGAGGGAGCGCGGTAGACGCTGCACAAGTCTATTTTCACTATTACGTAATTCACACGCCATTCCGTGTGCCCGCTTCGGTCGCGGGATGCGACGGTCGGAATGCACTTGGATTTCCCCTGCCTAACTATTTCCTAGCGAATCGCAGATAGAGGCTTTCATCCAGAATCAATTACTTCTATCAGGATGCGGCAAGCAATACATTCGTAGCTGACCTTTAACTTGTATTTACCCCTTACCTAGACCTAAAACTAACGTTTATTAGTCCAGTTACCGATAACACGAGCTGTAGTTATCACTGAGGAACATGGCTTCTAGCCAAGACGAACAACATGTCAATTGGCAATCGCAACGCGTTTTACAATGGAAAACTTGCCCTACTGAATAATAAATGACCAACTATGTTGTTGGTCAGTCATTCACGCCTTTTTGTTGTTGTTGTTATTGGTAAAAATCCTGCCCAAGTGTTTGTGGTGGATCGCGGAGTTTGGAGTGGAGCGCCATGACGCGTGTTCGGCCGCACCATCCACATGTGCCCTCTCCGCCTCTGGTTTTTACGATTTTCTCTTGACACCTGGCTCGGGCGAGGAGAAGGAGAAGGAAGTACTGTGGATGCTGCGTAACCCTCTTCTCACAATAAACGTATTCACACGCATGTCGGTGTGCATGCTTTACCTTGCTGAGGAGCACACGGCGGACATCGTCAGATGCGACGATCGCACTGTCACATACCATTTAAAATTTTAATGCACTTTCATCTTTATGCAATACTGTGTTTTGACTTCAGTAAACGGATGCTGACAAACGTTTAGATACATTTTAGGATTGAGGTAACAATCTTCACTTATCCAACAACTAATAATTATCTTCTCTAGCGCTGCCAAAATGTTCGGACAATGAATTCGGATTTTTCTTGAGATTTATTTCCACATAACATTACTCCCGTCTATCTCACGCTCTAAAAGAATAGGCAATATAGGGGCAAGCCAACTCTTAAAAGGGTGTTTGTCCTCAAAAACGAATACCAGCACAAACCAACACCAGTTAGTGTGCAAGGAGCCAATAAACTTTCATAGGAAGTGAATAATGCACAAATTTTTCTGAGCACAGTAATAGCTCCGCGAACGACCACATAAATGCTTAAAATACACTTGTCGCATGGTCGACACACCGAATGACCATTCATTTACTTTTCCACTGCTGCTGAACGGAAGAATAATTCAGCTGGAGTTGCATGATCAATGATTAATTTAGAGTGTTTGCTGTACGCTAGGGTACTGACGTTTGAAGGCTAGCCTATAAAACTCGCGTTCATTAATATAGAAGAGGGTGGATGAATGAAGATTTTTTACTAGAAAACAGCGTAAGAATGAATTTTCTTGACAATGTGTCTTTGAAAAATGCAGTTCAATCTACATAGGCATTAAGCACTAACACGTAAAAGCCCCACCTTAAATGAGTATGATTTTAAATATAATTAGCCTTCGAATTGACTGTCATCGGCATCCTGACATATCCGACATATTTTAGATTGGGATTCAGTGCACATTGGTATAAGTTTGGCCTTTCACCCACAACAGAGCAAACTAATGTGCGAATGTTTCTCGGTCGAATTATGCAGCATATTGCATTTGCAACACGTCGATTTGCATTCACGGTTCAGCAATTCCATTTTTTTTATTTTAAGAATAAATGTCGGCCTCATAGTCGTAAAATATTTCAAAAATATCACAAATACTACATTCGCGATCAGAACACGCAGACTTCATTGTGTGAAAAACTTATTTCTTTCCTCCGAATACTATGAGATTCCTTCCAACAAAAACATTATTTGCAAAATGGACGATTTAAAATACTGATAATCGTGTCAACTCGGACAGTGATTGATATTCACGGGATAGTATGCTTTTGCGAAGATGTCTATCCACATTCGGTTTAATAAGATCTCTCAGGCAAACCCATTTCATGCCACGGTTCATTCGTATTCGCGTGCATTCGATAAATTATAATTGAACCAGTACAATTATATGGCAAGAGGGTGCAAAGCAAAACTTGTGACAGACAAGAGGAATCGATTACGACTTGTCTTTTCATACAAGCAGAGTGCGTGAATAGGGGAGTGGGGAGAGAAGGCATTAAGTGGCAGTGAGTGTTAGGTAGAGCTGTGTCAAATGAGAAGGGGGGTACGGGGGCAGAGATAAATTCATGCTGTTAATAGACTTTCGGCCACGATAGACGCAAAGCGTGCAGGGGGTTCTTCTGCGCACACATGGAGCGGCCTCCATAGCCTGCTGGCAGTCCCTTCTGCCGTTGCCAGTAAGCACTGACCCAGTCGCTTATGGTAGTTAGAAAGGACCATATAAATTTAATAGCGGGATTTGCTGAGGTCTACAGGATGCCCAGAATCGACCACGTGCGTGAGAATGGAGCTTTGTATGCTCTTACGTGCACTACCCCTCGGCAGGTGTTATCGTATTCTTGCGAATGGGCACCGGCCCGTACGACCAAAATAGTATGCTCCACATCAGTAAGTAAAGGAGTAAACGCACATGGAGGTGGTCTGTCACTATCTTCTTCGTGTAAAATTGAGTTTGTTGAGACCAGTATCTGAATTCTTGCTTCCAGGAAGTTTCTTGAAACGCCTTAGTCAAGACGTCTTTCCAGGAGACCACTCGTCGCGTCCCCTTAAATGGGGACTTTGAGGAAACGAGTTTTCTTTCCCACTGTCGGTGTGATGAGTTTTAAAAAATGTTCGGTAAGATTCCTTACAATAATTCTGCCGGGATACACGCTCTTCTAAGCTCTTCGCAATTATATCTGCCGAACAGATTTGTCTAGCTTTTACTTAAACAACAGACTAGATTACGTTTCTGTTTAAGACGTACGAAACTGCAGAAGTTCATATATTGCCCAGCCTGGAATTATTTTCGATAGACGCTTTTTTAAACGCTCCCGTCGGCTTTTCTGCCTTAATGACGTCTAGGAAATGCACAGACCCTGCCGCTTCCACCTCCAATGTAAACCTGGTCACCAAGTCTGTTTAGTCTACAGCATCCAAGGGTATAGTTATGCTCAGTTGACCTCAGTATAGTTCTGCTTATTTGAGGGATTAGTAGGTGTTGAACTTTTGGTATCCCTGTTTTTCACAAGGAGGCCCATTATATCCAAAATTCGAAAACGGAAACATGAAACGGCTACAGACGTTTTTCGAAACCAAACAGACAAACCAATTGTTCCAAGTGTTAGACAAATGACCACTACCAAATGCGCTGTGCAGTAGTCAGTCTATGCATAATTTTGTCGTAGAATATTGGCAAAGTTTCAGTTATCTGAGAGAGGCGAAGTAAATGCCAACATTCACATTCAATGACATGGGACATTAGAAAGGCAAAAACTAAACGTTACTGAAATAAAGACAATAATATTATAACAATAACAAACTGCTTAAACGGGACGTTAAGACGATATCGGTCGGGTGACATTATGCTGTGTGATGGTACACTGGTCCAACTTGCACTTAAAAGACTCGACGGGCGCAGACAGGACGATATCTGTAGGCAGAGCATTCCAAGTCTCGACCACTCTGTTGGGAACGGAAACGTTTTGTGTGTCCAGCATGTCGCCGGTCACAGGTAGTTTTAGTGGATGACCTAGGAGGTTCGTTGTGGTTTAACAATCAAAGAAATCAGCAGGCAAAAGAGAGCAGTTCTCATACTGATACAATGCAGTCAAGATGAGGATATTTGGGTACTGTTACGCTGCTACCGCTGTTGTCAATTACGGCAAACTTGGTGTATTTCCAGGTTGGAATAGGGCGCCGCCCGACAACTGTCTTCGGATTTTTGATGATTCGCCTGAAGTTAGGGAATTAAAGCGCCCAATTATGACGGTTTTTCCGTGTACCCGTTATATTTACTGTGTTTGCTGTCCATATGTTGGCACGTATTAGGACATTAATTGTGGGTACAAATGTTTGTGTTAGAGTATACATAAGACGGATGCCGATTGGCTTCTACTCTGTCTGATTGATTCCATCGGTGCCTGGTTGTCCTTTTTGGTTGGCCTTGTCGACCAGTATAACACAAAAATGATCTAGATAAAATTCAAGATAAGACATAACAGTAGTTCATCACATTTTGTAACCCAGAGGACTCCTGTTTGGATCAAATATCTGCCATAGGTTCCAAAATGCTCTCATTTTGCTGGTTGATTAGCATCACGAAGAGTTTAGAGCATTTCGCCTTAATCATAGCCTTCCAGAGGTCAATACTGTTTACGGTGTTGAAGGACTTTGTTTGACCCTTGAAGGAGGTGCGAAAACTAATTCCAATTTTTAGAAGTTTTTGTATAGTTGATGAAGCAAGGAGATCTGACGATAATTCCATGGCCTATCTGAAGTCCACAATGACTTGGAGAACCAATTGGTTGAAATGACAATTCAGACTTTAGGGCGGAGGTCGGGAGGTTATTTTTTTCGCAACGCTAAAGAGAGGACTTTCAGGTGGTTGGCGCAGAGAGTAGGTGCGTTTTTGAATTCACATCGAACACTTTCTGTCGCAATACATTGCTGAACCCCAGAGAGTTTTATCTTCGGGTTTGATATCACCGTATAAGTAGGCCATCATTGAAATCTAACATGAAAATACGCATTCCCCACTGGACGTCTGTTGCAGTTCTCCGAATCTCTCCTGCGGGGAAAGAAATCTATCAAATTTAGTTTTAATCGTTACTTGAGCGAGCAAATTGACAGTTTCCCTGAAATACGCAAATGGAGTTCTACAATTCCTAAACTATTCGGCTGAGCTTTCCGGTCCGCCCGAGTTATCCGCGAGCACCTTACACTTTGCCATCGCAGGAAGCACTCGAAACGGTCCTTGTTGGTAGCCGCGGCGTGATAGAACTAAGCGATGAAGGATGCACTGTTGATCCGTGCGTGGTAGGCCACATCGTGTAAGATGATTGCCAACGTTTAATCGGGGATGGGTTGGACCAGCTTGGTTACTAAAATGTGTCATAACGGACACAGTGTTTTAAAGCCAGGGATTACATCATGGCGACTTTGGTGCGCGGGACTGTGCTGGCGGATAAACATTGGTTTAAACTGGATAAACATGTCTGCGATGAACATGCCACATGGTTGGGGAGATCCTAGGCCGGATTGGCTAATAGTGGCAAGGAGGCGAGTTCCAGGATGTAGATGTGAAGAGGGAGACACGATTGCTGGAACAGGAGATTTATTAGCCTGCCGTTTCGGATTATCACGCGAATCCGTCATTGGAGACAGAGTCAGATAAGGGTAGTGGATTGCTTAGGTGTTGCGGTATTTATAGGATGTAGTTGCTGGGCCACTACATGCCTATCGCAGTTGACAGCTATCGAATACATCCCGGCTCAACCGGTCGGGTGTTGGAGCGCGCAGTTGCTATGCTTCTCTGTGTCTTTCTACTTCAACACTCATTGCACGCAGTCAAGTTGCTGACTGCCGAATTTTGTCATCCATGTGGATACTTGGACAACTTTGCTCGCCGGTATTGACGCCAGGAACAGTGGTCAACAGCACACTGCCCTGGCGCCTAACTAAGTAGCCTAGGCAACGTCTCAGCGCCGAATACGGGGGGGGTCCAACAACTATATCCTATAAATACTGCAACACCTAGATAATCCACTTTCCTCTTCCGACTTTGTCTCCGATGATGGATTCCAGACAGAATCCGAAAAGTCAGGCAAAAAAGCTCCTCTTCCAACGATCGTATCTCCTCCCTCGCGACTACTTCCTGGAACTTGCCCCTTTGACTCTATTAGCAGATCATGCTTATTGCCATGTCATGCAATATCAGCTGACTATCTTTATTTGTTTCTACAGATCATTGACGTCTCCCTCATTTCAAATTTATTTCTTTTACTTGCTCACACCCCCCTCCCGCGCAAACGAGGAAACATAAGCGCACTCAGAGACAGACTCGCCTTTCCTTTATCCATACTTCTGACAGAAATGGAATATAATGACCTCTGATTTCTGACATGTATTAATACCCTCAACAGTCCACCATTAGTCTTAGCTGACTGTTTTCACTTCTGCTACTGATGAATAGTCAAAAAATAGGTTTAACTCCAAAAATGTGCATAGAAGAATCATCGCATGACGTCGTTTACTTCCATTCAGGCGTTGGGCAGTAGCAACAACACGTGGTCAAGCAGATTTCATAATAGGAAACCGAAATAACAATTAAAGATTTAAGAAAATGAGACATTATAAATGTTTGGTAATTTGTTACGAAGGGTGCAGTACAATAGGATGTTTTCCAAAGCTGAAGCCTGGCCGACATAATTAGGAGGGCAGCCTTTACTAACAGCCAGCAAACTGCATTTCCCGTGTGTGTGGAAACAGGAAGAGAACACAAGGAAATGCCTGCAAGACTAGCGCCAGCGAGATTTGCCCGAAAAAGCTCAGCTTTTTTAAGGCTTCTGGGCAAACAACCGGAGGGACGTTCATTTGCATGTGAAATGCGTGCTCATTTGGAGGAAGAAGGGTTTGAACAGGACAGTCTCAGTTTCTTGAAAGAAGGTCCATATTTTTGCATTCTTCTCGTACTCGTACAGAGAGGGCAGGTCAGTCCACCTGCGACCACAGCCTTAAGGATTTTCTTCGCTAAGTGCTTCAACGCATTTTTATTGTTTTAGTCACTTCTATGTACAGGTTACTTGAAAGCAGTCCGGTAAGGAAGAGTTATTTGTACGGCTAGTCTATTCTATCAACTTGTCGCTAGCACACACGGTAAACACGCATCGGAGATCTGCGCAAGCGTCTGAAAATAATCCAGTCAGTGGGTGGATGATGCAATAACTGCGGCATTATTGACTTACCTTCATTAATCAAGGGCCTGTGTGCGCATTCCGGCAAACGCGTTTAATGCTGCCAGCGTGGAGTCTAAGCAAGGAGGTAGCGCACTCCACACAGGCGTTTTGGTTATCTGATGAACGTGCACCGACCTTAATAGAATGCACACTAAGCGGTCCGGAGAGATCACTTTTGCCCTAATGCTGATTAAGGAGGACTTTATGCCTTCTTGAAATTCCCTTTTGAAACCGTGTTTAGGTACTTCTGCCATGCGATTCTTTTCTTTTCTTTTCACGATTATCCTCGAGTAAAGTCATTGCTCATTGGCCATTCTGGTCCGCATGAGTTCAGAGCCTATCGGATTAAAAACATAGTTATATTTATACTGCGACACCACAAAAATCAACTTATAATTGCCGATTAGAAGCGACCTATCAGCATTCCGACAGACCACTTATTTTTGTGGAAAATACGTAAGTTTTGCGGTGTTCGGCGCTTTTGTGTCTAGTACCAGTTACAGTTATTTGCAAATAAACGGTCAAATCCGCCTCCTTAGAGAATGGGTAACATGTTCAGTCGCATATTTGACCGCATATTTGGCCATAAGGAGATGAGTATCCTTATGGTTGGCTTGGATGCTGCAGGCAAAACAACCATTCTTTATAAATTGAATTTGGGTGAAGTCGTTTCAACTACTCCCACTATCGGATTTAACATTGAACTCGTGCGATACAAAAATGTCACCTTTACTGTACGGGATGTCGGAGGGCAAGATAAAGTACGCCCTCTGTGGCGCTGTTTCTGCTATAGCAGCCAAGGCAAGGGTGACTATTGTTCGTTATTCTCCAGGCTTCATATTCGTTGTCGACAGTAATGATCAGGAAAGAATAGATGAGGCGAGGGAAGAACTTCATCGTATGCTGAGTGACGAGGGACTGCGTGAAACCCCCTTGTTGGTGTTTGCAAACAAACAGGCGTGTGTGTGTATTTAGTGTTAATAACTTCTCTATCGCAGGATTTGCCAAACGCAATGCAGGCCTGCGAGGTAACTCAAAGACTCGGCCTCTCCGCTTTTCAGGGGCATCAATGGCACGTGCAAGCCACGTGCGCCACCTCAGGCACTGGTCTCTACCAAGGCCTGGACTGGCTATGCAACACTCTTTCCTCAGCCAAGCGATGAACCGTCCAATCCAGTCACCGTGGTCTTGCGCATTTCAAGGCCTCTTCTGGGGGTCGAGGCAAGAGTCTTGGACACTGGCACGAAGTTCTAATCTGACTCTGTTTCGGTGTCCACCATAGCTCAGAATTCCGGTTTCTTCCCCATATCACGGTACGTTGCGAATATGCACTACTTGCCTTACCATTCTTCCTGTACACTCATGTATTTTCCATCCCCACGCGTATGTTAACTCGGTAGGCCTGACGTTCATTAGAGGAATACATGACTTTGTCTTAGCTGTCTTCTAATTTAAATGCGATTTCGTAAAACGGTTGTTGTCACTGTATGACCCGCATTCACGTTACTTACTCAGTCATCGACTTTTAACTTCCTACTTCGAAGGAGGTGTAACTTGTGTAATTCAATCCGCCTCAGAACGGGGAAGAGCTTACTGCATCGACTTTATTAGTTGGTTGATATTTCATGCGACCGTGTCTGTTGTCCATTGTCAAGCCACGCAATGTACAAAACTCGAAATGCAGGTTACGACCGCCGGCTTGCTTGCGACGTACCACGTCAATGCGATAGCGATGGATACCTATCGGTGTCGCCGCTCAGCCTTCGTGTAGAGCAGTTTTAGGATGATGTATCCGTCGCGGCAGATTGTGCTATAGGGAGCCCTCAGTCACTACGGCCATAAGGCCCAGTTCCGAACAGGAAGTGAAGAAGTGAGACGCCAAGTTGGGAGGATGTTGTATCCTGTGCAGAACCATTAGGGAAGAAATTATTAGGAGTTGGCGGCCGACGAGGGCACGTCCTACGCGGCGAGAGCGGCGTCCGCATGTGAGACAGTGGGGCAGTCGTACAGAGCCCTCATTAAGCTCACGCCTGAGTCAACCTCAATGATGATTGGTCAGTTTGGGCAGCCAGCATTGGCCAATCATCAGACTGCACTTGGTGCGCACGTACAAGCAATCGTAAGAGGCCCAAATTTGCAACATACGCACGAATTTGGGCCGCCGCAAGTGTGTCGCCCATACGTAGTAATTGTCAGGGCATCTCTGGACTACTCCAGTCACGCTTGCGGTAAACCAGCCCGTGTGATCGTAGCGACAAAGGCACGTGGGGCATTTTAAATGCCGACGAATGATGATGCGGAGAAAGTATGAATAGTAGGAAGACGCAGGTAACTACAAGTGCAAGATCAAAGGACACGGAAGAGCAAGAGAGTGCACACATACTCGGCAAGTTCGTAGACTTGGTGAAAATTCATCGTTAATTAACGTTCATCTATACTAAACCAGCATGTTCTGTGTCTAAAATGGGGGAGGTTGAGCGAGGCTTATATTGACTCCTACCCTTTTCAAGTGGCAACTCAGAAACATCCAAGCTTGAGGGGGGAGTTTGTGTGAGTCTCGTCTCCCGGGCAGAGGGAATCATGGAGAAATTGAAGCATATTTCGACGCATCGAGGCGAACACTAAGGGGCAGTTTGGAGTTGAGGTGTCTCGAAGACCTGTGCAACAGCGGTGAACAGGTGAATACCTAAACGATCGACACCATTAAATGGCATATCGATTGGCTAACCGACTCCCCTTTCAGTCACCATGACAGCAATTGACCGCACTTGTAACGAGGAGTGAATGCTGAGAAGCTCCGTACAGCTTGACAGCTATCTCACCCTTTGTGCCATCGATATGTTGGATGCTGGTGGCGAATGTGGGAATTAAGTTCATATGGATAATTGGCCTCGGGTTTTACTTTTTGAAGTATGATCAATACGGGAACATCAATGATCTACGGATCGTGGTGACTGTGAAGACAAGACCTTTAAGGAAGTAGCGGAAGTGCTCCATTTCCAAATAAGTGGCGGGGATTTCATCGTCAAAGATGCCGTAGCATGCTTTTACTGGAGAAATTTTTTTGCGCAAGACTAACAGAGACAGCATTACGTAGTGGGATGTTCTAGAAGAACTACCTTAAAGGCTATCGCCGAAGAATTAGCCATCATGCATAAACGAGGCAGCATCGACAGGGAGGCCTTGATTATCTCGAAAAGAGGTAAATGCCTCACCAGAAAGACCGAGAGGAGCCTTCGGACCGGAATGCATGACGGTGAGTTCTAGCTCGAGGTCAGCGAAGTTTGGCAGGAATTGCTGATAAAAGATGACGATCACATGAACGTGCTGCAACTTCAAAGTGCATAGGACATAAACCCGGATCGACATGATCATCAAAGGCAGTCGAGAAAGGGTTTGTGGTGGCCAATATATCCCTCGTGTCAGTGGCGTCTGGAACAGCCTGGAGTCGGAGAAATGTCGCATTGAAATCATGACAAGAGGATTCTGTAGCAGCGATCACACCTGAGTATAAACACATGAGAGCTAGGCTCCACGCGAAGGAAGGACAGTTCAGACACATTCTGTCAGTTGTTCAGTTGGCAAGTTGATATGGCATCCACACTGTCTCTAAGGCAGTAGAGAACGGGTAAACGTCAACACCAGGATATGACCTGTATGAGTGCCTGACCTGATTGACTGACCGGTAGACTGGGGGTGCGAGCGCACAAAAAGACGAAGCGCGTCCAGGATCAGAATCACAACTTGGCTGAGCAACGGTGACCGGCAGCGCGATCCCACGCCAAATTATCAGCTGTATCAAGCCAATCAGATAAGTCGATGACACTGAATCCCGTAGATAGAAAAGGCAGGAGCCGGAATAAGTCCACCATTGATTGTTCGTTCGGATTTTATCAATATAAAACGAAAACAGTCTTTAAAATATGCATTCATGATTTAGAACAAAAAAACGTATAACGGCATATGCAGGAAATGCTCAACAAATGAATTGACTTGGAAAACTGTGTGCAAACAAGAGATATAATAAAGTGCGCACTTAACAACCATTCGACGTTTCGGTTTTTGCGGTCAACCTGGACGGTCATTGTTCTGAGGTCACAGCAGTGATACGGACGTGAATTTGCTTATTGTAAATCTGTGATATTCTCTAAGTGGAGAATGCAGTTACGGCGAGCTAAGCAATGCTCAGTATGTCCAC